>VXBI01012934.1:7392-31784 GCA_013397375.1 Toxostoma redivivum
CCTTTTTTTCTTCTTTGAACAAAGGATTTAAAAAAAAAAAAAAAAAAAAAAGGATATTTCAGAAAAATACATCTTTCTTATAAAGACAGGAATTGCTGTACTAGCCCTGTACTAGCCACAATGATGCATCTATTCAACCATATATTCTTTAATAAGCTCCTGATGCCCTGGTTCATTTGTGCTAGCCAGTAATTCAAGGCGGGTGTTAGAAATTAAAGTTGTCTTTCAGAGCTGGACCCCCAAGCCAGAAATAGATGCCATTTCACCAGCATGTTCTGCCAAATGACCCATGATGTTGTAAGGGCCGGTCCGAAGTTTCTCTTGTTTTTTGCCTCCTGACCGTCGCGAGACCCCGAGGACCCCCACCCAGGTGGACTGTGAACAATGGTTTCCTGGCCTGGCTGAGGTGGATGACTGGCTGCAGGTGTGTTGTGCTTACTGGGCTGTGCTGTTATGGTACCAACTGAAGACTGCTTGTACTGCAAATCTGTAGCTGTTTCCCGGAGCACCACACAATGGTCCATAAATCTCCCCACCTCTTGGCCAGAGGCCACTCGCCTTGAAAAAAGACTATAAAAAGTCACCCTCTGGTAAGGACTTTTTGAGATCTCCCCACGGATGAAGACACGTCTATTGGCTGGACCACGAGGATGCTCGTCCCATCTGTTGGTAGCTATATTCCCATCCTCCTCTTTCTCTCTCTCTACTTTGTTTCCTATATCTTTCCCCCTCTATCGCAATTGAGTTGTTGGCATTGAATAAAGTGCATTGCTGTTGTTGAATAACCTTTGATTTGTCCCCTGCATTTTGCCTCTTTGCACCTTTGAGATCGAATGAACCATCACGACCCCCGCTCTGTACTAATAGCGGATCGTGACAGATGTGCAGAGGCACCACCTCTGCAGTGGAACTTTATTTTTTTCTACCTTTCTAGACCTCAGAGTCACCTTGCCTCTCATGATTTACAGGAACTCATTCTGTGTTACCAAAACTGGAGGCTATTGCAGTATGTGGACATCTGAAGAGCAATTGGAGATATACGCATTCCTTTTTTTAGTGTTGTTTTCCAGACCTCTCTTTCAGGGTAAGACAGAAAAGTCTCATTCCCCCCAAATCATCTTTGAAATCACTCAAACATGTTTTTTCTAAGAGATGGAGAATTAACTAGGATTGAACTAGGCTTGGCCTGATGTATTTTTTAGCTCAGTCAGAATAGCTTTTTTTGCATGTTTCCTTTGTCAAGAATATATGTAAGTAAAAACAAAAAATGACAGATAAGTGTACTCAGATAATGATACAATCTTGTTTCCTACCAGGCATGTTTCAGATGTACCTTTTCTAGTTAATCTCTAATCATTAGTTTCCCATCCTTTGACAATGTGGCTTTGCTAGCAGCTTGTATCAGTCAAGTGTTGAGGCCAGCATGTTGCACTGAACTTTTTCTTCCTGCTTCCTCTGCTCACCTCTGCTTCCTCTTCTCCTCAGAGGGTGCAGTTCAACACATGTCTTCCTCTATCTGGTGGGGCTGCAGTAGTCACTAAACCAAATGGCAATCTGGGAACCCCCTACAGTGCCTGTGGGGAGTTAAAATGGTCTTTCCCAAAACCTCTTCAACAGCAGCCAGCCTGCCTGTTTGCTGGGTGAGCTGCTTTGTGAATGGGCTGGTGCAGAGCAGGCAGGCCAGATCGGGCAGGGGGTATGCTTGTGTCTGTGTGCAAAGGAACACCCACTTATGCACATGCAAGGGGGCTTGTGTGTCCTGATCTCTGCTCATTAGGAATTTTTAATTCTGCTTCTTGCTTCAGCCAGGCTCTTGCATCATCCAAGGGCATTTTTGGGTACCTGCTTAATGCCAAGTTGCCATCTGATTTTTTTTTTAACTAATTTTTAATCTTTTCTGCTTGAGGGAAAAACAAGCTGTGTTTGAGCACTGCTTCACATCCCTAAAAATAAAAGTTGGCTTTCTAAGTGCACAGCATACTCCCTCTCTTTCTGCCTCTCCATCTCCCCCTGCTTTCTTCTCCCTGCTTCTTTCTGCCAGAGAGACTGGGAGGGGGTCATTCTTGGCAACCACTGAAGATGGATTCTAAGTGGTGCACAAGCACACACATAGCAATTTGGCACACAGCAGGGACTGGGGGCGGGAGGCATTTTGGATTTGTCAGCTCATCAACACAGCTAGGTTCTTGTCAAACAGCAGAAGTTGCACAAGTCCCTGGTGGCTGAAATGCAATTGGTGAAGCTGTTGGTCTGGAAAAGCAAAGATGTGAGGTCACAGTATCATTTTCTCCCTCATGCTGCAGCACAGTTGACAAACTAGCTCATAAACCAGCATTACTTCCTCAACTCCCATTCCCTTTCCTGTCTTGTGTGCTCCAAATTTTATGTCAGTTCTGATATCTATTCTTTGCCTCTGTATCTTAATTGCCCTGTCTTTATATATCAGCAGTTTTGTTAATTTGGGTTCTATGAATGGCTAGGAAATTTTAGAGACTTTATTGTGGTCAGCACAAGCTTGTGCCCAGGAAGGATTTTGTCAAGCCCAGGGATTTCTAAAAAGTGATACGAGTACCAAGGGAGTTACAGAAGCTGCTGCAAAGCAGTACCCAATACAGGGCTGAATGAGGGGCTGTTTTGGATAATATTGCTGCTGTCACTGATGTGCTATTGATGGCCTGTCAAGAAGTATATAAAAATTGAAAGTGTATTACATTCCTGGTCTAGGAGCTGAATATAGTCTGCATAGCATGACACAGATTTCCTTTGATGAGATGCCTCACACTTTCCTAAACTCATTTTCTGAGTTAAATTATTCTTTTCACTGTATTTTTGCATGACTCAGAGATGTCTTTTCTATTTGTGCTTGCAAGCAAAAAGCATTGGAGCTTTTTACATCTGTGCTGTTTGGGAGATGTGTTTTCATCTGCAGGTAAATATACAGTGTAGTTTTGAATATGCTTGACTTCCTTCCTTGACTCTGTCAGTTGCTTCAATTCATGGTATCAGAATTTCTTTAAGATATGTCCATGAGAGGTCCATGTAACTGTGTGGATTAGGTTCCTGCCTTGACCTCTACTGCTGTAAATGTTGAGTCCAAATGAAGGGAGTAGGAGGATGCTGACTGCTTTTGTGTGTTCATAGTCCTACCCCTGTTGCATCTCTGCACTCTAGTATATGATAAGGGGCTACTTCTCGGTGCGTAGGTGCAATAAAGTCCTCAGAAATTATTTTAGAAAACATTAAGCCAATTTTTCACATAAGGCTTGGCCTGGAATTAATCTTGGAGTAACCTGATCAATCCACCCTTCCCCAGTGTGGTAGAGACTGCATAATTACAGATTTCTGTAGGAATGGACCCAGGATGTTCTGGAAATCTCATTTCAGGAGCAGTGTAGAGGAGCTACTGCTCAGCCTTATCTCCCACAACACAGCCCTGTATATCACACAGACTATTCTGCACACTGGATGTATATTGCTGTTTTTCAGATGAACGGATATACTTAAAAACTGAAACAGACAGAAATGTAATGATTATTAGTAAGCAAAGATGAGAGTAGATCCAGATTCACGTGCATGAAAACATTCAGATTTTTGTTTGGGTAATCAAAGGGTGGTCGGACAGAGTTAAGAAATAAGCCTCTAGTCTAGTAATCAAGTCATTCTGCCAAGTTAAAGTCCTGTTGCGGAAATATGTGACTATTCCCTTGTATATACAGACTGGCTGGAAACTTGCATATTGGTTTTACCTTATAAGAATTTATGGTACCTACTCCTCTAAAATAGCAACAGTTTTAAATTGCAGATGTCTTTCTCAGAGTGCTTTTTGCTTTAACTTGGTGGGTAGTTTCTTCTAGACAGGGAAAGGACATAATTTTTTTATTTATTTCATATACCATCACAGCTGTAACTACCAGGTGTTTTGGAAAAAAAAAAAAAGCTATGGACAAAGTACAAATCACTAAATTCAATAGCAGATATTTGGAACAGTTGTATTGAAAACTTGAGGTAGTTCTCAACAATAAGAGAACATTGTTCTGCCACAACAAGGCAGAAGACAAGTGTTTCTCTTCAGCATCCAACTCTTGTGCATCTGATTGTATCTGCTTTTGTCCTCTCATACCCTTGGGAGTACATTTGAAAATACAGGGGTTGGAGGGGCTGGACTAAAAACATGCTTTTCTTCTCATTATTGTAATTTTGATCCTTCAGATAATGCATAGCAAGCTAGGTCAACAACATCATGGGAGACCGTACACTCACTAGAAATTCTATGATACTATAAAAAACAAAATCAACATATACATGAGAGAACTCAGTAGTAGGGTAAAATCTTTTGTGCAAATTGCATGCAGGCATACCCAGCTCCAAAACTAGCCTCCTGCCAGTGCCTGAACAGCTTGTTTTGTGTTGTAAGGGCTTGTGCAATATTGAGTGATGACACCAGCTGTGCTCAGGTTCTTGAATTACAGCTCGAAGCATGGTGGCCATCAGGGGATACACTGGGCCTGCAGGAATGATTGGCTTGCTGTTAGAATGAAAAGTAAAGGGTTGGGAGCTGAGACTGAGAGAGAAATAAGTAGTTCCCCGAGTCTCTCTTGTTTTTGCTATAACACTCTTGGAGAATATGGCTTTGCATGTCAAATTTTTGTTCTGATATGCTTACCTTCTAGCATTATGTGCTGGCATGTTGTCCTGCATGCAATAGAAGATTGAAGGAGACATTACATTCTAATGCTCTCGGAGGTGAGATAGTCTCCTACCTGCACTCAAGCTTTGCAGCTAGACTTGGTTTTCATTTAGCTTGAATTATTTGTGATGAGTGTTCAAGCTAAGGACACACATTTCCTGAAATGGATATACAACACATGCCTCAGCCACAAAGATCCCTCACTAAACCAATGTCTGGTGCCTTCCTCTTTAAGGAAAGCTGTAATAGTAAGCTTGATGCCTTTGACAGAAACTGAACAAAGCAAAGACCAATTTAAGTAACTTGTTTATATAGGTGGCTGCACACAGTCATTTAACAGCTTGAGTCAGATAAAGACAGAGCAGAGTTCCCATGTTCCAGTTTGGCATGCATTATAAGGACTGGAAGAAGTGGATCTGAATCCATATTCCTTAAGAGAAATGTTCCTTTCCCTAGCAGTCTGGATTATGTAGCTTTCATCACCTGACATCTTTTTTCTGAAAGGCTGTAAAATACCAAGAAAATTTTCCAAATATAGCAATAATGCTATTTGAAAGACGTAAATGTAAATTTAATTTAATTTTTTAAATTTAGTTTAAAGATAGATTTTCTGTTTAAATTGAAATATATTTAAACTGAACTACTTGAATGATTAGTCAGGGATAGACATTATTTGGCTATTGCAGTCTGACAAGCCCATCTTGATTTGGTCAGCTAGCAGGGGAGGAGGAACCTGCCCAGATCCTGGCCAGGTTTATAGATTACTATCAAAAGAGAGACTTGTCAGTGGAAATTAATCTCATTTTTTTTTTCTCCAAAAAGGGAGGGGATCAAAGAGGTTACTCAGAGGATGCAGAAGAAAGCTAGGGATTCGGCTGTGTCACATTTTCTCTATAATTGAGCTGCTAGGGAGCCTCCCACATTTTGCAGAAATGCAGAAATTGAAACATCTGGTTTGATTTTATCTTTCTCAGACTGCAGCAGCTCTCTTCTTCAGAAGCCAAGGTTGCACTACTTTTACTTTTGGTGTTTGTCCCTTTAATTCTCCTACAGTTTCACAAATGCTTCTGGTGTATTTTTAAATTTTAGCTTATAATCACTTTTTTTTTTAAGGCACCATCTGGTCCCTGATATGGTTTAAAATAGCAATCTAGCCAGGACACAGCCAGCAGAAGGGCTTTACACCTTTCACAACCCAGTATGAGAGCTTCCTCACCTGTATTTCTCCACAGACACTGTCACCATCAGATCCTGTTCCCTCCAGACAGGTCTTGCAGAAAGCATGGTCTTAACAGCTCTTGCTTTCTTTCCCTTTCATCTCAAGCATAGTCATTTTATGGAAACAAAATGGATGCACTAGAGAAGCTTAGAACTAGGAACGTGGGAGGTCTGCTGTAAACAGCTCAGTCAGAGAATTTGTAGTTGGAGCTCATGTTTGTATTTAAACATTTAAGTGGTGCTTACCACTTCCGCAGTGCATGCCTTCATTGTGTCCCCTGGTGCCTGAAGACATCTGCAATATCCAGGGGGAAGAGGGAATCAAGCATTGCAAAAATTCCTCTTTAAAAAAAAAAAAAAAAAAAAGTGGCCCCATTCTATGGGTGTTTTATTTTAAGCAGGACATCAACATGCTATATTATTGCAGGTTGTGCTCGGCAGGAAGGGGTCTTCCGTTGTTTGTTTGTTGTTGGGGGGTTTTTTTGGTGGGTTTTTTTTTTTCGGGTTTTTTTTTTATTTTTAAGAGTCACAGCATAGTTTATTTTATCTTCTTGGTGTGTGCAGCAGCACTGTCATAGTGCTTTCCCAGTAGCCACAAATCAAAGCATGCCACTTAAGTGGAGTGATCGTGTGACTGTCACCCTCAGCACAGCTGAGGCTCAACCTGATGTTTCTCCTCTGGCTGTTAGATGACCTGAGGTTATCAATGCCAAGGTAGCTAAGACAATAAATACAAATGTACCTTTTCTTCCTTACAACCAGAAATTCTGAAAGGACCTAAACCACTGCTGAAGACAAAAGCAGGCTAACATAATGAATGGGAAAGAACTGTGGACAGCTTCTGGGACTTCTGAGTAGGTTATCTGTCTGGTGGGATATTCACTGGCCTTTTTGGTTTGTTTTCCTATTAACTAAAGGCAAAGCTGAACAATTATTTCCCTGCAAGTTCAGTGCCTGAATCAGGCTCCTGTCCCCGCTGCACTCCCCTGGTGCTGGCAGCACGGGTGGTTAATATTAGCCACACAGCTGATTGTCCCCGTTGGTGCCTTGCAACAGGTGCGGGACGGCTGCCGTGCTGGAATCCCGCCCGGACCGATGCCGGTGCTGGCACAAGCCTTCCCATTATATCAGGAGGGGCCATGTCTTGTCGCCACGATGCCCCGGCACCCCAGGCTGGCCCCAGCTGTCTGCGGGACGTGGAGCAGGGCGACAGGCACTCAGGGAGGCTGCTGCGGGGAGAAGCGCACTGTGATTCCTCTGGAGTGGGAAGACGGGAGGTTCCTGGAGGGACTTACAGCTGTATCTATGGGGTAAGGAGAAGGTTTCTGCAGAGCCCCAGTCCCTTGGTTTTTTGGCATTGCTCTTAGAGGAGGAAAACAAAAACAAATGAGTAGTAAAAATCAAGTATTAGCATTCTGAAATGAGCAAATATGTATTGCATTTGCTCATTATCTTGGCCATAGTTTCTTTACAGCACAGTACTTTGGGTTTGCATTAATTTTAATTGGCACTGTCTAATTTTAGAATGCTCCTGTGAAAAGTTACTTTCAATTCCAGTGGTTATTAGGTGGTGATGATGTGTTTTAATAATAAACATGGGACAGATACTGAAAAATAAATATGCTGGCTGCACCTCTGGGGAGAGGAAGAAGTGCTATTGCACTGGTCTAAAATTATCTAATCTGTCTGCTCTGACATGATATCTTAAGGTTCTTAAGGTCTCCCATCTCTCTTTTTTAAATTTTTCTTTTCTTTTTTTTTTTTTTCCTGTCTTACAATGCCTTTTTTCTTTTATTTTCTTAAACCATAATAGCATCTTTTGGTAAGAACAACAACATATCTAAGTGATGTTTATGTAGACTAAATGTTGGAGAGAAGAAGGGGGAGCCAAAAGAGTTGTAAGGTTTTACAGGATCACTTCTAATATCCTGTTCCCTTAATGTGACCCCTCTCCATTAACTGTGTGAAGAAAGGCAGGTCTTTCAGGCAGGTCAGAAGGGATCTGTGTGCCACAGTGTGACTTGTGTGTGCTGGTGCTGTGCCTACATGCATGCTCAGGGACAGAGGCAGGGAGGCTTGCTTAGGGGCTCAAGCAGGCTCTGCCTACAGTGTGGCAGTCTGCTTTGTGCTGGAAAACAGATGCTGCTGCTGCTACTTCTAAATTAAGGACAAAAAGCAAAAATAAAAGAGAGGCTTATCTCTAAATATAGTGATTTCTGCTTTGAATTGGTCCACAACTCAGGGCAGTAGGTCAGCCTGAAGTAATGCTCCTGGAGAGTTAGATTGATGCAAGCGACTGAAATCAGTGGGAATCTCTCCCTTTCTATGGTAGGTTTTGGGTCAGCACAAATCTCACTATTTCTATTTCTATGTATGTGTAGCTGTGAAACAACTATTTTTGGGAGTTGGAGAATAAATAAATAAGCACTATCTGGGCCAAATAAATACAATGGGGAACTGGTGAGAAAGGTCCAACTTCATAAGTGTTATGTGTCTCTATGCACATGTAGGTTCAAGTTCCTTCCAGGAGAGGTTTTTGGTTGAAGTCATTAAAATTTGTACATTGTTTTGACATGAAAGAGAGAAAATTACTTTTCTCAATGCTGTATGTGGGGTTGTGCCTCAAAGCAGAGGCTCTTTGCTACAGGAACCATACTGTCTTACGGGATTGCGAGATCCTTCCTGGGCCAGTGCCTCTGGCTGAGGACACTGCTACTGTAATGCTACTACTGTCCTGCAGCTGCTGACCTCTCACAGGTAGCACTGTGCTGGAGGCTTGACCTGGTTGTTTGGCAATGAGGACACCATGTAAACTATGACAATCCCACACATCTCACAGTGCCTTGACTCATGCTTCCAGCAAAACCTTTCTCCAGCTCCCTCTCTATTTCCCATCATCCACCCACGCTGGTTTCTATTCCTCTAATTTTGATACGTGAAGCAGAATTTGCTGCACCTCAAACTAGTGCTTCAGCCATGCCTGAGCAGGGGCTTCCACAGGGATAGGCCAGTGCCGAGCATTGGTGTTGTGCTGAAGGGACATGTGCCAAGGCACAGGGAAGATACATTGCTATCTCCCTTTGAAAGGTGTTTATCTGTGAGTTTGAAAGTGCCTCTATAAACAGCTCACAGAGAAGCCATTTGCAAATTTGATGCCAGTTTTTAAGTGCAAGATGAAGGTGGATTTTGCTGCCACTAAAATCGGCAGCTCAGAGTCTCTCAGGAAAGGTGCAGCAACGTGTGGAACTGGAGAGCCAGATCTGTAACCTTGCAAAAGATCTTGTATCCAGGTAGGAAAGCATAAATGAACATGTGGATCTCCAGCAGTGCTGGGTACAGCACGTTACTAAAAATGTTATTTGTTTTTTTAACCGTTATGATAAAATGCTCAGAGTTGCAAAAGTTTGAGAAGAATAAAATGTTTATCCCACTTTTGGGATACACAAATTGGTGATCTTGGACTGAAGTTAGAGGGCATATCCAAGTATTTTACAATTCACCTTTTATAACCAAGTAGGTCATGCAGTCATTACTGTCTCTAGAAATATTTAATATATTTTTTATTAAAATTATGCATCATTTTCATAGAAAACTGGTTTATGGGCTCTTGTATTACATTAGTAGTACATAATTATCATAACTTACCTCCCATCATTATACTAATTTCTTGTAAATTTAGCTTGTAATTTCTCTGCAACACATTACAAGAAAATCCAGTTACATCTGGAAGCATTATGGGAATCCTCTCTTGTACTGTGGACACATTACTTGGTCAGATTTATTTTAACTTGCTGTTAAGGAAATAGAAGAATATACTCTAATGACATACACATCTAGATAGTGAGAAAACAATGCCTTTTATTTTTTCAACTATTGCAAACATCTGCCTTTTCCTGTGCCCTAGGAGTGTTTATATGCATTTGAGAATATAATTTCTATAATATAAAGAAGATGTGCTAACTGTGCAAAAAATTGACCTTGTTAGGGTCCTTACAACCACTGTTGGTGAAGCTGATGATAGCCAAGCATGCAAGCAAGGTATCCCTTGGTCATAGACTGGCCAAGGGTCAGACTGATCTTGTACTTCTGTGAATTTATAAATGAGCACTTCTTTCTTCTTCTGGCACAGAAAATGGGATTATGGCCTGTTCCCTCCTCAGCGAGGTCTAGAGACAAAGAGCAAGGGAGAAAGATGTTTGACAGAGCAATGGGGAAGAGAAGACTGGGATATTTTCTACTAGATGCCCTCCAGAGCAAAGGCAATATGCAGACAGGTTTGGCTGCAGCTATAATTGTGTATTATTGAGAAAATCTCACCTCCAAAAAATCAAAAGAGAGAAGGAAAATTACTGGAAATACAGAAAAAGGATGCGTGAACAATCTTACTGGAGGCTGCAGAGGTACATCAGTGAAACTACATGACCCATTCTTTGGGGAGGTCTGAGGAGGACATACCCCTGTGGAGCTGAATCTTTTTCTGTCCTTTTTGCCTGACTTGTTACTGACAAACTTCACTAGAAAACTAGGGTAATGTTAACATGTTCTCATTAATCATTATTACATTTAGATGTCTTAGTCTTGAATCTAGATCTGTCTCAGATCTATCTAATTCCCATTAATTTCCTGGCAAGTTCAGCCATTTCTCCCTTGCTGCTATGATGGTAACTGCATCCTTTTTTACCCTTTCATCTCTTCTCTGCAGCAATTAAGAAAGGTTAGGTGAAAATCTGTGTACCCCTAGGCTAAAGACATCCATATATGTGCCTGCAGGAGAGAGCAGTCAGGGACCACAATTATTCACATGAAAGGAAACCTCCATCCATTTCTCCTTCAAAGAAGAAAGTCAGTTGTTCATGAAGTATGCAGGCAGGTTGGCTTCTCCTATATTAAGAGGACATTATAGGAAAGGCTCAAAAAGAAGGTGCCCTCTCTATCCTTAGCAACATGCTGGCTGCTCCAGGCAGGTCACATGTTAGTGGAAGAATGACAAAATGGAAAACAGCAGCAGCCCAGGCCCCTGGCCCCCGCAATGGTGGATCTCTGTGTAGTGCAAAGGCCCAGAGCAGGAGCAGGGCAGGTGACTATCAGAGATGGATGATGTTGAGACCTCAGAGAGAAACAATATAATAAATGGTTGGCCTGACACTGTAGGAAATGTTTGCATAGTGAAGTGACGGGTAATAAATAAGATTATGTTGCTATAGGTCCTTCAGGCATTGACGGAGCAAAAATAGTTTCTGATTTTCTTTCTATAAGGAAAAAAGGTACAGAGGCAAGGACACTTATTTGTAAAAGGCATGAATAAAACTGTGTTTGCTGCATACAGTCAGCGTAATCTAAGACTGATGCAGATCCAAGCCAAGTATTGCTGTAGATTCTCAGTTGTCATAGTTAAGGTTACAAAACCTCTCACAGCTTGTCTAATGTCACTGTTTGGAGCTGTGGACCTACCACTGTATCCATGGTTAAAACATCATCTTTTCTTGCACTTTTTGCCAGGACTGACACTAAGATTGGAACAATCAGTTTGCCCTAGGCATTGACTCATTATATGTGTTACATGATAATACATAGAGGGATACAGACTCAACTTCTCCCCTGAAATTTCCAGGTGTTATGGTTTATTATTTACAATAGCTTTTTTTTTTTCTGGGCAGATTTTTGTTTGGGTTTTGTTTGGTTGATTGGCAGATTTTTTGGTAGGAATTTTCCTCTTTTGTTCATTTTTATTTGAATAGCAAAAATAGACCTCTACTACTGCAGCTGAAGTGGTCCATTAGGTAAGTTCTCCATGCTAGTTTTTGCTAGGTAGATAAATACTACCTGGATGCAGCATTTCCAATAAATAAATACTTTGATTATGAAATCTATCCATTGCTTTAGCTGTCTGAAAGTGATTATTCAAAAAACAGCTCTTGGTTTTGTTTTGTTTTGTTTTGTTTTGTTTTGTTTTGTTTTGTTTTTAATAGGAATGAGGAGACTACACTATTTTTAATATTTTGAGCTAGCTTCAGCAGTTTTGCCCTCAACTCCCTGAAACCAGTGAAACAAAGTTCCCTCTCTTCTATTTCTTCTTATAAACACCTAAGGAATACATAAGAAATTCTACATTGAACTTTTATTTAAGTATTTATCTGAGGGCTAGTGAGGAGCAAGGGAATGAGAGTACTGAAATTATCTGCCTAGCTGCAATATTTAAGGTCTTGTATGATGCATTTCAGAATACTTTCTGTGGGGAATTTTTGGTGGCTTTCTCCCCCTTGGGAATTCTACTTCATGCAATGTCAGCCATCCTGCTATCGATGTTTAAAGGACAACCATCCTGCAGGAAAAAAATAAACTCACTAAAAATTCAGTTTTACACCATTGAGTTCTAGTTTCCAAAGTTTACCCTGCTGAAACTATGAGTTTTTTGTGGGCCACTGGTAATTAGTTACTGAATAAGGACCAGAAAAGCATTTGAGGTCCCCTCCCAGATGTGGTGCTGGTGTCTACAGTGGGTCTTCTAGGACTGCTCAAGAGAGTGAGAGTTTAGAAAATCAGGACTGAAGTTTTTTCATACATTTGTAATTTTAGAAGCTTTGTCATTTCAATGCCTTCCCGTGCACCTGATTGCATATCTCCTGTTTTTTCATCCGTGATAAGGGTTTCTGGGACTTAGGACTTGGCAGGGAGATGTGACTGTTTTGGAATAGGCATGTAGTGACCTATGTTTTGACTTACAGTTTTGGTCAAAGACCAAACAGTTGCTGCACAGACCTAGTGAGTGCCAGCATTTGGAAAGTGAGATCTGCAAAACAAAGCGTTTTTTCCTGAACCTATCCCTTAACTATGGCAATTCAAAGTGACTGGATAGATCCTTGCTCTTTTCTGTGTTTCTGCAGTACACTAAGCCTGAGTTAACTGGATTTTAGGATTACTTGCTGTTCAGTACAGCATTGACACCACAGGATTATAAGGCAGGACTTTTCAGCCACTGGAGTATACAATATTAAATTCTGCAATATAGTATCCATAGTATCGCATTACATTCTCTCCTCATTAATCCAATGTTCCCTAAACTCTGCATTTTTAATGAACAAATAATTGTTCTATTATAGATAACTCTAATAGTGTCAAACCTATTTGGTAAAAAAGACTACACGGCTTTACATAGGTGAAAAATAGGGGTGGAGGAAATAGGCGTGTGGGGAGTTGATAATTATATACAACACAGATCGATTCCAACATAATATTTCTCCTTATTATAAGAATATGTTTGAGAGATAAAGTTTCCCTAGAAAGTTTAGGAAGTTCCCTAGCTAAATAACAACAGTGGTTTTATCTGGCTGCTCTTTCTATTTGTAGATTTCATATGCTTTACAGAATAGTTGCCTATATGGTCGTCCCCACTTTATAGATGAGGCATCCAATTTCTTGAAAATGAGAAAAGGTAGAGGGGAGCACCAGTTTCCATCCATGCTACGTCCTCTTTGACTTTCCAAAGAACATATTTACAGCCACTCATAACACTGCTGCCCATTGCATGCTCCAAACAGCACATGCACGTCTAGGGGTTGGATTTCAGCCCCATTGCTCTCCTTTTGCTGATACTGCAGTAATGAGCTGAAATAAGACATTCCCAGGGCTATGTGGACATTGCTAATGCCAATGACTAAGTAAAACTTATTTGTTGTGACAAGGTGATACTTGTGTATTTTGCCAGATCTTAAGCTGTCAAATAAGAAAATCTCTACTGATTCTCATTTCACATAGGAAATAAATACTGAAGAGGAAAAAAGGAGTCAATATTTTCAAACTGGGAATGTATGTTTATCAGGTTTCTGAGAGAGACTCTAGAAAATATACAAAGTCTCACATAATAATTAAGTTTGAAGAATTTTGCCTTGAAATTAGAATCTGTTTCCCTTTTCACACTTCCAGATACTGGGAATATAAAAGCAATGTCAAGTCAATAAGTTTCAGAAGGGCAGGGAGCTGAGCTGTTCATTACCTTCCCAACTGCTTGTCAAGACCTCAACACCCTGAACTTAAAGCCCCAGTGGTTGTGTGAGAAGACAATATGTGAAGGGGCAAGAGTTGTTACTTTGGTTGGCATCGGTTATGATGCTGGTGTTGGCAGGAGATAATGCCAAGAGTTTCATGCCCCATCTTGCTGAGATGAGCAAACAGGCATGAACACCATCAATGGCTTCATTGTGAACAGATACAACCATAGTCCTTTGGGTAAGCCAGACTGCCAACAGGTGAGAAGCATAGCTGAAATGATTTTTAGAGAAGGGTATGTCTGAGTAAGCTTATATTGGAAGCTCAGGAGTCCTCCGTGGATGTTTGAGCTGTGTTTGATTACAGGAGTGAGAGAAGATCTTGGCGTGAACCCTTCTTTTCCTTTGCTAGCCCAGGAGATGAAGAACGGCCCTGAGAAACTGCAGTACTTCAACCATGCTAGAACCTGAACTCAGGTTCCAGGATCACACAGCATAATTGGATTATTAATATTTCTATTACTATTTTTACTTTTGTAGCATTATTTACACCATATTCTTGACAAATTTCAGAAGAGATTGTTTTTTTATAGGATGGATAAACAATTTCCCCAGGCAGGCTGATCGCTGAGGCAGTTTCAATACACCCCTCCTCATAAAGCCTTCTTCTACATTGCAAGAAGGCTTCAGTGAACATCACAGCTGAGACAAGGATGGTTTTGAATGGCAGATTATGGGACAAAATCTTCCAGCCAGATCTTTCATGAACAGCATGTAGACATCTCCAGATTTGGGCTCCCAAGAAGCGTGATAAATAAGTCTTAAATGAGCAATTTTATTGACAAATATCTCAGTCTGTGATATATGAAAGGATCTGGTGCTTTTCATTGAGTGAAAACTGATCTGTGCCATAACAGCTAGATGACTCACCACACAGGGATCAGAAAATGCCTTGTTACAAATGGTCAAATGCAGCACAGGGCTGATCCCATTGGTGTCCTGGGTATTCTTCTCAAGATGGTTAACTGCCATCAGAGGTGTCTCTGCACTGCTCAGAGTCCACCAGCTCCACAGCTCATATCAGTTTTTATGTTTGTTATGCAGAGGAGGTGGGAGACTACATATTAATCCACCTTGAGATCCTGTGGTACAGCAGGGACCAAACCCTCCTTTCCCTTCTACAGCTCTTCACCTTCAGGCATTTAGAAGTTTATGAGGGACTTCCAGAATGGTGTGGCATCCCAACCATTCTGTTTGTCAGACACATCCCTCATGAATTTGTCCAATCCTGGCACAGGCTTATTTTATTTTTTATGGCCTGTGCAGCATCCTGTGGCAGTGAGTTACAACTTAATTACACTTTGTGTGAATAGGTTCAATGCCTCACTGGAACCAGCAATTAGTACTTGCAAAGAGACATCTTCTGTGTAAAATGTACTTTTCATCAGTGCTACCCGATGAGAGGAACTTTCTGTCAGGGGGAGAAGGGGCCATTGCCAGCAGTTATGTCACCAATGAGCCAGAGGAGAAAGTCAGGTACTGTCAGTGTGGTGTCATACACCTCATGCTACCCAGCACTGGAACAATTAAAAAACCCATGTTACTCACTGGACCCCAACTGCTTATTTGGTTCACTGTGGCCATGGAACTTACACCTTCAGCAGAGTGAGTGGTGGCTGGTGGAAGAGAGATGGCAAAAGGGGAATGCTTTCAATTTGGATTTTGGAGACTTTTAATTAAGATGGATGTATGTGCATGTGTGCTCCCAAGGGAGAGTTAGACAAACATGGGTTTCTGCTCTAGTGAGCTGTGGCATAGAGTCCTCCTCGAGCAAACATGAATTACTCAGAGCCTCTGCTTTGCATACATGACACCCACCATTTCCAAAGGTGTTATGGAAATTCCTTCTTCTGACACTTTGTCAGCAAAGTACTTTACACTGTCTCTGCAGCATTCTTTCCTGAAAAGGCCCCAGTAGATGGGAATCAGCTTGTTCTACCAAGGAAGGAAGGGAGATGAGCCTCATTCTGCACAAGGCTTGCCCATGCATCTTTCAACAATCATCTGCTCCTTGCCAATTTCTCAGTACAGATGGCATGATGGGAAAGAGCAACATGAAGTCATTTGGGCACATCAGATGGAGCAGGAGATTTCACTTAATTGCAGCTGGGGCATTTACCTAGGCTGCAGATTTCCATGACAAGATAATGCCATGTAAGGTACCAGACCAAGGGCACAGTATACACACTAAGCCTCCAAATCCTATTCTTCTGAGGGCATGTATTATTATAAAGGGCATATTAGCTTTTAGATAGGAGATCTAAAAGGAGATCTAGCTGGAGAGAGGAAAATATTAAACTCTAGGTGTAAAGAAGACTTCTGCAGATACAACATAATCACAGTGAGTATTAAGAATGAAAGGAACTTCAAGACTTTAAAGATCTGTTGGGAAATCTTGAGGAAGAAAGGACATTCACTTTTCATATTAGTGAGAGAGTGTCTTTAATATCCCCAAAGCATCTGATTGATAACCATGGCATCAGACCTCAGGAATGAAAATTTGGTAGCTCTTTAACATGAAAGCTCCCCCTCCGAATGTTTATTTTTTAAATTGCACATTTCAAAACCATTCATATTCTGGCAGGTAACAATTTTTTATCCTGAAAGTAAGGGTTGACTGAGGAACAAACTGTGCAAATTCTGTTCTCAAACACCAAGATTAGAGAGAAAATACCATCTGTTTCCTCTACAGCCCACTTTCCCTAGTTCCAGTAATATTTTCTTGTGGAAAAACAGTCATGAAGCTAACAACAGGGCACACAGCAATGCACCATAATGCAATGATTTATTTGTGTGGAGGAACCATTGTTCCTCCCTAGAGGAGGCAGCTGGAAGCCCTATTCCCAGCTGGATGGGGAAGATATTCATAGCGCCCTGTGCTGCTAGGCCCCTGCTTGGGCTTGGTGGGATTCCTCTTCCACAGCAAAGGATTTCAGGTGGCATTCCTAAGAGTTTTCCCCTTGACCAGCTACAGTAAATTGATGGAGCTTTGACAGCAGCTGTGACTCATTTCAGAAAGAAATCACTTGAGTGCTCATTGTCACTTCAGAATCATTTAAATTTTTCCCAGTCAGGGTGAATATTTTGTAGTCACAGGGCAAAAGCTGTTTCCTTTGTCCTGGGAAGCCCACACAAACAGAATTTCTACCTGTAAGTTCTTGCCAGAAGCTTTGCAGCTGGATGTGTTTTGTTTCTGATTTTTTTTCCGTCTTCCTTGTCCTTCATAGATGAGTTACACAACACTGTTTTGTCCTCCTCCAGAATCGCTGAGCAAATTTCAAGGCTTCGAAGGAGGGGGAGGAGAGACTGATGCACCAAGCTACCTTTGCCCATCCTTGTGACTAGGGTATAATAGGTGCAGTTGATTTGAGACTGCCAAGAGTTTGCTGCCAAATTGAATTTTTCATAAACTGATTGCTGCAAAGTGCTCTTGGCAGAGGAAAGTTAACACCTTTCTAACAGGCTCAGCTCAGCATAGCTCACAAAGAGGGATACTGTAATAATAATCCTCTTCTGGATCCTTGACCAGGATTTTGGATTCTCCAAGAAACTGTTTCCACCCCCATTCCTTCACCCATGAATAAATCCACTTAAAGCTTTTTTCACAGCTGTTGGTAAAGGCATAGGAAGACTTCTCTGCTGGTGTAAAGCAGCCAAACTCCATTGATTGCAATGCTCTGAGTTACTTTAGTACTATGGGGCTGATAGTATGATTCAGACATGGTTCATAAAGTTAATGGTAATCTACCCTTAACAACTTAATCTTAGCATTTTTTCTCTAAAGAGAGCTACGGAGCCAGGGAAAGGGACTGGCTGAACTACTCAAATAATTTATCTGACAATTTCTGCCTTGTCTTTTCTGCTTGTGAAACACTCATCCAGAAAGTTTTTGGTTCGTAAGGGATTTTATTATTCATTTTTGTGTCAGTGGGTTATAAAATAGGGAGGTAAATTTAATTCCTCAAGTTGCAGTGTTGTCCTTGTTGCCAGATGACTGTCACCCTACAGGGAAAGAGGCCACTTCCAAGGAAAAAGGACAATCTCCTACCTGCAGGCAAGAGTACCTTTGCTCATTCAGAGACATTTGCTAAGTGGACAGAGTTCCCCAGAATTTACTGAATTTTCATGAGCATTCACAAAAACTAAAACAGAAAACAGATTTCAGATGCATCAAAGCTGCAATTAGCCCAAATCACATTAGAGATCAAAAAATACACACCAAGAGTATCATTCTGGACAGACTGCATCCCTTTAGTTTAGCTGTTGGAGGCTGTGCCCACTCAGTCACCATGAAGGACCTGGTTTATGGTGGTACCATGATATGAACTCCAGTCAGATATTTCACTGGGTGGGCAGGGATCCCACAGTGTAAAACATTTGCTTCACAAAACAGATGCTGGGTATAAGCCTGACTTAAAATAATGATAAAATCATATTTTCAAATCTCCCACCCCTCAGATGACCTTTCTAGCAGGTGCTCTTAGGTTAAAATAAAAAGTGCTTAGCAGTAGTAACAGGGAGAGAGCATGTCCTTGTTAATTATTCTCTTTGCCATGCTTTTCCTCCATGTTTATAGCATTTAAACATGGCAGGGCTTCATACTTGCCACTGACATAGATGCAACAGAAAGCTTTTACTGCTTCAAAGGGGAAGCATTTATGGAAGTGCCAAGGAGTGGACAACAGGCCCAATGTGCTGCTAGGTCTGTCACCAGCGAGAGCTTCTGTGGAATAATCCGTACAGTGTACGGGACACATATGGACCATGTGGTGACAATTTAAAATCATGCCATCTGTTTAGGAGATCTGAATGGTTTTGACCTGCTTTGAAACAAGCAAGAAAAGAATTATGTAGGAGTACTGGGGCTTTGATTCTCTTTGGTGGTGCAAGCAGGCAAGATGTTTCCAAGAGTCCAAGAAGATCTTCTGCTTGACAAGAGAGGTAGCTCTGCTGGACCATGGAACAGGCAGGGAAAATAGAATCATGTTTACAAAATTTACAAACTCTCAATATACAAAAATTGAGAGTTAGTTTTGCTAATGTAGATATGTTGATATTTATAATTCAATTTTTTCCACTATAGTTTTTTTCAAATATTACATCACTTTGAATAATTTTGTGGACCAAAAATATACAAAAGTTACAGGTGGGTGAGGAAGAAACCTGTGTGAGGTCAAGCAAGGGATTCTTGTTTTCATTTTACTCCAGGAAAATTTCTTTTTGCTACCATTAAACAAAAAGTCATTTTTATTTGGAAAATGAAGCTTTGAAATTAAAAGGAAATTTCAGCTAGATATTTTAAATCATGTTAAATGATCACTGAAAACTGCCTAAACCAATCCTCTCAAAAAATGCTTCATCAAGTGGCTTGAGCCAGTGTGTGCCAGCTCCTTTCATCACAGAGACATTATCTATAGCAGTAGGAGTTCTGGTGTTAAAACAGAAAGGGCATATAATGAAAAACTGCCGTTTCAGCTAGATAATTCACAAATATTAAGGAAAAATTTTTTACATGATAAATGATATTGAAAATCACTATGTGGCAGGAGAGAAAAAATGGCAGCTGTAAATGTGCTATAATTAAGTGTCAAAAGAATTTGGTGATATAAAATCATGTATTTGTTGTCTTAATAAGAAAATCTATGTTTTATTGTGGTTTTAACATTTCAGAAATGGAATAGCATGCCAGTAAGGAAGAGCTTTAAACAAGAAAGTCAAAATAATTTTTTTTCTGATTTTTCTCTTTTAATCAATTAAGGAGTTGAGGGAAAGACAAGCTGCAGTTGCAGAGTTCAGTTGCTTTGTTAAAAAAATAATTTGAAAAATTCTTTCATTTTTTCATAAAAATACTCCTAAAGAGAAGTATATGATGCTGACCCACAAACACCAACCCTTTTCTTGCTTCTTTGCAAAACCACTTGTATCTACAACACAGCTTTAATGAGATGTGTCTGTCCATCTAAACGTCTTTGAGTTGGGAGTCTGTTTCTTTTGGTGAGTGCTGAACCAGGAACACTATGTCATTTTCCTTCTTGTCATAATTCCTTCCTAACTCTTGCATGATTATATATATATATATTAAATACATTTTGATTCAGCCTCCAGAATGAGAGTGGCTTTTAAGATACCAGTGTCAGGATCTGCCCTGCCTGTTATGTATGTGTCATTCAGTTTTTGCGTTGAAGGAGAGATTGATGTCAAAGACCCAGATGCTTTTTCCCTTCATCCACAAACCTTCTTGCAGTGGGGGTATTGCCAGAGCAGGGGAAACCAGGTTTGTGAAAGGGAGTGCAACTGCAGTGATTTCTCTGTAAACTGTTGTTCATCCTCACTGCTATCTCCAAGCAAGCCAGTTCTCTCACCATCTCCAGCAGGAATGGGGGCACAGTGCCTCTCTGGACTCACTCAGGAACAGGTCAGGTGTAGCAAGGACCATAAAAACCTTTTGGGTTTTCCTACTCTGCCTCCATTAGGCAGAAGAGAAGACAGTGATTTGTTTCCTCAGGTTCATTCTATTTCTTTCACCTTTGTTAGCACAGATGCCAGATTTGGTGGGGGGAAACAGTTCTACATTTATTTTGGAGAAAAAGCTAAAGTGTTGTTTGGATTCTGAACTGGGAGCTAAAATTCTCTTTCTCAAGGCACAGAATTCTAAAAATTCACTTAATGTCCTATTTTACTAGCTTTTCAGTTCTGAATTTATTTTCTGTATTTTTCTCTTGTATGTCAATAGCACAAAGTGCTGGTTTTCATCTTTCATTTGCTCTTCTTTGCAATAGCAGAAATACTTATTTTAATAGTTTCTTTTCTAAATATTAAGAGCAGCTACTACTTGGTGTTGACTAGCACATCTAAACATTGCTTGTAGATAACAGGGTTTCTTTTTCAAATTCTAGTTGAAAACGTTTTTCACTTGGCTTAATCTTTTTTGTAGGTATTTAGATACCATAGTTTTGAATTATTATTTTTTGAAAATCAAGTAGACTCTTCCTTCTTAATTTGTTTGGTTAGACCATATAATTCAGCATCAAGCATTTGTTTGGACATATATCTTGCTCAACTTGGAGGCATCAGGTAGAGCCCTTGAGCAATTTGTTTCCAGTTGAGAGATATTAATGTTTCTGTGTGATACAATGTTGTTTTCTTCAGTTCTGTCTTCCTGTGGCATTAACACTGTAAAGGCAACAAATGTTGGTAAACAAGGCGCTCAAAGAGCTAAACAGCAAACCCGCACCAGTGAAAGCGTAGTGACATGAATTAGAGGCAAGAGCCATCTTTTGATCCACTAATACATAATTTCTTTTGATCCACTAATACATAATTTGTGTGCACATCTAGGTGGCTGTACAGTGCTGTATTTACTCACTGGCTGTATGACAGATGGGGTGCCCTTCTCATCTCTGACCTGTACCTAAGGAAAATGAGCTTTTAAAGCTATGATCTTGTGTATATATACTGCCCAGTTTGCCGCCAGAGAATGTTGCATATATGTATGGTATCATCATCTGGTAAACAAATTGTATTTGCAGTTTGGTCTGCATCATTAGTTAATTAGACTCTAGCTGTTTAGGCACCTGGAATAAGCAGTGGGAATTTAAATTCTTCTGATGAAAGTATTTATTTATAATGAGCTCCACCCCATAATGAGTTCCAGCCGAGGAAGACTGACCATTAGCAGATAAAATGCCGACTCACAGCATTACCATAAGGATCAGAGTCATACATTCAATTTTATATGGCTTACATACACTCATCTAGAGCACAGATTCTAAAAACAAATCTTTTGGCTCAAATTTTCAATTGCGTCAGATTTGATACAGTCCTCCTATGCCTTAAAGTAAACAGGCAGGATACAGCAGACTATTTATTTTGTTTCATTTTTTTATTGCTCTTCCTATCTACAGTTTCAAGAGGAAAAGAAGCTGAGTTTTTAATATTGTGAGAATGCTCAGCCTTTTTCAGCTGGGAGATGTCAGAAGTGGCTGCAGACCTAAATGAAGGGAGCTCATCTTTAAAATTTGCTATGCTGTGATAAATGCAAGGTTCTTCTGGTGAGCTGCTGATGGCCCTTTAATATCTTTAGCAGTACTCCAAGGCACTGTGGTTCCTCCCGATCCCTTCCCCCACCTCCATGCCTACCCAGGCTCAGGATTTCATTGTGTGGAGGCAAAGATTTCACTGCAACACTCAAGGGCTATGCTGAGTTTGAAGAAAGGGATCATGCCTGGTTTTATCATCCAGCAGCTTCCCCTCAGCTCAGATTGATGTTCTTTACTGGCATATTAGCTTTAAACATTTGGCTTCCTGAGTCACGTTCATATAATGAGAGTTATTGGTATGCAGCAACACGGGGGTTGTTATCTATTTATTTTATCTAAGTAACATATGCTATGCAAGGAAAAATGTGTTTTTCCAGCATCCTTGTGACATATTTTCATGATTAGTTACAAAGCACAGTTAAATGAAATCCAAGAACTACCTTCCAGCCTCCAGGTCCCTGCTCCTCCTTCATTAATCTGTGATCATGGGCATCTGCCAGTCTGGAGACCGGAAAAGTGTTAAGAACATGACAGATTCCCAAAAAAACATTTTTACAGCTGGGAAGTGAGCATAGCATATGTGGATCTTGGTAAAAGGATCTCAGAGTTTGAAGAGGCTCTGGGAAACCATTTGGGCACAGTGTAACCTGAAATTTAGAAACCTTAGAAAGCTTTTTCTCCCTGAGATTTGAGAGATGTTGAGTCTCGTCATGTATTTGATTGTGGGGTACGTGAGGCACAGTATTTTGGTGGGTGCAATCCCAAGGAAAGGGAGAAGCATGACTGATGGGCAAACCAAACACTGCCTGGAGCAGCTCTGGGCAATGTGAAAGAGCTACTAGATACTTGTAATGGTCAAGAAAATCAATTTGAGGCAAATGGGCATATGCAGACACAGATGATAAAACCACAGGATAGTTTGGATTATTTGGAGATTATCACAGCTGAAGGGCAAGAGTACTTTCACTGCTGGGTAGAAATATGACTAAACTCAACATAAAACCCGAAACCTCTCTGACAGAAGAAAAGAGGCCAAATGTTGGGATCCTTCTCAGCCTAAGAGGGACATTTCCAGGCATTGATAAACACATGGTTTGAAAAAGAGACACATGGGGCTTATGAGACTGTAGCAAATGTTGTGCTTGGAGCCCTGCAGAAGGTGCTGAAGCTGGCAGGACTCTGGTCATGAGCTGTCACCATAGTCGCTAAAGCTCCATGGTTAAAGATAGCAGTCCCCACTGCAGAAGGAGTCTGGATGTCTGAAAAAGCCATGGTTTCCAGAACAGCAAAGGATATTGTGGCAAAAGCAACTAAAGACTTATAGCAGTCTCCATCATTTGTCCTGACTCAAGAGGGCATGAGTGAGAACATACAAGGAGGGGAGAGTCCCATGTGAAGGAATGCCAGCTACAGTTAAAAAGAAGCAGCAGGTGACCCAATGGTGATAAACCTCGTTTCCCTCAGGCAAGTAATGCTCTGGTAACCTCTCACCCTGCAATTCAGCCCATGCCTGTATATCAGACCAAGCAAAAACCATTGAAGTCAGAAGTGATCTCTAGTGTCTGGAGGAAAGGACATCAGTGGTGAGACCACCCACATACCTATGGCCAGAAGGTGTAAAGATGTCTTCTGCCTCATGGGAAAAGATCTGCTAGCAAAAAGCTCATTTTGTTTTATAAGCTTAGACTCCTAATCTGAGCTTCCCCAGTACTCACCTGGCAGGTGTAGTGCTATAAAGAAAAGAACCAGCAATCATCATTATAATGAAACATCAGTTTTTCCATAGCTTGGAATATTGCAGTAAAATACCACCAGAAAGTAAATTGTTTTGAGTGAAATGACAAGTATTAGCATGGAGAAATCTTTCTTTTTTTTTTTTTTTCTTAAATTTCCCTCACTTTTTTTTATTTCAGATGATGCTTTTACATTAGTTTGAAGTTTTTTCAGACATAAATAGTCCAATATATAAGACTTTAGCTGTCCCTTTTCTTCTAAAGTTGCTCATTTGTTCTTCTATTGTAGGAAACCTGTTTGTAGCTAGGATATGCCAAGAAAATGAAACAGTCCTTTTGCTCCTTTTTCTCAGCATGCTACACAGTTGTCCCAAAATATCTCTGCTTCTGTAATAGTGAATACTTCAAGGCAGAGGGAGATAAATAGAAAGAGACCAAAAGTATGTTTTCATGGGACAATTTGCCATTTGGCATGAGCCTGTTTGAGTCAGAGTTTACTTGTATTTGCTGATAATAGTTTTGGACTGGGTGTTTTAAACTAGATGTTTATCTATTGAAATCTATTGGAAAAAAAGAAAGTGAGGATGAGAGGCAGATTCACACTTTAAGGTGTCTGTATGCTTTTAAGCTCTTCCCCCACAGACCAGCGCTTACGCACCCACTGGAAAAA
>VXBI01012934.1:31789-73131 GCA_013397375.1 Toxostoma redivivum
CCCCCCCCCCCCCCCACCCCCCAACTTTTGAAATAAACAGCCTAGGAAACTGAAAACATGCACATTATAGTAAATACAAGTAGAGACTTTGGAGTTCTAGTTTACCAAATATGTGCAAAATCCAGTCCCTGATGTTGCAGCCAGGATGGATTAATTCCAAGATCTATAAAGAAGCCTTTAATTCCCTTGTTTGACAAAGACCAGCCATGTTCTCAGCCATATTATACTAGATATTCGAAGCGTTCAGGCTGTGGTTTCTTTTTTTTGCCTAAAGGCCCTCCAGTGCCCCCATTTCTGTCAAGTCTTTTCAGTGGCATTGTATGCATGAGCAGCCAACATAGTTCATTCACCCTAAAATATCACAGCCATTAGCTAATGGTAACAAGTTTGAGGGAAGTTTTTTCAGTTAGTTTTGGGGGAGAGGGGGTTGTACTCATTTATCCAGTGAACCTACAATTTGAAATTCCTCTGCTTTATAACTGTATTATGGGAATGAGCTTTAAGTCTCTAAATTGAAAGCTGAGCTATTAGAAAAAAAGAAATATTTCAGGGATGTCTTTCGCTGTATAGTTTCTTAAGGGAGTAAAGCTGCATTACTCTACGTGTATAGGAAACATCCTGTGAACCGCAGGGGAGTGCAGGGAGGGCAGGTAAGGAAGCGGATGCTCCCACCTCCACACTGCCTGGGAAGCAGTCATAACTCTCTCAAATTTTGGCAGGTGAAGTGCAACTCCTGGCAGCCTAAAGTTTCTTACTGGCATAGCTCTTCTTCTCCATCAGGGGTCCCATGCAGGTGTATCACACTTGATCAGAACAAGAATTGAGCTCTCTGTGGCTAAACTGTTTCCAGATGCAGGCAACAAACTTCATGTTTGTCTCCTCATGCTCCACCTTCTCCAGAGCATTCTGCAGCAGCTGTCAAAAAGTACTATCAGTCAAAAAAGAAATGCTGTCCTTTTTCATAGCTCATTTTCTTTTAGCAGAGATTACAGTGGTTTTTAATGATCACTGTAAAAAATACAAAACAAAACAAAACAAAAAACATACAAAATGCCCTCCAAAAAACCAGCCCTAAGCACCACTGGCAATTTGGGGTGGAGTATATTATGGTTGTGGATTGATATGGGAGCAGAAGATCAAGATCTATGTTGTGTGTGTGCATTTTCCATGATAGCTTTTCCCTCTGAGAGTGATTTCCAGGTTTGTTTTATTTTCAAATTTAGCCTCCAAAGAAAGTATGAGAAATTGAATAGATCACGTATAAAATGCCCCAGGTAGTGTGTCACTGGTTTAGGTCTTTCATCCTTAAAATGTGAAGAATGTTGTGAGTTTCATAAAACCTGAAGGTTACATCTGTGTTCCTCCGGCATTGCAATAATAAAATCAGCTAAGGCTGATGCTCCTGCGTGGCTCCATCACTCACAATAGATATTTGAAAGGCATTACAGCTCTACAGTAAATGAGGCTGTCAAAGAAGGCTACTTCCAATAGATCATATTAAATTATGGCATGTGAAAAGTACTGCAGATTAGCAGCTCTTCCTTCATTCAGTGTTAAATAGCAGGTCTTGAATGGCAGGCAAGAAGAGGGAAGCTGGTGGTATTCAGCGATGTGTTATCTATGTAAATACAGGAGTGATGTCTTGAACCCAGTTTTGCTGCCTGCCCTGAACCTTTCAAATGCCATGGAACTTCACCATCTCTGAGGAAGTTGGCAGCAAGTGCTTGGAGCAGATTCCTGTGAATGCTGCACGTTGGACTACCTACTGCACTCCCTCTTTGTGGAGAATTTTCCTCTTCCCTGATGTCACTCAAGCTGTTCAGGTTGAAAATGTGTTTGGCTCTCTGTATCTGCAGTACAAACAACATCAATGTCTCCTCACTCTTGGTGACTAGAAATTACCCATCCTTGCCTGCCCTGTCTCCCTCTGCCTCCTACCCACTCTGCCACCAGCTCTCATTGAAGTCTTGGTCAAATCAGCTCCCTCTTTCTACTTGCAGCAAGCACCAAATGCCACTCTCAATGCTTGTTTCCATTTTTGTGTGGATTAGATGGATGAAAAGCTCTATAGAAGGGGATTATTAGTAATTGTAGAGTGAATTATTAGTATTTACTGTGCCTCTGGCAAACTCTGCCTTTTTAAAGGAAGTGCCAATAACTAGTTATGGTATTTTAATTAAAGAGAGCAATCTATAATTAACTAAGGGATGCTGTACTTTAAATCTGATTTTTTTCTATTAATCATCAGTACTTCACAGATGTTATATTTTGAATTGTTCACACTGCTGTTTTGTGTATTTTTTCCCCACTTCAAAGTGCACTAATTGAGTGAAATATTTTCATCAGGCTTTAAGACACAGTCAGCCTGACAGGAAGACTCTGTTCATGCCATGCTGATGCTTGTGTCAGTATTGTACAAGTTACTCCAGACACTCTTCAGAGAATGCAAACTTAATATCTTGTGCTTTAGTTTCAATGCTTTGCTTCTTCTGTGGTGTAAGTCACCTGCCGAACTTAAGTCATATAGGTAATTTAGAAACTTAGTTTACTACCCAGCCTCTTCTCTTCACATTAGTGGTCATTTCTATTAACTGAGTGGTTAGGCGTCATTGTGCAGTATTTACATAAAAATAACTCATATCATTGCCAATAGAAAAAAAACTTTTCAGTTGATCTTTTTATTTCTAAAATTTAGCTATGTGGTGAACTCAGACATTCTTCATGTCAGCAAGATATATATCCCAAACAGCCAGTTTGACTATGAAATATATTTTGTTCTAATAAATTATTGTTCTTCATGTGGTTTTTTTTCTTAGTCTGGATAGCTGAAATTGGTATTAAAACCTAGTCAAGACCCAGGGATGATGCCTGAGCAACTTTCAAAGGGCTTGTATTTTTCTGTATTTTGCTTTAGAGATGTATGCATTCAATTGTAAGTGTCTAGCTGAGAATGACCATAGACATTAATTTCCTACACAATGTGTATGACCATTCATCAGTTTATGTGTCCTTTAAGACATCAAGAGGCACAGTCTTCAGGATTGTATGCTCCTTAAATGGGCTGCTGTGTCACAAAAGCTGGCAGAAAAATTCCTGAACAGCTTCTCACTGCTGGCATTAGCAGTTAACACCTTTCTTGTATATGACAGGCCATGTGAAAGAGGTGTATGGTCACCTAAGCTCACTGTGAAAAGCAGAGTAAAATGGTTCACAGCTGTCAGCATGACAAGATTTATATTTATTCCTTGTTGTTATGTCCTGCATACACTGTGCAACCTCTAAGCTGATAGCCTCCTGATTTTAATTTTCAGGCTGCACTTTTGCAGTCCTCACAGCTTTGGTGGCAGAGCTGTTTCTGCAAGATGTAGCCTGATCAAAGGATTGTAACTGCAGATTTAGTCTGAATGTAAATGGATGTGGAGCTGATGTAGGAGGGGAGGGGGAGGAAGATATTTTCTTTCCAAACAGAGCCAGGTGAAATTGGTGTGATCCCACCAGTCTCCTGCTTAAAAGGCTCCTGCTAGGGCTGGCAGAAACAGTGACGTGACCCCTGCCTTGGAGTAAGGGATGTACGTACACGTGTCTTCACCCAGGCTTTGCAGTGGGGGCAAAATGACTTTAGCTTTTTCCCTCCTGTTTCTCCCTCCTCTTGCGTCTTTCCTTCCACCTGCAACTCTAGGTCTAGATGTAATTGCTATTGTTTGTTTTGAAATAATTTAGGAAACTTAAGAAAAAATAGAAGCTTAGCATATTGTTATCTTGCATCAGCCTTATTTTCCTTATGTATCCTTAAAGATATCTTTTAGAAAGAGTAGCCATGATTTAGGATGCCCAAACTGACTATAAGTTGAATCTTCTCAGATATCCAGTCACCTTTCCTCCTAGCTCCCCTCCTAAGTAATGTCTCAAAATAAGAGAGACCTTCCTTGAGGGGAGAGCTTATCTGTGCTTCATTAGAGATTTCCTTTTCCAAACAGGAATCATCAAGTGAATCACAGACTTGTAAAAATCCCTGGCAGGGAAATGTTTGTTCTAGGACTTCCAGATGGTTAACCATGCCCTTGTTTTCAACTCCACTGAAGAGTGCTCGAAAACAATCACAGCTAAAAATACTAGGGCTTACATTTATTTATTTCTTTTATTTTGGTTATATTCCCATGAACACAAGTTCATGATCTTCTTGAAATGAAAGTTGGAGTATGTTGGCATTTACTAAAAAGAAAATGTTTTCTTGTGCCAATGTGTGCATGAGCTAATGCAGTTTTCTAGGGTAGTGGAGAGAATGTCCTGAAAGTCCCTCTTCCTTATTGCTGCTGAAGAAAAGGAAGAGGGAAGAGAGCAAAAGATGAAATGGAAAAGAAAGAATTAAGAAGCTAATAGCAGTGAAAGCTCACTGCCTGGGATATGTCTCTTTCTGTGTTTGAATGATTTTTCTTTGTAGACAACTTTGCATGGCACTATTTTTAGAATCTCTTTAATAATTGAATTCTAGAGATTGTGTTCAGCAGTTAGAACAGGCAGGGAAAATAGCATCTTAAAGAAAATGTGCACCAGGGTAATAATTTAAATCAAACTACATTAGACTGTGCTCCCTGTTCTTCCCTCCTCCAGAAAGGTGAAATACTGCAGAGCACTGAACACAGGGGAAAAATGAAAATTGGTCAAGTTTACAACATGTAATAAAATCCATCAAGAAAGTTTATGTTTTAGAGATGGAGCACAGGAACAGGTGATCTGGTCAGCTGTTAATAAATTGCTGTGATGATTTTGGTGGTTTACAAAAGAAGCACCACAAGTTCCCACCATCAGCAGTGAATGAGGAGAGAACAGCATGCCTCTAAGTTGCAAGGAGAGGATTGTCACAGAGGAAAAATATTTGTTAAACCACTCTGAAAGAGGCACAAAGAAGCAGTCCAGTGACATGCAGGAAGCTCCAGTGGCACTTTCACTGCTTGGTATGTTTGGTTTTTGCCTGGCTGCACAGCCAAGTCCGTGGCAGTCCTGGCACAGAGCTGGGTGCCCACTCTGCTCCTACCAACTGCCTTATACAGGCAGGTTTACCCATCCTGACTGCAAAGTATTGTCCTTAACACCTCTTCTTACAAGAAACAAACTTGGGGTTCCCCATAGGAAAATGGCTGAGGTGTGGACAGTAAATCCACGATCAATGAAGCACTGTGTAACTTCTCTTGAAAATACAGAGACAGCAGCAACTACAGAAATTTGTAGATTATTACCACACCCTTTGATTTTTTATGAATACTATCCATCCTAATACTGCTATTTCAAACACCATTTTATAATATTTTTATTTTTCATTCCACTGTGATAATGTCTTTTTTAATGATATGTCCAGGCCTGATGACATGGATAAGTCCTCTTTTAAGAATTTCAGATATTTACCTTGAGTTCCATTTTAGTTGCCTTTTTGTAGATTAACATGTTTCATGACTATACAAACTGAAAACATTTTGAAACAGAAAAAAAATATAAAGTGTTATGATTAGCACAAAGTAGTGACTGGCTCTAAAGATACAAAAATTAGAAAAATTCTGTTATTGTTTCACAGTATAATATTACAACACAGTAATAACTTATGGTAACTAACAGTAATAATTTATGCTAACTAACTTATGCTAATTAACTTAGAATCAATTTTTTAATAAACCCACCGGAACTGGTAACAAATTAATAATTTCAGAAATGAAATTACAAGATTCAAGCTTCTATTCTCTAGAATTTTTGTTTTAACACAAAAGCTCTTTCTCTAAAGAAGACTGAAACAATTGAGAATTGCTTACAAACAAGAGTCTGAGTGTTGACCTGCTCTGCTCTGCTTGTCTGCAAACTGTGTGTAAATTTGAAAAGACACAATAATCCATTGGGAGTGGGTGTAAGGCCTTTATAGATTATGACTATAAATATGCTGTATTTGCCTCTTAGGAAGTTTGATTTTCCTATCAGCACACGGAAGGCTCCCCCTCAGCATTATTTTATTCAAACTTTTAACAAGTACTGCAGTTTATTCTTTAATATTTGAACTCATATTCTTCTCTCATATGACCTTCTTCTTCCATGGCTGTGACAGTTTGTATAAAATAATATTGACAGTGTGATATCCCTATGATAAGCTGGTGTCAAAGTTATTTGCTTCCCTTGAAGTTTTAACTTGTCTGTCAGAGTGAAAAGATGCTTTTCAAAAGCAATTATAATAGCCTAAGTCAAAAAGATTCACTAAAAATATTAGAAGTGTCATACAAGACATTGGTCTCCTCTCTTGTTCTGATCTAATTTGGAAAGGATTCCTGTTGGGAGTTGGGTTTTTCTTGTTGCCTGTGGAATTTTTCCCATTGACTTGCTAAAGAAGCACAGATGGCAAGGTACTTGAGACGGGGGAGGGGGATCCCCTCTGTTTTTGAGAGTTTTGCAAAATTAGAAGCATACAAAAGTAGAGGGGAGGGCATTTGCGCTCTTTCACTCTCTCTTGGCTTTGGAGGAGGAGGGTCGCTGCTACCCCTGCCATAACTCAGCCAGGAGTTGCCTCTTCTTCTGCTGCTGGACCCTGCACCTCTGCCCTGCCAGGACGTCCTCCACTTCAGCTTGCTGTTTTCCAAGAGTCCCGACACTGCCCCAGGGTTTGTGAAGCAAACCCTCTCTTTTCCATCCCTTCCCGTTTGGGACACAGCCACCATCACCGCGTCCTCCCTAAGCTCGTGCCACAGCGCTCCCTGCAGGCGCGGGGGAACCATCGCACCTGCCCCGCCCACCGGGAGCCATCAGCGCCCCCTGCCGGCTGTGACTGGAACTGCACAGGGGGAAAGTGCCTGCGGCTGAGAGAGCTGTTACTGGGTTCCTGTTCTGTTTGTTATTAATCACACGGTTGTTGTTGTTTTGTTTGCCTTGTTATACATACTGGTAAAGAACTGTTATTCCTATCCTCCTACCTTTCCCTGAGAGCTCCTTAATTTCAACATTATACTAATTCGGAGGGAGGGAGTTTACTTTCTCCATTCCAAGGGAGGGCCCTGTCTTCCCTAAGAGACACCTGTCTTTAAAACCAGGACCATTCCCTTTGAAATTCAAAAAGAGTATTAAAATTAATTGACTTCTCTCTGTTGTCTTTGTTAGTTGGGCTTTGCTTCTAATAAGACTAATTTTTAAATATATTTACTTTCAACTGAATTTTAAGTTCCTGAGTTTTGACCAAATTTGAATTGTATCCTAGCTCATGAATTGTAAACTAACTGGAATACTTAGCTTAATCTGTGAGCTGTCAAGCAAAACGAAAATTAGGGAAGTTCATGGTAAGTTATTCTTCAATAAACTTGCAGATAAATAGATCCAAATTGTTTGCACTGAAGTGTGTATTGCCTGTCTGCAGGCAAACTAATTTTAAAATTAAAATAAGAATATCACATAATAAATAATAAAGAAATCCTGGCATGCCTGTAGAAGGTATTGTGACAAAAACTGGTAGTTTGAAGACCAGGCTGAGACTGCGATCACTGGAGCAACTAGTGCAGGCTTGCCTGGGCTATGACAAGGCAGGAAGAGGCCACAGAAGTATGGCCAACATGTACCTGAAGACAAATTATATCTTTTCCAGTTGAGTATAACCGGTGGCTTTGGGACTGAGATGTGACTGAGGGACTCTTTGTTAAACCTATGATCCATACTTTTCGGACCTCTGATCATGGGAAGATTAGCCTGAGAAACTCTTGAGTCCTGCACCCTGTTGGTGTCTGGAGATGGGGTGTGAGCAAGATGAGGTGTGGAAAATGCTTAACACAGTCTGCTGCAGCCTAAAGGATCCACAAAGAGAAAGCCCAGGAGGAGTGTAGGCTGTACATAACAGATGTCCAAGGGATCAAGTCCCAAGACTGAGCCCTATGACTGATGACTGCAACCATGGTGGGACAGAAAGGGGGAAAAGGGCAGAAGTGCTTGGGGCCAGTACTCTGATCTCCCTCCTTGGGAGGACAGATCAGATTTAGACTACAGTACCTCCCCCCTTGCAAAACATGCACTAATTTCTCTCCAACAGGGGCTGTATTAATCCAAAATAGAAAGATTGAGCCTAAAGTGTTTGGTATCACAGCAAATTCCTTAGTCCCTGAAGAGCAGAATGCCTTTGCTCTGGATTTCTTCATTGATCCTCTGTTTGCTTGCCCTGTTCCCGAAGTGCCTGCTTCGTCCTCTCTATGTCCTCTCCTGACATGGAAGAAAGATATGTTTGGGGCTAGCTGAGAGTTTGCACACACAGTTTGGCTGCTTGGCCACTTCCCAAAAGAACTGGCAACAGAAAACATTTACCTGTGTTTTCTTCAATAAAAGCAGTGTCTTGGGATCTGCCTACCTGCCCATGTCTATAAAATTTGTAGGACCCTAAAAGTCCTCATGAGAGCTCTGTCCCAGTGGTCAGGAGGAATTCCTCAGTTATGTGAGCAGAAGAAAGGGAAATGTCACTAGGCAGCGTGCAGGCAGTACCATCACTTTTTTGAGTTGGTCTCACAATACAGTACACTGAAACAGAAGTTTAGTCTTCAGTTTGAAAATAAGCTATTTCAAGTTTGTTAATGTTTCATGTACCAGAACATTTATAGCACTATCTAAGTGCTAAAAAGAGGGAAATATCATTGCCAGTTAGTGGACTTTTATATAAATATAAGAAGAATTAAACTTTTATTCAGAGACTTATCAACTGATAAGAAAAAGTTACTGATGGAATAACAGAGGGATAGAGATATATGAATAAGCAATAAAAAATTAAATATGTTGTTTTCTTTTCAGTCTCATATTTGACTTTATGCTTACTAAATGTTGGCTTCTATTTATTGGGGAACTTAATGTTGGAGTTATATCTAAATATGGAATTGAAAATTAAAAAAAACCCAACACCTAAGAAGCATGAATTCCTTGGAACAAAAAATTCATTGTTTATGGTTTACACGTTGGCCTCTATGCAAAGAATATAATATCTCTCTGCAGAAAGGTAGGAATATACATATATCGTTATACTTGCAGGCATTCAGCAGAATGGCAATTTTTAACTTCACAGACTTTCCTGAAGCTCAGCTGTATGAGCCAATTGGATCCATGAAATTGAAAATGAGCTCAGATTGGTTTAAAGGGATTAGAGCTACAAAGAGCATCCACAAAATGGTGAACTTGGCCTCTCTGAATTATCTGAATCCAACCTCAGAAATTCTAGTTGGAAACTTCATTTGATTTTTTTTGCAGTGTGCAGGAGAGCATCAAGTGGACCTGTGGTCCCAGAGATGGCTTTGTGGCTTAAATGTTGTGGTCTCTCAGCTCAAGACTGACTCCTTCGAAGCTACTTAGTATTTGAAGGTATTTAGGTGGATTATATGTCAGCTGGAAAGCTTATGAGTCCTAACTGTGCATGGAGGCTTCTGACTACCTCTGTTCCTCTTAACCTTTTTTTTTTCTGAACTATGATGATGGGAATTAGTGTTTAATTTAATCATTTTGCTTTCAGTGGTTGTAGAAGAAGAGGAATTTAAGATTTAATTACTCTTAACTTTTTTTTTTTTTAACGAGAGAGACAGAGATAATAGTCAAATATCTGGAAAATCCTTCATGATCTCCTTGTTAGCATCTCTAGTGTTCTCTGTATAAATACAAAGACGTCTTCCACCATAGATTCCTAAGATAATAGTAGTGATAATTCCTGCTTTTGCTACATCCCAGTATCCAAGCATTATGGAGATTAAAGTGAGGTCATATATTCAATAAGAACTGTGGTTGCTGAAACACCTGTATTGGTAACAGAAATAAAAGCTACCTACTGTAGGGAAGGCGCTCATTTACTTTTACTGCATGTGACATTCTCATTTCCTCGGTGTTCAGCCATTAAGATATAATGAACTTCTTAATGTGCATTTGTTTACAGAGACAACTGACAAAGGGATCATTTAATTGGTCTTCAGTGTATTTTCTCAAAAGTGAAAGCCTACCACTCCTCCTACTGAGATCTTTTCTATGTCCAGGTAGCAAAGGATGCTGTTCTAGAGAGAGAAAAAGAGCTTTTACACGTTCTTAGGATCACTTGATGCACTGGTAGTTTTTTAAATTGTGACTGACAGCAGTTGTATTAAAGTAGAACTCTAGTCACAGACTCATTGCACCATTTGTGCATTTGATAAAAGACATGTTCATTTAAGGATATGCTGAAAGGGAGGTAGATGAAGAAATTAAAGACTCCTATATTCATGGACACTAGGCTGCAGTACAGTGAAAGGGTGTCCTTATATATAATTTCTACAAAATTATAAAATCTAGTCATCTGGAATTTTGTTTTTATAACAAAGATTTAAGAATAAAATGCATTAAAATCTTTTCTGCACGTAGCTCAATATCTGTCTTCCTGCAGAGACTGATGCTTTGTTATTTGCTTGTGTTTTTCCCCTCCCTGGAAACTTGAGAAAAGCTCCTGTTTTCACCATAGCATACTCCTGCCATTGTTCTTAACCAGATTGTCCTCAGCTAACATGCTATCATTACTCTTTATTAAGATACCCATTACAAAATGCCAATTGCTTTCTGTGTCAATCTAGAGACTGTTAGTGTGTCTTTTAGTACTCTCATGGTAAAAAATAAACCCTTAGTAATAGAGAGTAATGGAAAGAAAATGACCATTGCATACTAGTCATATAGACACAGCAGAAGGCATCTGAGTATTAGTTATGTAAAAAATACAAAGCTTGTCCATTGTTATGTTATCAAAATCACTTGGGACAAGGCAACAGGCAATTGTGAGATGCTAAGTTGACTGAAGGATCCATTTCAAATTATATATTCACTTAGAAACTAACAAATTTATTTGTAAACACATGGAAATACCAATTATGTTCTGGAAGTGAATCAACATTAAGAGGCTGAGTACTGTCCTTCTTACATGGCAATGTAGTTAAATCTGGTTGGAGGAGCAAAAATCAGTTCAAACTTAACAAGGAGACATGCACATTATACATATAAATATATATATTTGCTGAATATATACTAGTGGTATGTTCTGGTATTTTATGCATTCATTCCTCTGTTCTAAAATATTTCTTTGAATTGAGAGTGTTTTAATTAGACTAGTAAGTAATTTAAGGCTTTGCATTACATTTGGGCAAGTATGTATTTCTAATTAATTTATTTCCATAAGATACTCAGATGTATAAATGTACTTACAGCAAACTTACAAAGCCCTCAGGAAGCAAAAATTGCCTTGCATTGAAGAAATTTTATGGTACCATTAAGGCAGACTCTAGATAACTAGTTAGGAAAGTTTTGTGCTAACACTGCATCATTCAAGGTAAAGTGTTAACCTGGCATTGTTATGGCTTCTGAAGTTAAGTGGAGTTTCCTGATAGGTATGAGCAGCTATTTTACAGTATTTATTCATTAATATGTACCCATCTTGTATGCTTTACTATCATTACTTCAAACAGGAACAAAAATAAGGGTTTTAAGAGCACTGTAAATATCCAGTGTTGGCATATTACAGTGCTAATACCCTGAGCCAAATTTGCAAAAATATTTCGTGTTTTGGCTGACTTCTTAAATGAACCTACATTGCAGTTCTGTAGTTCAGTCAGACAGCGTAGCTGCTGGTGAAAATCCTTCTCCATTAACTATTCTGGGGAGAAAACCAGTTAATGGAACTGGACCCAGTATGCCACCTCAGCATTCTGACCAATAACATCACCATCCAACCTGGGGGAGGAGGGAGGAGCATGCAGTCATGGAGCACAAGGGCCACTGATGTTTCTTCATTCTTTTAAGATTAAAAGCATCTGTTTCCAAACCTTCAAGGCTGAAGAACAATGCTAAATTATTTAGTTTCAAACATCATATTAAGTATTCAGGTGTAATTGCTTTCTAATTCAGCAAATTCTGGAAGTTTGCAGAATATGAGGCTTTGGATTTCACTGCCTTTTTGAAAAAAAATAGACAGCACTTGAGATAGATCAAGAATATGGCAGGATAGAAGCAAATATAGTAGAAAGACTTCCTACATCCCTGCACTAGATTGTTGTCTATAGACAAATTCATGGAATATGAGGGGTGAACGTGTTTATATTTGCATCACCTTCATCTGACAACAAACAGAAGAAGATGGCAGAAATCAAACTTTTAATATCTGCAACAGCTTCTCTAGTACAGTCCTCAAAGCACTGGCCTAAAATGGTCACAGCATTTCTTCAGAGTCTTTCATGCACCATGAGGAACACAATCCCTAAATCTGATGCATGGCCACTGGCATCTAGGCAGATACTGCTTTAGGTGGAGAAGGTAGCACAGCCAGATACTGCCCTTTAAAAAACAACAACAGTGTAAATAAAATCCTCTCTTATTTCAGTTATTTATAGTTCTACCTAATCCTCTGCCATTCTCTTGATAGAGACTTTCCAAAGTGTATGCTTTGGGCTAAATTTCATTAAAATTCCATTCAATGCCATCCAGCTGTTTCTAAGAACAAACCTAGGCAAAAGTAATATCTGCTTTCCCTTACTAAAGCCAAGCAAGTAGAAGAACCATTCTGACAGACTTTCCTTCAAAGCCTCATTTCCCTGAAGACCTGAATTAGATCTTTGAAAATAGCCATTGTTTTAGAGATGTGCATTTTTATTCTTCCCATGAGCCTCCACTAAAACTACATATTTTATAACTACTGCTCGGACATGTGCAGAAGAGATTTCTTTTAATTTCAGTAGGGTTTTTTTCCTAATTTTCCTCATGCTTTTACAATATTTTAAAAATTCTCTAAAAACTTGAGTTGTCTGAAGCTGCAGCTGTACAGTGAGTTCAAGCAGCCAGTCTTGGCAGTGTTGTGAATCTGTTTAGGAAATGCCAATGGACTATTGATTTTCTGCCCTTGAGTCTGGTTTTTTTTAATGTCATAATATGCTGTGCAGAGGTTTTGACTCACAATGTTAATATCTGTTAATATCTGACAGTATGTGACATGCACAGATCATATGTGCCTCATTTCTCATGAGGACCTTTTACAGGTCAAAGCTTTCTCAATAACATGATAAGTGTGTTTTATCAGCTCTTTAGCATGTGGTTCTGCCTGTAACATATTTATTTATCTGCAGAGATTTGCAGTTGGTCTTAATTTCATTGAAATTGTTGATCAGTCAAGTCACTGACAAGCAAACAGCTGTGTTTACTCTTGGTACTTTGTTTGACCAATTTACTTTGATCTCTCTAACAAAGAAAAAGCCATTTATTCTGTTTCTTGCTTAGTAGAAAACAAGTTTGATATATACAGGCCTCTATCCTAAGTGGAGTTCTGCTTCTGCAGGCAATGATGAGGAAGGTGGGTTTCAGTCCCATCCTAGTAAAGGTGTGAGGGGAGCTGAGTGGGATTCTCTAAATCACTAGCAGTGACAGAAGGAGCAGTCTGGATGACTAGAAATCACTCTGCAGGCAAACCTGAAAAGGTGATGTAGAGAAAACAGGAAAAGGCCAGAAAGAACTATATAAATGATATTGGTGTGTGTACCTTAAGGGTTGTCAGCATAAGCTCGTTACACTTGGGTTTTGATGAACATTAGGATACTGAGGAAAAGCAACAGATCTGTGATAAGTCTCAGGTTTGGAGGCTGTGATTAGCTGTGCAGGGAGAATAATCATGGAACAACTGGATGAGAAGGAAGTCAGGGTCACAATCAGGAACCTTCAAAAAAGCATGACACTTGAATTCACACACACTTTTTCCAAAACCTGAAGAGGTTCTTCAAGGCCCTTGGATACAAGCTTTGCTTTTTTGAAACTTCTGTGAAGTTGCTACCATCCCAGAGTAGTATGTGTTTAATTGCTTTTAGTCTTGCTGCACCTTAACAATAGTAACCTACAAGACTTCTGCTAGGAAGTGACAGAATTAGTTTTGCCTGTGTCACTTTAATTAGCCTCTCCTTGCTCTGCACATGAATAATTTACTCTTTGCAATAGACTTCAACTGCATGATGAAATTTTTCCCTTTGGACTCATGTTTTGTTCATTGCAAAGAACAGTTCTGATACAGCAACAAACAGAAACTGTGCACTTAAGGATGCTGTATATCTACCTCATAATACCCTGCCTCACCAGTTGGGAAATTGGGGATTGTACAGAGGAACTGAAAATAGAGGTAGAACATTATCACAGTGAAATGTTTTCCTGAAAGCTTCTTTTTCCTTATTCCTGCCATGATGCTTTAATACAATATTAAAACCAGAGAAAAACAGTGAAGATTTTACAAGTCCCACCTGAAAAGTTCCACAAAATGTCTCCTTAACAGAGATTCAGTCACTGACCATGTGAAAGTTACAGTACTGTGACAGTGGTTGCTTCTGTAATGGATTCAAAGAGCCTTTTCTATCTGGCACTGAACAGGAGCCATAATACTCATGTGGTTACTTATTCCCTCTCAGCTGAAGGTGCAGTAGCTTCCATGTAAGCTGCAGTAACTGGGAGGGGAGAGGCAGGAAGACTCAAATTCAACTGCAGCAGCACCTGAAACCATTCTTTCAACTGGGAGCAAAAGGTTCATTTTAACAGAAATTTGAGGGTCTGATCTCTGTGAGCATTTGAAGGACTCAGCATCAAAAGAAATCTGGGACAGATGTATTTTGGATATAAATTATGCCATTGATAACAAGGTACATTTAAACTCTCCAAGCAAGTAGAATGTCTCTTTAGCCTATGCTTTTTTTTTCAAATTTGAGCCTCAATTCCTGTAATTTAAAATGGAGTTAGCACCACTTTTTAACCCTACAGATGTTTGAAAAGAAAAAGTAGTATTTTGACAACTGCTTGAATGCTTTAGTGATATGTACCAAAATGTCTGTAAGTAAATTGTAACGTTCAGAGCAAGGTGTAAAGTGTGAAGCTGAACCATTAGCACTGATGAGAAATTAAATACTGAACAGCTTCTCACAGCATGAGTACCATCCATTCCTGCTGCTGTATGGTTTGAGGAACCTGCAAAGCAGACCATATACTTAAAAACTCCTTGCTAATGCAGTCTCATCAAGGGAGCAAACTGCAGCTGCACAGGCCAAGAAAGCAAGACCTTAGGAGTAGCCTTGAGAATGAAGTGAGCAATAGGGTGGAGTTGAGCATGCTATAAACCACACGCTGAAGTTTATTGCATGGCTGTCATCATGCAGAATTTTCTGTAATTGTAGAAGAGTTTTCCATAAAAACAAGTTTCCTTTCTTATAAGAATGACCACGATTTGTCTTGTTTATTGGTTTTTGTTAATTGGGACTCTTCATGGAGGGCTTTTAATGAGTTTCTTCTCAGCTTCACTCATTTTTTCCTAAACAAAATTTACTGTTATATTTGGAAGAGAAATAGTACAAATTTACCTTTCTTCTAAACACAAAGACTAGAACCTGTTCCATCTCTGCTGGAGGCAGTTATGTAATAAAGTGTTTTAATTACAAGTAGTCTTGCTGTCCATGATAAAAGTGCGTAATCATGCTGCACTGTGAGCTGTGACTTGTAACTCTGCCTCTTTCTTTCCCTGACTTCATCTTTCCCTGAACCGCACTTTTGGCAAAAATACCATTTATATACTTTCATTTAGTCACTTGGATATGCTGATCAGCTGGTACTCATTAGAAATAATTAAGTAATTTATCTAGGGAGTGGGTTTGTTCATTTGATTTTGGAGTTCAGTTTGGGGGTCAACACAAAGGAACACATGGTATGTGGGGGAAAGAAAAATTAATGATGTAAAATAAAAGGCATAAAATGGAGCAGATGTGCAATGTGGAGGTTCTCCCTTACCTCCTATGTCAAGTCAGAGTTAAGGAGACAGTCTTGAAGGGTCTGCTACTGGTTGGAGAGGAGCCAGATAAATAGATTAATAAATCTATAAAGTGTTTAAGCTGAGGTAGAGCTTATTTTCTTCACAGTGGCTGGTGAGGGGTTTTGTTTTGGATTTGTGCTGATAATATAGCTAATTGATAATATTGATATTATATATTGATAATATATATTGATAATATAGAGAGATTTAGTTATTGCTGAGCTGGGCTCACACAGAGCTGAGACTTTTTCTGCTTTTCCTACTGTCACACTGGACAGAAAGCTGGGGGTGAATGGGAGGTTGGGAGGAGACACAGCCAGGACAGGTGACCCACACTGACCAAAGGGACATTCCATACCATCTGACATCATGCTGAGTCTATCAAGTGGGGGGAAGAAGGAGGAAGAGGGGGATGTTTGGAGTCATGGCATTTGTCTTCCCAAGTCAGTGCTGTATGTGATGGGTCAGTGCTGTATGTGATGGGGCCTTGCTCTGCTGGAGATGGCTGAACACCTGCCTGTCCATAGGAAGCAGTGAATTAATCCCTTGTTCGCTTTGCTTCTATGCACAGCTTTTTCTTTCCCTATTAAAATTTTTTATTTCAATCCATGTGTTTTCTGGCTTTTACCCTTCTGATCCTCTCCTTAATCCTATGGGTAGGAAGGAGAGTGAGTTAGTGGCTGTGTAGGGCTGGGTTACTGGCTAAGGTGAAACCATGACAGTTTATCTCCCAGTATAAGCTTAAAATCTTGTTTAGCCCCTTTGAACCTGAAGGGCCCTCTACTTTTATGAAACAACAGAAGGCATATTGGTACTCAGAATGCTGAGTTNAAATCTATAAAGTGTTTAAGCTGATGTAGAGCTTATTTTCTTCACAGTGGCTGGTGAGGGGTTTTGTTTTGGATTTGTGCTGATAATATAGCTAATTGATAATATTGATATTATATATTGATAATATATATTGATAATATAGAGAGATTTAGTTATTGCTGAGCTGGGCTCACACAGAGCTGAGACTTTTTCTGCTTTTCCTACTGTCACACTGGACAGAAAGCTGGGGGTGAATGGGAGGTTGGGAGGAGACACAGCCAGGACAGGTGACCCACACTGACCAAAGGGACATTCCATACCATCTGACATCATGCTGAGTCTATCAAGTGGGGGGAAGAAGGAGGAAGAGGGGGATGTTTGGAGTCATGGCATTTGTCTTCCCAAGTCAGTGCTGTATGTGATGGGTCAGTGCTGTATGTGATGGGGCCTTGCTCTGCTGGAGATGGCTGAACACCTGCCTGTCCATAGGAAGCAGTGAATTAATCCCTTGTTCGCTTTGCTTCTATGCACAGCTTTTTCTTTCCCTATTAAAATTTTTTATTTCAATCCATGTGTTTTCTGGCTTTTACCCTTCTGATCCTCTCCTTAATCCTATGGGTAGGAAGGAGAGTGAGTTAGTGGCTGTGTAGGGCTGGGTTACTGGCTAAGGTGAAACCATGACAGTTTATCTCCCAGTATAAGCTTAAAATCTTGTTTAGCCCCTTTGAACCTGAAGGGCCCTCTACTTTTATGAAACAACAGAAGGCATATTGGTACTCAGAATGCTGAGTTCATATAACCAGATGTGTCTAGATCACTCCAGTTATTGAGTAACCTAAAGTTTTTGTTTTTCCTAGCAAACAGTAAATGCAAGCACAATATAAATCAGCGAACAAAATTATTCCACATTTTTGCATGAAGTTTCTGAATCCTCTCTAATTTCTTTTGTGGAAATATGTCTGAACTTAATAAAAAGGCTAGTAGCACTCCAAGTTTGTTTGTGATCTGGGCATACAAGAAAAGCAGGGGTTGATATGTCAGCCTGTCCCTTTTAGTGAAAGACCCTTGAGAGATATGGTCCTGCAAGTGAGATATAAGTTTGATTTAATTCCCAGCCGAGACCACTTGAGTATTTTCTGCCACTGGGTCTAGTCATAACAGGGAAAAGCAAACCAGTCAACAAGAAACAGCAAGAACTATATGGGTATCACTGGTAAGCCAAAGCTGCCTCTAGGTGGTTTCTCCCCCACAATGACTGTCTTTTCTCATGATACAGAAAGCCATCTTTCGTCACATGAAGATTGTTTTAGAAGCCAAGCCAAAGAAAGGCAGAGCCAGGGTTTTGCAATTAATTTTTTTGGCAATTGAAAACACTTATGGGAAAAAGGGTTTCCAAAGGAGCATATATATAAAAAAAGTACTTGTTAAAATTAAGTTTTATTTTCAATTAATACCTCGTCTCAGAAACTATTTCTTTGCATAAGACCCAGTAGTGTACATGGTTCTGGTATCTTACATTCTGGCAGGCTGGTATTGCTCAGTACAATTTTTCATTAATATGATTGCATTTCAATTATGTTTCAAAGTTCATTGTAATCGTGTTGTGATCATAGACTGTCTTGAGTTGGAAAGGACACACAAGGATCATTGAGTCCAATTCCCTTCTCCTTGAAGGGAGTACCTAAAAGTAAACCATATGACAAAGAGCAACATTCAGATGCTCCTTCGGCTCTGTAGTACTCATTTATCTTGGAACTAAGGGAAACTGCGTGCTAAAGGTTGAAAGGGACCATTTTAAAAGATACGCTTGATTTTTTTCTAGCTTATTTTTATGTTTTGATGATACTAATAGGAGTAAAAATAGGAAAATAAACAACCAGTTACTTTTCCATTTTAGTTAAATCTCTGAGTAATTTAGACAACTAGTCCTAGTTTCAGTGAACCTGAATTGTTTCCCATCATAACAGGATCCAGCATCTCTCATAATGGGGTCACTTTCACAACCAAGTCTGGTTTGAAATGTGGTCTTTCTCTATGAGAGATTCCACATGTGATTGGAAGCAGTGCTTTTTAACAGTGGGAATCCCATACTGCAAAGGATGTAACAGAATTTGGATTTTCTGTTAAATATCTTTAAAAACTGGCCTTTAGCAATGAGTCCTTATCACAACCTCAAGATAGTCTAGAATCTCTCATTTCTCTGACTTCACAGCCATAGAGGTTGCTATCAATAGCAGATCACAAAATTTGACTCATTCCCACGCTTTCTGACTTGGCCCACCCTTCCCTGTCAGCCCCAGATTAGGTCTCTGTATGGCATTATTTGGGAACTCCACTGGAAAATCTAGCTTGTATAGAAGACACACTGGAAAATCTAGCCTGTACAGAAGACAGCTTTGGCTTCCCAAAGTAGTAGTGTGAGACATAGGAAGCAATTATGATCTGTTGGTGTCTGTAGGCCTTATTTGTCAAATGCTGACTGTATTTAGGCAGTCAGGGGTGTTCTGCAAGGCACTGAGCCAGTTTAGAGCAACAATTTATGTGAAATCACCTTTCATCCTTTATTTTTCCATAATTCAGATAATTTGTAACTTTCTTGGACACCCTCTGACAGTTGGCAGTGCAATTCAAAGTTGCACACACACACACATGCCCCATCGCTCTTTTCAGCTGAGGCTGTTCTGTTCTAGAGAATCTTTAATGCTTTCTGTCCACAGGTATCAATACTCCTTTCACATGGGGCTTACTTTTCTTGGCAAGGCTGGTGAGATACATCAAGTAACTTTTAGATCACCACTCAAGGCATATTTTTTGCTGTTTCTGTCTTTTTCATTGAGGTTTTGAAACCAGCATAAATAATTCATGTACAATTTCTCATTGCCATTGTGCTACAATATGGCATGTGGTACTGATCAGTAAATTAAAAAAAAATTACTCTGGAAATTGAGAGGTCATGACAAGGAGTAAAAATTATATGGATATACTTAGTTGGTAAGCTGGAAATTAAGTGCTGCAATTGTATACTACTACTGCCATTCACAGTGTGCTCTCTGCTTCATTTTTTCCTGTGTATAATGCTTTGAGAGCCACCTCCATCAATTAGGAGCTTAACTGGAACTGGAAAAGTAATGTAATGGAGTTACAGCCTTAAGTTAGTCACAAATGAAAAGATAGGCTTAAAAATAAGAACAAAAAAGTAAGAAAAAGAGCGTATCACAGCTCAAGATGCTTTTTAGTTGCTCAGGGAGGCGAACCAGTTTTGCACTATTGATTAACATTTTAGGGCATGCTATGTCTAAAGCAAGAGACTGTGTACGTGTGTGGAGGTGTCATTTCACCACGAAAAGATACAAATAAATAAAAAGTGGCCATTTTCTTAAGAGTAATACATATGTGGTACAACAGAAAGGTGAAAAGCATGTTTTTATTATCAAATTAAGAATTTTGATTTTTTGGCAAAAGCCTAGCACTAAAAATGTTGAGGAAAAATATGAAGTGTATGTGCACATTTTCTTCAAATGTTGTGGACAGATGAAGAGACATATCTGTGATGGTAGTTTTGTTGTGTAGTTTTGTTGTTAAAGAAATCATCAATCAGTCATGATACAATGCTGGATTGTACTTCAGCCTTACATACTGACTACTGCAGGCCAAAATATTGATAGATTTATATTCTAAGATTATGTGTTATGCAAGTTAACTGACAGTTCAATAACTCAGCAGTATCCTTGAATATAGCTTCTTTATATTGTTTTGCTCTCACAAAGCAAAATGGAAGGGGGGGAAATCCAGCTGAGATGCACAGTTTCAGAGAGCTTTTCTGCATTTTTCAGGAAATTACCCAGAGAAATGTGTTAAAAGTTGAATATCTCATCAACTTATCAATTCATGGCTCTGCCATTTTTTTGTGATAGATTTGAGTATGAAATAAATTTTTCAGCTTTTCACAATTGTTAAAAAAATAGTTGGAATTTAACTGAACATATATACATATGGCTATCTATTAAAGCTCCATTGGACATATGAAAAAAACAAAGCTTCAAGTTAGATTGCACATTTTAAATTCAGAAATCTGAACACATTTTAATTCTGGAAAGTAAAGGAAATGTTTTTTGACTGAAGATTGTTTAAAGACAAAGAAGCTTATTGCTTTTTGTCTTCTTTTTCTCTTTAGTCAGAGTCTGGATTAAAAGCATGGGAGACGAAATTTTGTATTTGGACTCTGTTGTTTATTTATTTTTATTTATGTTACGAGTGCTACAGCACTGTTCTGGGTTACAATGTAAAGATGTGCCTAAAGTATGTATTTTATCACCATCTGTTGAAACCAGGTGGGGCAGTGCTCTTTATCTTTTCCACAACCCATCCTTCCTCCAGGAAGATAGCTTCTGTTAATGGGCCATTGTATCCCACTGCATGACTGATAAAATTACATCATCCCATTGTGAAATGCTCCACCCAGGGGGAGGAGCCAAACATTTCCTACCTAGATAAAAACTGAGATTTGGAACACCAAAGCACTCCTTACCCACTGGTTTCCAGAGAACAAGAGCTACCAGAGCTTTCTACAGGATCACTACTTCAACAAGACCACATCATCTAGACTGCTACCACTACCCTAACTAGCAAGGTGTCAGGTTGTATTCTGACTCTGTCAGTGGTTTTCTTCTGTAATATTGCATGTATTTTATTTTTTTCTCTTTTTTTGTATTAAGTTGTATTTCACTGGTTTTGCTTGCAAACCAGCACAAGCACTTTTAGGTAACAAGCTGAAAAGGAAGAAATGGCGATATATTTTTTTGTTACAAGGTCTTTTGAAGCAAAACTGTTCAATTGAAAACTAACACCTGAACTATTTTTCCTTTTTACCCAATAATCAAACACTTGTGACCCACAATGTGGCATTTTTTATCCAATTAAAAAGTACTACCTAGACTCAAGAAGAAGAAGGTGAAGAAGAAAGAAAACTAGAACCTAAAACTAAAACTAAAACCTCAATTTTGCCTTATTACTATATTCTAAAACCCCAAATTTTAAATCTTTCACCATCTGACATTACACACTTCTACTCAAACTACACACCAGTGATTCTAGTTTTGTTATTCAATTTTGGAAGCCTTCTCCAAGGCTTCAGGTCAAAAGCAGTGTTCTTTTGGGGGTCAGTGCCTGACAGCACAGGAAGTTCAAAACTCCCAGTTTCCAGGGTTCCAACATCAGCTAATTTAAAATATGAAAAGCTATTGTCATTATCTTTAACATTTCTGATGTGCTGGACTTTTAATGAATTATGAAAACTAAAGCTCTTTTAAAGTTTGACAAATGGCAAATTTTTTTCTTTAAAGAAAAAAAGAGGAGGCTATCAAAAAGCAGGCCCAGAAATACTTCCCATCAGCATGACTCATGCTCCTAAATCTCATTCTGTGTCTGATACATCAACATGTGCTACCCTACATAAGCCTTTCATTGAAAAATGAAATATGATGTTTCAGGCGCGAGATAGAAGACCAGATTTCACAACACATATGACAAGCTCTCTGGCTAACAGTGTTAGCAGAGATTTACGGAGAGTTTAGGAGGACTGTTGCCTGCCTGTTAGCACCACTCAGTATAGTGTGTTCCGTGTCTCAGAGACATTGCACAACTGTGTGTTGGAAGCACCAGCCGTGAACAGGAGTCCTGGTTCTGCACTTACTGTGTCAAGGATCCACAGAGCCAGGGCTTCTTTCTGGATGGAAAAGATTACATCACTCCGGTATTATGTGCTATGCTGTGCTGTGCTATGCTGTGTTGTGCTGCCAGATGTTTGCATGATGCCTGGAATTATATGATTAAGCAAGAAAAGAAGGGGGAACTTTTAACTCATGTTTGTGCCTGTGTTTGCAGGTACATATGCATGCTTGTATATATTTACAATTTTTAATGTGCTCCTGTGCCACAAAAATGTGGAAATCAGAAAGAAAAGCAAGAGGCTTTCCTTTATCTAAAACATTATGAGATTGTTTGAAATGCTTTCATTCTGGTCCTCTGAGCATCCTTTTAGGAGATGTCAATCTTTAGACATATCTATAAGAGCTTCACTTAGTTCCTACTTGTATTACGAACTGCCTTTGCTGAAGAATATGTTACAGTCAATTATAAAATTGACCATTTAAATTAGTAGAGATCCATGCCAAGTTTTTCTCCTACACTATTTCACATGTTCCTCCAGCCTTAAATGGAGGTTACCTAATACATATGATTGCACATGCAAGATTTCAAAGCGTCATTTAGCAATGATTAGTTTTCACAAAATAATTGAAAGCTAGTTAGTGAGAACTTTCTCACTAACACTCTCCAGAGACAATCAACTGTTTCACCAGAGCTCAGTCCTTGATGTGAATTCATTTTCCTTCCATCTTTTGCTTTACAGAATGAAACAAAAAATTGAAAAATATAGAAAACTGTAATGTGAAAAAGTTACAAAGTGAAGAACAGAACATACAGCCAGATTATAGGAAAGGGCATTGACTTTAGGCTAAAAATGTCACTGATTTCTAAATATTCAAAACAAACTCTTTCAAGTAAAGGCCATTTTGGCTTTTTCACTTAAAATTGTGTTTTGTATGAAGGTTAAACTCAAATCTTACTGCATTATGGACTTTCACATGTTTGATATTAATGTATATACATGGTTATATAGACAAAGAAAACATTTGTTGCAAATGTTTGTGTTGAAATTACATTATATATGCCTTATAAAAAATAGTAGAAGGTCTGCAAAAGGAGTTCAACTGTTCTTGAAAAAGAAAATTGCATCTTGATCATCTGCTGGTCTTTATCAGAGAAGAGGGAGGGAAAGGAAATCAGAGGGCTTTGCTAGATTCAGGCTTTGATCCTCCACAAGTGAGCTACTTTTCACTGCGAGACTGTGAAAATCTCAGGGAGAAGAGTCAAGATTTTTTTGTGTGGTTTGTGCACACTTTCTCTCATGTCTGTTTCTCCTTTTTCTTGAAATATTTGAAAACCTTGGTTTGAAGTAGAATGTTGAAATCTTGGCATTCTTTCAAAAAACGTCTCTTGCTTCCTAGACAGACCTTAGAGGATTTTTGCATTAATACCAGTAAGATGGCAAAAGGGACATCAGCGTGCAGGTTTATTATTATTATTATTATTAGTATTATTATTATGCAGACAAGGTGCATTTGTGGCTAAAAATACTAATTAGGAATCACTAGGTGCTTGTGAACAGTAAAGACAAGTGTTGACATGTTGTTATGTGACTCACAAATACTTTTTCATCTGGACTGACCTGTATAGAACTGTAGGTCGCTTTATTTTAGAGAGGATTCTATGGGTTTAGAGGGTATTTCAGAAAAGAATGATGACAATGGAAAAAGCATAGGAAAGCTCTCATATGAAGGGAAAAGTGATTACCTTAGAAATAAGAAGACTCCGATTTGACATAAAAGTACAAAAAGCACTGAGTGCTGGCAAACAGTTGAGCCTCTATTGCAATGCTGATGGAATTCAAATGGGGATGTTTAACACTAGAAAATGAATACTTCTCACCATGACATCAAAATTCTATGGGGTATTGTTAGCAAAATTCATACACTTGAATCTTGGTCATTTGTATGGATAAAGAAAAATATCTCAAGTTTATTGCAAGGAAAGAGCTTATAAAGAATTATTTCACTATTTATTTAGTGCACTTCAAGATTAGAAGTGGGCTTCTGGTAGAATCAGACCCACTCCACTGACTTCTACACATGTATGTGTGCACATTTCTCAAATGGTCTCACCTTTACAGGAAATTCAAGTGCAATGAAAGGAAAAAAATTCCATCACCTCACCCCTCAAGCCTCGCAGTAAGCCTCAGGAGACACCTTATTTTGTAGGCTTTTATCTAGAGGGAGAAGAAACTTCTCAGGGAATGCATAGCTGAGTTTTGTCGTGCAGGGAAGCAATTAATTCACTCCAGGATAAAGCCATTCTTGCTTCCAGCCCAGCAGAAAAGGGCTTCCTGGTTTTAGTGATGGAAGTAGAGTATGATTCCTTCTATTTCCCAGTTCCTTTGGACAGATAAATAGAAAAAAAAGGAGATGAAAGTTCATGGCAGGGCCCTTGCAAAATTGAGCAGATAGGAGGAAGCTTTCTTATGATAACTGATACCAAACAATAACAACAAATACTTTCAGGAAGGCCTGAGACATGTGAGGAAAATAACCTGTATTTCTTCTTAACAAAAAATGTAGTCTTATATCTTATAATATTGTGACTGTCTTAGAACATTAGAAAGAAGAAAGTGAGACACATTTCTTTTTTCTGCAGAATTACATGAAAAATGCTAGGATTTTTCACAAATTGCAGCAACAAAAAATATTTTTTTTATCTTTGTTACATTGATTGCATGGATTGCTTATAAGGTGTACATGAAATTCCAACACATTGTTCTTTTTTGTTCTCAATTTGGTCTTTTTTCTCAGCAAAGCTTAGATTGACAACAGTAACTTTTCATTCATCTGAAAATACTTTCTAATTTAATGATTAATATTTTGTCTTTGACCAAATTCCATTATTGATTAAATTATATGTTAAAACATACTTTCATTTGGACATCCTTAATTTTTGCCAACTGCCATTCTTGTCTCACCAGCCAGCTGAGGCTATTTTTTTATTGGAAATTAATTATTTCAACACCTATCACATAGTTTAAAAAACAAAACAAAAGAGAATCTAATTCACTTGAGTGAATAATCCTGGAAAAATGCCTACTACTTAGTCCAAATAATATAAGAGTACTTCAGAAAAAGAAAATAAATTAATTTCTTTATTCCTGGACTCCTATTTGCAGGACATCACTGGGACAGCTGGGACTCAAAGTTTCTGACTCCATCAAAAACTGGGGTTTGTTTGCAAAACAGACAGTTCTTCTGTTGCTAAAATGATATCACCTCCTATTCTAGCTGTTGGGTACTGATTTGAAAAAAAACAAACTTTTTTTTTCTCCCAGTCCACCTCCATGGGCATAGTGCTGTATTGTTGGTATCAAGCAATTGTTTTGGCCTGTGATCCACTGCTTCTCTTTCTTTTGTTGTTTTTCCTTTTGGCTCTGAGAGAGGCCAGCAGAAACATCTGTTATAGTTAAGATACACTGCAGCAACTCAACTGATACAGGAGGCCTGTAGCACATTGGGTGTGCAAGAGCAAGGAGCTGAGCTCTTCTGTCTACATGATCTATAACACTGTGTAGCTAATTCAAGAAGACCAAACTATTTTTGGAGGTTACCAAATGACTCAGAATAAAGAAGCAATCGTATAACAGATGCAAAACTGAACATTCACATTATCCGTCTGTTAAAAAACGGAAAAAAAGCAGCCTAATTTCAGTTCAGCTGCAGGGAGTAGGTTTCTTTAACAGCACCCCAAGTTAATTTAATGGATGCTCCTGAATATACAACCTTTGCTATCACGAGCCACAGATGCTTTAAAAATGAAAAAAAACCCTTTTACCTCCTTCTGATGACAAATATGAATTCTAGTGCAAGAAATTTAAGCCAGTGTTTGATGTTGACTGCATTGCACCTAGAGTTTTAAATCTCATTATAAAATTACTATCTTATTAAATGATGAGCTTAATAGTGTGCTTGCCTAGTTGATGGTCAAAACAAGATCCATAGTGTTTTCACAGAATACGAAAAATGATTAAAATTATGATGACTGAGTTTGTACTAAGTGTCAGCTCTGTCAGGATCATGGGCTTGAGATATACATTTTAATATAATATTTCTCAAAGATTATTGATGATCTATACTTAAAATTCACAGATTCCCCTTATAATGCTTCAGGAATATTACAAATGTCACTATAAATTCAACACCTGGAAAGTTTTGCACTTAATTAAAAAAAAAGACTGCAATATTTACCCTTAAAAACTGAGACAAACATATAGCCTTAATATTTCATCAGTTTTCTAAGGCAGTGTATTAGGTGCAGTGCATGAGGTTAAGACACTATATAACAGGAAGAAGGCAGTTTTAAAACTTAGCTACCGTTGTATAACCCTCATATAAAGATGAGTTGTAAAAATTAGGCTCAGGTGAAATCAGTGGCATGAATTCAACAGCGCATTGCTTTCATCCCTGCTGCCAAAATTCTACTTTTGTTGGCCAGATCCTGGGCTTAGAGGAAATATTAGTAGTGCAGTGACTCTTACTGTACTGTAAGATAGAGTAACCTGATGTGAACATGCTAAAGTGGAATCACAGGATGGAGTCAGCAATGCTTTATCTTTGTATATTGAGCTTTGAGGAGAAAAAAGCTCACATACACAGAATGAATAAGAAACATGGGCAGACTGATGGAGGACATACCCTGTTTTGGCTAACATGAGGGCTGTCAGCAAATTATCACTGGTTGAGTAGTAGACAGGTGGCGTTCTTCCTGCTGTGTTGGATTTTTCAGGTTCATATGGTGGAACACCTTACTGTTTCTGTGCTGGAGGCTGGGTGTTAGAGAAAGCAAACCTTGCAAGGCTGTGGGGAGGGGACAGAGCTGTGTCAACCACTAAAGCCAATCTCAGTGTGTGCTTGTCATACTTGTGACACCTATGTGCAGAGAAAAGTCTGCTTATGAAGGGGAAACAAATTCAGTTCCACTGTGGTTTTTTTTCTACTTGGCTCTCCAACTTTAATGAATGAAAATTCATCTGGAGAAATACTGATTGCGTTTGACACCACAAACATGCAAGTAATGGGAGCACGTTTCTCATTTAGGCAATCTGATTATCTAACAAGCTGTTTCAATGAGAATAGCTAGAGTTTAAGGTCTTGTGATGTTATTAATTAGTTTTCTAACACCAGTCTTTACAGTACACTTCCAATGTGATGTTGTATCTCCTTCTCTAGCTACAGGCTCTGTTCTTTTATACCCAAGATAAGCAAGAAGCTAATTCACTGACAATCACCAGCAAAGAATTATCACTCCCCAGCACTTCACCATTCTTATAGTATCGCTGAGGATGCTTGTTTCACATCGATGCCATTTTACCATCAGTGGCAAGGTGACCAGAGGAGTTGATCAAGAAGGTGTCAGTAAGTATTTATAAATGGATATCTGGGAAATTTGTCATTGCTGAAATTAGTTTTGTGCAAGAGATGGTCACATACAATGGTGTTCTTAGGAATGGTCAAACCATGGGAGTGTAATAGTCGACTGCCCAGAGGAAATATCAAAATCCTAGTTCTTTGTTCATGTCAGTGCAGGAATTTGAAAAAGGCAAATGGGTAAGAATGTTTTTTATTCCATGAGCTTAGTAAGAAGAGAAAAATAGAACTAACATGTGTCTTTAAATAATACTGGACTGGCGTCTTTAGACTTGCAGCAAAGCATCCTCTGTATCTTGTCAGACTTTAAAATCATCTACAATTCTCCTTGTACAGCCTAAATTCTTACTGCTTTTTGTGGTAATTCTTATCAGTGTAAAAAATTATTCTTATTGAGAAGTGTGGTTTCTTTCATGTCAATCTAAAATAAAACTAATTTGCTATGATATAAAAACTGTATTTAACTGAAAGGACTAATATTAGCTTCATTTTCAGGGATACGGGATTTCCAGAGAAAATGTGCTGTTCCATTCCTTAGCTCATCACAAAACTGTAATGTGGAGGGAAAAGTATGCATAAATAAAAATCAACAAACAGAGTGCATCTTACTATTTGTCTCGGAAGTTTCACACATTTCTTTTATAATTAATCATAACATGAATGTAAATATCAATTACAATCTTCCAAAAAGTAGAAAGTTTCAGCAACTATTTTTGGTCACTCACTGTGCATATAAACACTTTAAATATCATAGAAAAAACTGTTCATAAATGGAGAATTTCTTAGTTTAGAAATACTTTTTCCTGTACTGTTTAATTTAGGCTATACCTAGAAATAGAAATCAGCTGCTGAGAAATGAGTTTACTATGCTAAATCATTCTGTTTAATTTTGCTACACAGCTAGTCCTGGCAAGGTTAAAAATTAGTTAACGGGCAGTCTGTAAGATCATAGAAGGTGACATTTGGAAATCCTGCAGTCATATTAGTCATTAGCCATGGCAATATTCTGCCATAAGGCAATGAGTCAGATGATTGATTAGAGAACCAACCTCATTGTGATATACCCTCCGGCATGAATATGGAGAGAGGGAAAGGAAAATGAGAAAGGAGAGTGCATGAACAGTAACACAGAGGAATTGAAGGGCAAAGAAAGTCTGAAACAGTTTATTTTTTAGTGGTAAAGGGTAATGGAGAAGAGGGAAACAGCATAAATCATGGATCTTGGGGACCCACAAGGTGGGTCATCATAATTTGGGAGTGAAATCCTGTATCACTGGAAAATCTAATTTTTCTTCATTCTTGGCATGGCATCTTGCTCTAGACATGAGGCAGCTGTTGGCTACCTCCCTTAGAGGTGTTCACTAAAAGTCTTGGAGAAGACCAGCATTGAAATGCTGTCTGCTTTTAATTCTGCACATTTTCTCAAATGGATGTGTAGATATACATGGCTTTACCAGCTATCAACATGTGTGCTAAGGAGCATCAGCAAAATAAACAGTCCACAGAAGCTGACAAAAGGCCTACAGGGAACACTGGACAAATGCTCACAATTGAAAAAATTGTTAGGCACTGCAATTAATAGGAAAGATCTCTGCTATTTAGGAGTCCGTGATGCTTTTACTGGTGGTTCTACTATGACTCCCCAGCTGCTGTTTTGGAAATTAGCACACCATTTTGGCTGCGATACTCAGGTATTCAAGGCTCAGTACCTGCCCCATCCTTGCAGTCAAAGTTAAAAGCTGCCACTCCTAGTAGGAGGAAGGCGCTACAGAGAAAATACAGGTTGCTGTACAAACTATTGTACAAACAATAAGAATGAGAGATGCATCTAAGTGCAGCTAAGATTTTACAGCAGTGCTTATTTTTTTTTAAATTCATCTCACTAATGTGTGCTATTCTCCATAGCAGGGCATGATTTGCAGTATTTCCAAATGACTGGGTCTGTCTTGGTTTTGTCCTCTATCAAATTCATCTAGGTCCTCAAGTGATGTGCAATTCTATCAAAAATTGGTGAGCTTTGTAATTTTACTGCTGCAGATTAAGTACAATTTGTTCAATATAATCATACGATGAACAGTCAGAGGTGCTGGTGCCTTCAATGCAGGGGAGCCGACAGTAACATGTTCTCCACAAAGGCACTGTCTTTTATGACATTCACTGGCTTTCCTGGTTTGCTGGGCTAATCTCTTTCCTGAGGCATTTCAGGAAAGAGCTTCCTAATTTTGTTTATGCTTATAGAAAAGATGTTACATTTATAATACAGGGAAATGCTGATTTGTTGGGGGTTTATTTGGCTTATTTTCTAAGTATTCTGATTTGTATGAAAATACTCCCCTGCAGCAAAGACTTACTATAATGACTTCGTAAAACAAAATGAATAATTTATTGTTTGAGCTTTTAAAAACTGTGTTAATCAATACAAAACATTTCAAAAGAATACATACAGATGATATTATTGGCAAACAAGATTTCTGCCAAGATCAATGTAAAATTCCTATTGTGTTCAGTGAGACTGTTTTCAGACAGGAATGCCGGAAATTACATTTTTGCAGACTGCCATGACAGAAGTTCATCATGACGGATAGTACTTTCCTCAGAATTACAACAGCCAGAAGAAAAATCAGAAGAAGCAGCTGTGAAGAACAAACAACAGCACCAGAAAACAGGTTGAGTTTCTCAAAACGATCAATTCAATAAAAGGTAGAATCAAGATCAGAGCCCTGATACTTGAAGTCAATACCTGGTTTCTGCCTAATGATGTTGCTTCACATGCAGCTTTCTCAGGTGATGCACAGCTCATCTTTCATGGGCTCATATAGAGAGAGATCTTATACAGCGTGCAACAACAAAATCAGTTGTAAGCACAAGCTTCAGAAGATTAATCTCCACCACCCTTAATTAGCTATCACAGTGGCATCTTGTCTTTCTCTCTGCCCTATCCCCACTCTTCTGAAGCACTTCGCTCTGTCACTTACTTCTGTAAGCCATGAAACTCTCCTGACTTAGACAGAAAAGGCAAATGGGAAGAAGGCTTCATGCCTCACATGCTCATATAAGCAGTGGATCACAGGGCCAGGTAACAGAGTTACGGATTTGAAAAAAAGATTTGTTTGCCATGCCTGTCTCACTTTCAAATTATTTAATAAATCTTTTCTTCTTCATAAGAAATCTTGAGGGCCTATGTCAAATTCTTCTTTGGGGGTATATGGTGATATAAACACATTTAATTATCTTAAACAGAATTTCATTACACAAGTATTACAACAAAAATACTGTTGAAATACAGCATAAGGATAATGCCATATGCCATTAAAATATCTTTATCTTAATTGTCATATTAATTGGTAGATCCTGTGGGCTGTAAATTTATCACAACTCTGGTCTGCATTAAGAATAGATCATGAGATTTTAACTGCAGATCCTCATGCCATTTAATAGGTAAAATTAGGTGTCCCGTTAGCCACAGTTGTGAGTAATTTCACCTATTCTGACATTATTATGAACATTATGCAGCTGTTTTAATATTTTGATGTTTTGTCTTTTAATATCTAGATGTTTTATTATGTTTTGTGTCTTACTCTAAGATGTCTCACTCCTTTTGTGTAATTGCTATTACTAATAGTACATGAAGGCATCCAAGGACTACACTCTTTTGAGTACAATTATTCCTGTATAACATTGGAAAACTGTGAAGGTGTCTAACATAGAAACTATTTTACATGGAAAAAGTCATCAAAATTAGCAGCTATTGTGGTTCATTAATGGCTCAGATTCAAGGAAAATTATCTGCAATAGAAAACACCAACAAATAAAACAGAAGTTAAGGTCACAGTCCAACTTTTCAAGAGCATACAGGACATCTCCTATGCCAAAGACTTTTTCTTTATGGGCATGTAAAGGTGACTGAGGATTGTAACTTGGCCTTTGTGACAGCCTCACACTCTCTGCCCAAAATATCAGGAGGCTTTGAATATAAAAGACATATCCTACAGATATTCTTAGTCCACGGCTCTTTACCCCAGAGTAAGCAAAAGAAGACGAACTGCAATAGCCACAGAAAGCAGATAAATCTTGAGAAACACAGATTTCCAGAGGACTCTATCTATGTACACAGAGTACCTGTACAATATCTGAGAAAAATGGTGAATATCTGAATCACATGTTGATTAAAGCTGGAATAGTTCCCTTTTTTTTTTTCTGATTGCTAAACAAAGTAATTTTATTAGAATCAGAAAACTAATTTTATTCTGAGACCTCCTCTCTTTCTGCATCTGTGTCTCTTTCTTCCACATCTGATACTTGTTAAATTTCTGCCAGGAGCCTGCTTGCCCTCTAAAGTTCAGGTATGGATTTAAAGAAAAAATACAAGTGTTTTATACTTTTTACTTCGTAATGTACTCCTAATTATTTTTTTTAAATATACAGCATGCAAAACAACATAAAAGAGAATGGATGGACTGATTTTCAATTAATCTGAGTTTGGTCTTTGTTTTTTAGCTACAGAACATTCTCTGATGTTAGGGAGCCTCATTATTCAAACTGCTGATGAGTAGCAGTCTTGAAATGAGAGCTTAAATAAAGACAGTAGGAGGATCATGTAGCTTATTGTGTGGACTTTGGATCAGGCTCTGAGAAAATTTCAAGCTATTTGCTGTGTAGAACCATACAGACCAAGGTATAGTTACCATCCCTCTAAGTTTTCACAAAGCTGAAGTAACATTGTATGGTTGTATTGTACTGAACTTCCATGGAGTTACTTAATCCAATATGCTTCCTGGATTTTCCATGACACTGGAAATTGATTAGACATTTAAAGTATATGGTATTAAAAAGAAAACAACCCAAATTTAGAAAGAAAAGGCTTTTCTCACAACAAAGCAAATTTTCTTATCTGTAGCAGATCAGCAATAGGAATTAATATAAAGATAACATATAGGTAAATGGCTCTGACAAGTTAAGCTTCATCATTCTAGGTGTCCCATGCTTGTTTTAAATGAATATGTCATTCATAGCTGGATATCCATCAATTCATTTATGACAGGATGAGCTTTTGTCCCATTAGGAACTATATTCCTTCTATGTATTTGCATCAATACTGACTCCTGCTTTACTAACTTGAGAGAGGCATAAAAGGGAACTTCCTTGGAATGGCAGGAAATAATTTTTTTATATGTACAGGTTCCCCCCAATCTTATGGTAGGTTTATTAGCCACCAAATGGAGTAAGAATTGCCACACTTTTTAACTAACCCATTCTTTCTCCCATGGCTGTCAGTAAATTTACCTTTGGCTGCCGGAATCCAATTTCTGTTGGCAGCATAGGCATTGAGATATGTACAGCTTGTATTGATTGCAGCCTGGATCAGTACTTAGAGAGCTCTGAATTTCATTGCTAGAGTGTTTAGCACCCCCACAATATCTTTCAAAGTCTTCTAGGCTCTGGTTTATTGTATTATCTTTGGCAGTCTGAAGTGCAATAATTTATATTTGTCACAACTCCCCTCCAGCTGGTGTGGTGCTGGTACAACCTTGGGCTTTTTTGTCTTGTCTTTTTTTTATCAGTGAGGGAGTCCAGTATTATGAATAATTAAAACAATATAAATAGTTGATCTTGATGATACTGCATACCACACTAAATGTCTTATATAAAAACCATATATTTTTACTTCTACCCTCTCATTTGCTTGAACTATATTAAAAAAATTCTCATCATGAAAAATTAAAGATGATAAGAATAGCCATTATTATCCTTTTTACTACATGAAGCTGATGTAGAGATATTTCGTTTTCTCCTGAGGAATGATTTGATGCATATTTGTTTTCAATTAAATTTGCATATGCCATTTTAAAGAGAAAGACACTTTATTTATCTCTCTAGTTGCTTTCACTAAGGAGGGAATAAAAGTTCCACGTTTCCCTCCCCTTTCCTGCATCACTGCAGGAGAGCTCTGTATTGTGCCTCATAAAGAGATTGGGAAGCTGGGTAATTAATCATGGGCTTTTATGTAATAGAAAGTTTAAAATTCATTAGCTTTATATCGGAGTGAGTGTTATGAGGGAGAGCATGTTGTGAATGAGAGGGAGAGCCTTATAATTAAGGCAGTGTGTAAATAATAATGAAAGTCATTAGTGCCATTCAGTTTCTAAGAATGTCATAATGTAATTGGAGCATTAAAGTGAAATTGCGGTGACAAACATTAATGATACAAAAGAGCGAAAATGTGGTTATCTTCAGTTTGACAGATAATGTCAACTTTCTTGCAAGGCCCAGATGGTGCACAGGAAAATGTTATGAAAAGTTTTGTTTTAATATTTTTATGATGTGATATTTGGGAATACAATGTCACAAACACACAAGGAGGTTTACGTTTGTGAACCAATAGTGCCTTTAAGTACAGAGTCCAGTGCTGAAGCAATATATAGGGAAAGTCTTGTCACTGATGTAAGACTGTTGTTGTAATAAAGGTGGGTTGCAGTGTAGCCTTTTATTATGTGGCAGTGAAGTTTTCTGTCTGTCTCTCTCTCTGGATGTGCCTTTTGAATCTTTCCTCTATATTAAAAAGGGTGGGGGGGAAGAGAGGGGAAGGGAGAAAAAGAAGAAAATTATTTAACAATTGTGCAGGAAATTATATGATGCTAAAATTGTACCATGTACTGCTCTTTCAATGAAGGGACTTTCTACAGTCATTGCACATTGCAAAGGCTATAATTTTAGGGTGTGAATAAAATGTAGATTCCAAACAAAGGAAAATTTAAAAATGTCTAGTGAATAAGGGAAGGTGAAACAAAAAGAAGGCAGCTGGAGAAATTTTGAGGGAACAGTATTATTTTAAGGGCAGTGACTTAGAAATAACCATGCTTACAACTCCAAGACCTGAAGGGCCCAAGACCTCAAAGTGCTGAAAGGTTAAGCATGTGTCTTTGTATTCTGTCCATGAAGTACAGTGCTGTGGGATTTCCTACTACCCCCATCCATTTGTGTCAAAAGGACATAATTTTTATGTAAGCAGTCATTCATTCTTTACTCTCTTTTCGGCAGACCAGTAGCCGACACAAAAGTTGATTCCAAGTGTTGAAGACAAAGCACTGAAAATTGCTAAATTAATGCTAATTAATCTCAGTTTTAAGAAAGTTTAAGTTTTAAGAAAAGGAATACTGGTCCAAATGAGTGAAAGTGGAGAGGTGAGGGTGACTGCCTCACTAGGATTTTAACCCATAGCTCCTTGAAAAACCTCTAAGACTTTGAACTGTATGATAAAGGCCACAATTTTTCACCACTGAAATAACTTGAAAGGTGTTTTAAATGACATAGTTTCTCTGCCTACTGTAGGGCTGCTGCTACTTTTGAGATCTTTGAGTAGGGTGGTTCAAAGTAGAGTCACACTGACTGTACCAAATTGTGGTTACATATCTGCCTTTTCTGTTCATTTCTACTGAGGATGAACAAAACCAGCGTGATGATACATAAGCAGTGAAAAGAGATTGCTTCCAGTAATTTGTAAAGGGCTGATTTTGGAAAGTGTGATTTAGCACTGGTTAGGCATTTTGTCCAGTTTGATTCATTTAGTTTAGTTTTTTGTTCTGGTTTGTCCTATTCTTTGGCACATCTGCACACAGTTTTGCATGGCCTTAAAAAGGGAGCAAGTGCTTCATGTCATTGTGAGGGGAACTGATATGCCAGAAAATTCTGTTACTCTCCTGACACTCTCTATTGTGGAGGGCACCCTCACCTCCTCTTGAAAAAGGTTCATGGCCAATGTTTGTTGTTTTCTGTTTCTCTCATTGGACGAGTTTAAAAGGTGGCCAGTGCGATCCTCAGAGCATACACTGCAGTGAGGTAGGTGAGCAGCAGGAAACCAACACATCCAGGATACACAGACACTGTGGCAGCAGGAAAGAAACACATCCAGGTTACATAGACACCGTGGCCAGGATTCTTTCTACAAATTCCAATGGGAGAAGGTAAATATTATTCTTAAAAATTTTAAAGGAAAACTGAAAGATGGTTGAAGAGTGTCAACATAGTAGTGTAGTATTATGTTACTTGTGAAAAATACCTGTAGGTAGGTCCAGGCCTCATGTAAATAGGGAGCCTTCTGTTAAACTCTTACACTTAAAACATGCATTTTTCAGAGAATACTGGATCTTTTAGAATCAAAGGTTAAGAGGGCACCATGTTCAGGGGAATTTCAAATTGAGAAGTTGGTGTTAGTGAGTATTCAGAGTTACATGGGCTGATTGTCACAGCAAATCTTCCTTTTTTCACTTCCAAATAATTTGCCAACTTCATTCTCTAGGTTTTCATATGGTATCCAATCTACATCTGGGGTGATGCTCTTCTCTAAAATATACATGATTTTGAGAGTTAAACCAAGCCTACAACTCCACAAGCATGTTTTACTGTTATTCTTAATATTGCTCTGACAGGATTTCTGTGAGGTAAGTGGGGATTCCTGTCAAAATTGTTTTTCTGTTCTTTCCCCCTCTCTGTCGTTACTGAATTCACTTGCTTGCGCACATAGTACCCTGATCCCTCAGCTTCCCTTATTCCAGGACACCTTAAAGGCAGATATACGTCTGTAATGTTTCAGCAGTGAGAAAGACACCATGTACCTTTGTTGAAAGCCTATATTACCCACATCTCATTGTGGTAGCTGAAAACTGTTGCCAAAGCTTGTCTGCTGGCCAAGTGTGCTGGGAGGTAACCTATGCTTTTGTACTTAGCTTTAGACAAAGGTCAGCAAAAAAGACTTTTCTTGGTAAGATCTTGAAAGGAAGCTGCTTTGTGCCAGTTGAAGTTGTTTGTGACTCTTAGGCTCCTATGCTAAGGGCTGCAACTATTCTCTTGCAGATGCTGTGTTTGTCATATGTCTCCCTTAGAGCCACTTGTATTTGTGAGCCAAGCAGTTCCTGGGTTCTTAGGTGACCCTGAGACATTGGATTATTAAAGCTCATAAATTCTATTGAAAGAGTTTGGAATTTCCTCAGCCTGCTTTCTTCCCTACAGTACTTTAATATGTGTAGGTAGTGCACATTCTCTACAATGAATCAGAGATCTCAAGATAACCAACTCACTGCATTCCCTGCCTGAGACTCTCCCTCCTCCTCTTTTTCTCACCATTTTATCTCTGGCACATTCTAACACCACAGTTCACAACACTCTAGCTGACTCTCTTCTTACTACTCTATCTCTTACCACTACATGTTTTGTAGCTTTGTCCTATCGTGCATGCCACACATACATATTATAAAGAGTACTACTATGCTAAGTTTCTATATCAGAGATGTGTTTCTGTCCAGTGCAACTGAGAGCTGCCCACCACCTGCATATCTCATGCTGTCACAGTTCTTTCAATGCTGTCAGCAATGCGACTGAGTCAGGATACCAGGATCAGCCCTTTCTGTGGTTGCTGGATTACTTTAGAACATCCTTTTTTGAGCTGCCAGCCGCTCATCAGCCCATGAAATAGACCACTGCCCCTCCTACACCGTGACCTGAAAGTTTGCTCATCCTCCTGCTTAAAACATAAATTGAAGCAAAGACTACAACACAAGAGACAATATGTACAAAAGCTAGCTGTAAAAGCCAGAGTTCAAATCTTCTTCTGAAAGTCACAGCTGAGCAATGGTGCAGGAACTACAGTTTCTGGTCTTAGGGGGGGAATCAGGCAACTTTTATTTGTGTGGGGTAAGGAACTCCATACTGTAATTCCTTTTCAAGATATACAGATATGGCACATCAAACACATCGGGATTTCTAAAAGAAACTAAGAGGGGATTTGAAATGTCAAATACAAAGAAATTATTCTTTGCTTTCAGTGGGGAAAAAAAGCTGCCTCAGCCCCTCTCTCTAGCAACAGATTGTATTTTTAAAGAGTTGTTCATTGATCTTTCTCCAAAGAAAGAATCTGAGATTTAAGTACCTGATCTTAATCCTAATGCAATCCATTGCAAAATTCTTACTGAGTTCAGTGGGAAGAGCATAAAGCTTCTTTTGTTTTTTGTCAAATCTGAGCTACCAGCACATGCTTTATACAAATTGCTTGGGTAATTTTCTTTTACTTGAGATGTTGTAGCTGGAAAAATATTTCAGCTCTTCCTTAGAAGTATTTAAAACTGGCGTAATTTGGCTGTATTTACATACTGTAAAGTGCCATTTTAAACAGATGTACGGTATTTTTAAGTCCATCTGCAAATTATGCATTATTAATTTTTTGTAACACGTAGAACATATTAGTGGAAAGAAGTTTAAAAATAATTAAAAACCCCTGAAACTGATCTCTTTCACATAAAATTATGGTAAAATACATCAACAGTTAGCTTATTATACTGTTGTGCCTCAAACTGAATAATTCCGTAACTCCAAAACACAACAAACTTTATATGTTAAGTTTTTTTCACTGAGAAATTACTAGAAGCAGCAGAAATGTGCAACCAGTTGTGCAAGATTTTTATTAATGTATTTAGTAACACGACATGCCTTCTCTCCCAGGAATCTGTGATTGCAGAACTGCAAGAAGCTCTGTATGTTTTTCTGACATCTCATACTTCCAGTCTGATACTGGGTATCAGCCCAGTAAGGTTTTCTTGATTTATACGTGTAATTGAGATATCATAGCTAGAAAGTATGCTTGCACTGAACAAGTAATATAATATGTTGTCATGCTTTGGAAATATCTTGAGCTGAGGCATTTGGTGTTGTCTGTAGGAATTTTGTGTACAGAGAGTTCACATGTGCTTCACCTCTCTATGTTGGCTGTGTTGCACAAGGGCCCTTGGCAATACCAGAGTCCTAGAAAGCATGTGCTGCTGTTTAATTAGATGTTTTGCTCAAGAAAGTACTTGGTGAAATAGGTCTTGTGTCTTTTTTTTTCCCCCATTACCCCTGAAATTTGGTCATTTAACAGACAAAAAAAGTTATCAGAGGTCTGAAGAGCTAATCAAGTTCTGTTTCTGCTTAAAAACACAGCTTCTACTGACTTTCATGAAGATTTAATGGAGAATTATCCCTGTCCGTGTTTACAGATCAGGACAGGTAGCAGCGAGTCATTGCCATGGTTTGCCACCTCTTCAATATTATGATCGTGCAATGATTGTGATTTTTCTACAAAGAAAAGTCCTAAAGAAAGGCATGTAGGCTGCATATTCTGTCAGATTAGTATCTGACTGAGAAGGTCTGAGGTGACTTCTTAACAAAGGAAGGCCATTTCATTTATTTGCACATGCTGTGTTTGATGCTACTCAACATTCTGAGTTGAAAAACTCCATTATGTGATACTAGAGTGATACTGGGATTTTTCCTGATTATTTCCACTGGTCTTGCTGTAGATGGCATTTTTCAGCATTTGGCAACTTGCTCCAGCCTCACAGGAGAGGGTGGAATGAACTGCCAGATTACAGTGTGGATTAATTTTTACCTTCGTACAGATATGACATATAGTTTTGGCTCTTCTCACTCTGAAGACTTCCCACTCTGAAGTATCTTAACAGTGGGAGGTAAGTTGTCTTACATGTGCATTGTATCTAGTGACTGGAGCAAGGTTCCAAAACATTCACTACTCTCGTTCCCTTCTGAAGGTCAGTTGCAAGGCATTTAGTGAAAGCATGAGTGAGTACTGCTTTTGTGTCCTGGTGTAGTGTGCATTCTCTCGCTTCTCTGGGTACCCCTCTTGGGAGTAAAGGAATGATGCGTAGCAGCCAGGTGAGGCCCTCTCCATTTCACTGTATGTTCAGTATAGTTTTGATAACCATCTTGGAAAATTTGGTCCATTGTTAAGATGGCTGCAACATCAAATGGCAAAAAGAAAAGAACTGGTCCTTGCCCTGTCACCAGGTGTAGTACACAAGTGCCATTTATTGCCTCTCTGCTGGTCTTCTTGCTTTCAGATGGAACCTGTAGCACAGTGTGAGAATATGTTAAAGAATGAAATTAAAATTAGATGGAGCCACACACGACCATCCTAGGAGGAAACTACATCAGGAGGTGCATTAGCAGAACAGGTGCCTGGTTGAATGCCTCTGATCACTTGAAGAGTGCACCAAGAGCCAATTAATGCACATCCTGTTGTGGCTCATAAAAAAATACTCACTGTATTTTTCCAGTCTGATTCCATTCAGCAGTCCCTAGTAAAAACAGGTGTTTGCTCCTGAGGGGAAAGAGCGGTTCCAGGGGTGCAAGGATAACACCTACTAAAGCAAACATTTCCCTGCAACTCTCCCCCAGCCTTCTGTATATTTGACCATATTTACTGGTACACAAGTTCTGCTACATTCATTAACCATGGCAAACTGTCTTTTCTAACTAGGGCTTTCTGAAAGCACATCATGAAAGGAGTGCATCTTTAACTGTGTATTTTAAATAAGAATTGTCTGTCAGTGGGAGTTGGGTTATTTGTATCACCATAGACAGAAATTATATCTCACAGGACCTTGCTTTGTATTTATTGACTGTTTATTTTTTTTATCCAAGGGATTACTAATTGCAGCTAGTACCAGATGCTTCTGTCTCCTTTCAGGTTACTGTAGTAGAAGGCATTGTACCAGATGCATGGTTATTCACAGACATGCATTTCCAGCAGCTGAATTGCTGGATCTGCTCTTAATCATCTATGGCAATTACATTTGGCGTTGTACAGCTATAATTTTACTGCATATTAATAGCCATCTAGCAAAGAGGTAAATGCCCTTTTCTTGGCTGGGTGCAGAATGAATGCCTGTATGTATTTAATAGGGTAAAACAAGGCCCAGGTTTTAAATGCATAGCAGCGGTTATACGTATCAGAAACGCGTGCATTGGTGAATTGCCTGTTTCCCCCTGCCTTGATGGTGTGTAGCAAGGCTCTGAAAGAAATACCAAGCCAGATCCTAGATAGAGACATACTACAGGCAGGAGAGGGGGAAGGGGATCATGTGCCCCATTTTTAGTGGCTCGTCTGCTACCACCCAAAATCTGCTGCAGTCTTTTTTTTTGTAAAATTTTTTTTTTACCCCTTTTTAGCAGCTCGGCTGATCAGCCTGAAGGCTGTCAGGTTTCATCAGCAAATATAATAATTAAAACTACCCTCCCTAGACCTTTCACTTAAAGATGTCCTCTGGAGTCAAGGCCCATTTCCTTCCCTCTTTATTTTTCTTGGGAGTCGTGTGGCGGGGGTGACAGGGAGTGGGTGGGAGCAAATAACAAGGAATCGAAGGGGATTAACGAACTTTCTAGTTATTAGCCCCGTTCGGATGCTTTGTCTCTGCTCTTGGCTGAGAGTGGGGCTGACGGGGAGAGCTCGAGGGAGGCGGGCAGACAGAGAGACAGACAGAGCCACCCCACACCACAGACAGACACCGACCTGGCGGGGCATCTCCAGGCTGTGCGCGGGGCTGGGTAGGGTAAGGGTGGGCAGCGCAANAGCGACCATGTCTTTCAGGAAGACAGTCACTGTACTGTAACAGCAGCGTATCCGCAACAAAATAAACAAACCGGCCAACCAAAAATACCAAACAAACAAAAATAGCCCGAGCCGCCAAGACGCTGGGGGCAGATCTCGTTTGCAGGCAAGGTAAAAAAACAACAACAACAACAACAACAAAAACCAAAACCAAAAAACCCCAGCAAACCCCAAGGAAGCCAAGGGAGAATCTGTCGAC
>VXBI01012934.1:73609-226109 GCA_013397375.1 Toxostoma redivivum
GCGGTGGATCTCCTCCCGCGGCGGAGGCGGAGGAAGCGACCATGTCTTTCAGGAAGACAGTCACTGTACTGTAACAGCAGCGTATCCGCAACAAAATAAACAAACCGGCCAACCAAAAATACCAAACAAACAAAAATAGCCCGAGCCGCCAAGACGCTGGGGGCAGATCTCGTTTGCAGGCAAGGTAAAAAAACAACAACAACAACAACAACAAAAACCAAAACCAAAAAACCCCAGCAAACCCCAAGGAAGCCAAGGGAGAATCTGTCGACATTTGTGTGGCGTGATGTTCTTTGTTGTCGCGATTTTTTTTCTTGTCTATTTTTTTTTCTTCCAGCATGTGTTTTCTGTCATTTAGTTGGGGTATTTTCCCCATCCCCCCCGCTACCCCTCCCCGTGATCTTTTAATTTTTGAGGTCAGGGCGGCTGGAGCATGTGGAGCGGAGAGAGAGAAACAGGAGCTGCGTATGGAACCGGGGCTTGCCTTTCATTGCGTACGATGGGCAATTATTCATAGCGGCTGCAGCATTCTGGCTCTAAGATGTGGTATTTATTAGAGGGGGAGGGAAAAGAAAAGGAAGAAAGGGTGTCGCTCGTAGTGCGGCGGGGCAGGATGCTATCGGTGCTGGAGCCGGCGCCTTGCACGGGACTGCGGAGCGGCAGCGCAGCGGTGGTGACAGCAAGGTAGGGCGGGAAGCGCTCTGCGCGGCCGCGGAGCCGCCTGCCCCGCGGAGGGCGGCGGCTTCCCAAAGTTTCGGCCGCCCGCCGGTCATCGCCAGAGGCGCTGCTGGCGGGAACAGAGGCGGGTCGGGGTCGGGCGCGGGCGCAGAGGTGAGGTTGGCTGATGGCCGTTAGCCGGGCTGGGGCGAGGGAGACGAGCGCCAGGGAGGGGGTCTGTGGGGGAAGATCGCCCTCCTCCTAGCCGTCATTTTAGCTAAAATGGATCAAACTCCTTAGAAAATATCAACTTTTACTCGCTGATTTGTGAACAGCATCACAGGATCCGCTTTCAAATCCGCGTTTGCTGGAGGGCAAGTCTAGGCTGCTTGGACATTGCATTGTTCTTAAGGGTGGCGATGAGAAGGCAACAGATTTACTTGATGCATCTCTTTTTGCATGCAGTGGAGGAGGATCACAGTCCAGGAGTTACAGCCGTATTATTATGTGTCCTGTTTTCACAAAAAGCAGTTCATGTTTCTCCTCTTGGTGTATTCTGCCTACTTGTCTGTGCGTCTCAAATGATATCGCTTGTAAATCTAACCCCGACGTGCTCATCTAGCGCAGCCATTGCACAGCCTTGTTTAATTGCTGTTATTTATTTTGCCTTCATTTACCGTGTCAGCCAGCGGGGGAACACGCTCAGATTCCAGGTGCATTTTTACGTGCTAGGTGTGTCTCTGCGCTTCCAGGTGTGTGCGGTTTTGCTTAAAACTCATCCTGCCGCCGTGTGACATCGCTGTAAATGTGCCAGGAGGGGAAACAAAAGCATTAGAGAGCGACACAAGTGTCTGTGTATCACCTGTTTGACTTCTCTGTCGTTGCAATGCTGAGCCAGATGCATGCCCTGTGCGCGTTTTTTAGGCAAGTACAAAGAAATCGAAGCTGAGGATGATGGGGAGGGAGTGAAAAAAAACCCAACCAAACCAAAACCATACCGTAAACTGATCTGCAATTTTTCAGTCGCGTAATTTAACTGCACGCTGATTTTTGTTTTAGCAGTCTTCGTCACGGATCGAGGCAAGTTTGTGTGTACAATTGGGCTTGCAAATTGCTAATCTCGCACTGACTTTGCCTCTTAGTTCCCAGCTGGGCATGGTTACCTTGAGAGCTGTGGTATCAGTACTGTCAGAGCATGCTCCGGTGGGGAGATCGGGTGTGTTCTATTTTTAATACTATTTAATGAAGATGCTTCTCACTTTGCAATATACGAAGCATAATGGAAGAGTGGAATGATGATTGGTTATGGAAACTGGAAAAGGAAAAATGCAAAGGTAAAAATGGAAATCCCTCAAATAATTCCATTACATTAATGAAAGAAAATGCAGCTGTGCAGAAAGGTAAAGGTGATAGGTAGCTCATTTTAAGATGAAGAGTTTTGTGGTGTGTAGGATGCTATTTTTTTTTTTTAAGTTCTTTTAAAACGTTGCATGGAGCAATCTACATATTTTGTGCTACTGGTAAATCTTATTCTTTGTGGGCATGCTTGAGTTGAAGAATATGCCATTTTATTTGTTTTTTTTTTAAATAGTGGAAGTATTTTACAGTGGACTAGTGCTAAGGAACATCTTAAATACTTATTTTTTTTCTTGTGATAACCAATTTTAATCATTAGCTCTATTTACATGCTTATTGGTAGCCTCCTAAAGCAGGAGTTTTGAGTTTTTATTCCTTGCAGTTAAAAGGTAATTCAGTTGATATTAAAAATCGTTGTATGCAATGTTCACAGAATGCAAACTGTGAATCTCTTGTGAAGTGTAAAAGAAAATACCTGTAGATAACTACAGTGTCTGCCGCTTGGCAAGATGCATGGATATATTTTTGAAAACTGCCCTGTTACATTCAGTGTACTTTAGTCAGAAATACGTTTATTAGCTATTTGAAAGACTCCACACTTAGAATCGTGTAGAGAAACTCGTCTCGATTAAAGATGCCTTCTGTGAAACAACTGTATTTTTTTCTCTGTTGTCTGCAGTTTTACAGGATGGTGGTTTACGAAACAGCTGAGTACCCCTCCTGCAAAATCCTTTTTCAAGCAATTATTTCTTTCTGCTATGTGCTAGTCATTTTGACTGCCCCAGGGCTAAGCGTGCAAGTGAGGATTGCTCGGATGAGTGTTGCAGCACATCATTCCCACAAAGGAAAAATTACGTAATGGTGACAGAGAAAATGCAAAGAGATTTCTAACACAGGTGTAATTATAGTTCTCAGAGAGGGAGAAAACAGTGCAAAAGTAACTTTGAAACTGTATTCTGTTGCCGTAAAACTGTGGGCCAAATCACGTTTTCCTGATGGTACTGCTTCTCCTGTGGTCTTTTACTGTGAGGTTATTTATATTACAGTAACTGTACTTGGCCTGAGAAATCACTGTTATTAAACAGAATTTCAGGGAGTACATAAAAGAAACCTAAGACGTTTTAGTATCTGCTGTGCTCTTTACTTCCTCTCAGGTTATTATTTTGAATAACTAACTTTAAACTTGGAATTAATAGGGTGGAAGAAAAGTGTACTAATTCTGGGATGGCTTACTTATAGTCTTGTCTTGCATCCTGTAGGCATTGGTCTTGCTGCAGTCAGTGGGAGCTTTAAAATTGGCTCCATGGTTTAATCAGTGCTAAAGACAGACACTGGGACAAATTTTCAGCAGCTGTAAATTGATGTAGTTTTATTCTTCTTAATAACAGTGCAGACTTACACCAGCTGATGATAACACCTCTCTGCTTATAACATACAAGATCTGTAACTTGCGTTGAATGGTATTACCAGTTTTGATGGCATTAATTTCAGAGTAGGGAAATTATTTTGGCAGCTTGGCAAATCCTTGTTTATAGGGACTACTCACAAATGAGTGGCTTGATCCAGTGATTGCTCCCAGCTTAATTTCCTTGATAAGTTTTAAAGACAGTTTGTAAGCTACATGATTATTTAAAGGAAATGCTATTCATGTTAAGTAATCTCTTTTCAAAAATATCATTAAAGGCTGACTAATTGAGAAGTAATATAACTACCATGCAATAAACTCGCAAAATACATTTGTCCCCTGCTTATTCATTTTAGATTTAAAGTTCTGTATTAATGTTCTTAGCAGGTAGTAAGTCAAGCAAATGGGTCCCTTTTTCTTCCAGAAGATTGAAACACTCATCAAACAAGTAATACAGGGCAAAGACTGTACGTTCCAATGGAGAGCATTTGGTTCTGAAGATTTAAAATATTGTGTATGAAATATCTGTGTGGTAACTTGCATTTCTAGGACACATTCTATTTTGATGACAAACTGTAATCCAGGTAAGTTAGATTTTCCCTAATTAAGGCTGGGTAAATTGAATTGCAGATAAATTATGTAAACCATGTGAGGTCATGCATCTAGTTTTTGACAGTCATCAAGTGAGACCTATTCTGGTCTCCAGGCTTGTAACTGGGTCACCCTTGGATTGTAAGTTTTCCCTGATTAATTGCTGATGTTGTTTTGTTTTCTAGTTTTCCACTTGATACATGAAATGCTGACTTTCAGAAACATGTAGATATAAATAAGTTTACATGATTGTTTGTAACTATCAAAGTATTTTATTTTTGCATAGTAATTTAATGGGAAGCCCTTCTAACAAGGAAGTAACTTCAGAACAGTGCAAATAATGACTCATCTCTGGTTCGTTTGTTTTGTTTTTAATTAAATAAGCCTGCCTATAAATTCATATAGACATACTGCTTACTGTTCGTGGACAGAATATGTTTCTTGGGGTCTTTCTTAAGAAGGAAGCTTAAACCCAAACTGGAACAACAGCCACCACGGCTTGCTGGTGTTCTCACACACACAAGCACACATATTAGAGAAATGAAAAAGACATTACGCCATAAAACTACAATACTTTCAGTTTTAATTAAAACTGTATTTTTTTGTAAATAACATTTACGATGGATTCTTGCCCAGTCCTCATTTGTCACTGAAGGTCCAGACTGCTTAGCTGCAGGATTTTACAGCTGCTTAGATGTTTGAAGTGACTCTAGTTTTAGGCTTCATGTTTTCTCATGTGTTGGTTTTACAGTAGGGAAGCTGGATGATGGGTAAATTGAAATTTCCTTAGTTTATTTTAGTTTATGAGAGCACATAAATAATCTGTATTAGCACTTAATGTGTGATACAGACTGTCCAAAGTTACAAATTGGATTGATTCCAGGGGAAGAGCACTGGAGCTCTCTGTCACCTTTAGGGAAAATACCCCAAGCAAACACTTCCATAATGTCCTGCCACAGCTGCCCTCTTCTACCTAGTAGTAATACTGCTGGTATTTACTATTTCTTCCTTTTTCACTGTTGTAGATTCCAGGTTTTCAGGTACACTTTGTTTTCATTCCTTGGAAAAAGTTGTCGTGGAAAAGGTTTCCTTTCATTTAAATGTACAATTTTTTTACTCACATGTGAGATCCTCAAACTGTGTTTGATCATTGTAGAATCGGAAATAGGTAATGAGCTGTTATATGAAAATGATACATAGCACTTTTTTGTCCCGTGTTTTCCTCAGCTATTACATGTAAATTCCTTGATACTGAGAGGAAAAAGCAGACTAAATACAGAGAGAAATACATAAACAAGAAGTAAACAAAATTTCTTTTTACAAGAGGGAGTTCATGATGACTGTTTAGAGTAACTAATTGCAACTGTGTTAAACATGGTCAGAAGAACTACTAAATAGGTTGTTTGGTTAGTGCTGAAGGAGGATGCAAAGTGCAAGAGAGCAATAATCATGACTAACCTGAAATGCAGGAGGCATAGTTAGGCAGTGATAGCTGGGAATTTGAAATTTATGATTTGGATATACAATAACTTTATGAAGCAGGGGGTTTAGGGTACTTTCTAGTTACTGGCAATGTATGGTGGCAGTAACCATGTAAGGTGGTTTTTAGGGCAAACATTCACATAGTATATGCTGAAGTATGTGAGTAGTGCATTTTTATATGTGAAAGAAAATTTCCACAGGAAAATTGGGACACTTAAGATCAGACATCTGACCTAATCTGTGATCTTATAAGGCCAAGAGTCACAAAGAATAGTACCATGAGAAAGCAAAGTACTATAAAAGTGTTTTTGTAATTTAATTCTTTTTGCTATATACATAATTTAGTCTTGGACAATACTGATTTTTTTATGAGCTGTTTATACAGCACCTGTATTACAATTCTACAAGCTTAGTAACAACTTCCAGCAGATAAAACTGCCTTTTTTCCAAAACTGGATGCCTTCAAGTCAAAGGAAAGCTTAAATGGTTGGCAGGATGGTGTGACAAAAAAATAGCAATTAAGAAAAACCACAGCAAATACTCCCACAGCTCCTCCCCCACAATTAAATGCACTGGGTTTTGATTTCTCAAAATTTTTTTCTTCTCTATGCAATCTATGCTAAAACATAAAAAGCAAATATATACAAATCATCTCCTTTCAAGCTTCTGTTTATCCCAGTTTTTACAGCCATGCAGCAGTGATTTTTACTGGATTCATAAAATCATCACAGCCAGGTTTATGTTCTAGGATTTGAACTCTGTCATCAAAAGCATGCCTGAACAACTAATAATTTCGTAAGTAATGAATCCTGTTCCAGTTATTTGTATTTTTATTGCCTCATGAGCTGAAGTCTTCCTGTGCCTTCAATACAGAAAGCATTTTTTAAGTTTTCATTATTCAATATCAGTAAGATTGTGCTGCTTTTCTTCACAGGGATTGCATGCATACTGGGTTTGGTGAACTACAGAGCTTGATGTGGTCTAATGCTTTTTTTACTGTAAAGAAAGTTATTTCAATTTGTTCCTGTGTTAAGAGGGATGGCAAGGCTTCTCAGTAGAATGAAGCCAGTGAAGATAAACTGCACTGATTAGAATAATTTTATAAATAGAGTTAAATTATTATTAATTAACATGATGTGTTCAACTATTATATTTGATTCAATTGGAAGTGTTTCTGGGGAGCAAAACTCAGTGGTGTTGATGCTCTCATGTGAAATAGGTACAGCATGATGTTCTTCTGAAGAATATGCCTACTTTGTGCTTTTTGGGTGTTTGTGCCATTGAACTTTGAAGTGTCTAAAAGTAAATCATAAATTGTGGTGGTACAAACTGTAGTACAAAGTACAAGTACAAACTTGAGGTTTTTCCATTTTCAAGTTACTATTCCATTTCTAAATACATTGCCATTGGCTTAACGTTTAGAACATTAATGCTTAATGCACTATAAAGTATTTGTCATGGAGTCAGAAATGTTTATGGTGTCATAAAAGCTTTAAGAGAAACACATCAAATAAATTGGTTCACTCTAAAGGGTCACTACAGATTTTAATGTAAGCCTGGGAAAAGTCTGATAGCTTTATAATTTCTGTACTTTATAAATCATGAAATCTGAAGTGAGAAGGTCTGACTTTTATGCTTTTAGGTTTTGTTCCTTTAGGAAAAATTCAGAGCTTTCTTCTACAAAACAAACAAAAAAAAAGAAATTCTGTACATTGATCTCTAAGGAAAGTCTAATGAGTGACTTAGAGCATCTTAAAATGCCATATTTTATAATGCATACTACTGTTAGCATCTGGAAATGCTAATGAAACTGTGTTTGATCCAGGTATGATTTTTGGGGAAGCTTTAACTTATCAAAAATAAGGATAAGTTGGAAAACACCAACTAGCTTTACTAGCTTTGTGTGTCTCGATATGCTTTTCCACTATGGTGTAGCAGTCTGTTCTGTAACTAAGCAGTAAAATGGGGTTATTTCTAGTGGCAAAAACTATGGCAAGCAGCCTAAGAATCCTGTTAGATACGGAAGACAATGAATTATTACTGAGGGATAGTGCAGCTTTTGTTTAATCTATGTACTGTTGAAAGTGACAGCATTTTAAAGAAGCCCTTGAATGACCTGCTTCTTAAAGAAGCCCTCTGTAGTGGTTTTGGTTGGCCAATTTGAGATTTCCCAGCTTGTGCACAAATTTATGTCGTGGCTTTAGCACTGGCAAATTCAACAGTACACCCACTAGAATTATTTACTCATTTCCTGCTGTGAGATAGGATTAGGAGGAAGGCAAAACAGGCTCAAACTTTAAAGGGTATAAAGAAAATCTTTGTTACTAGAAACAGTAAGAAAAAGTAATAAAAATTAGAATAAAACATTCAGAACACTTCTCCCTCCACAACTTCTTTTCATTCACACTGACAATGTACAGAAACAAATCATTCAATTTACCATCTCTAAAAATAGTCTTTTACTACTTTACTTGGGAGAGGAGACTTTAGCCTATCTTCAGAGATATTTTCTCCACAAGAAAACAGTTTTCTCGTGGCCTCGATGTCACAGTGATCAGCTGCCTGGGAGAATGGAAATCTGATAACTGTGCAAAAACCTCTTCCTCGACTAACAGACCTCCCACAATCATTATTGAGGACCACATCAACTTAATGGGGCACATTTTAAGGATTGCAACAATTCAAACAAAAGCGCTCTTCATCTTTGAAAACAGATGTTTTTCTTGTCTTCCTTGGAGAACAGGAGGGATCCTCATCTCTCTTCTTTAATCAAACGTCTCATAGATTCACAACCATTTTTACATCTACTTACTTTTGCTCATATGCCTCTGCTCAAATCTACAGTTAGAACATTTCATCCACCCCACAATGCATTTCTATGACTTACAGGGAAACAAGAGTCTCTTCACAGCTTAGAAAAAGAGAAATTTCACTCCAAGAATGAGGCATCGTCATCAATCCCATCTGAGACTTGACTTCTTCCTTTTGTCTGACCTCAGTGTTTTCATGATGTTTCTGTGCATGTCTTCATCTCAGTCCTTTTCTTTCACTCAGGAGAGAGAACAAAGTGTCTTCAAGTCTCCTTCAGGGCAGCGGCTGGAGCTGTCATGGTGGAGTATTTCAGGCCATGCTGGGGGCTGGGCCAAGATAGCAGGGACCCAGCAAGAAACTGTGGTGTCTGCTCTGGCTGTACGACTGTCCCCCAGCGTTTGCTGCATTCAACTCCAGCTGCAGGCCGATGGTCTTCACTCCCCCTGCCCATCAGGCAAAAAGTGGTGGTGGTGGTGGGGGGGCCCTTGCTGGAACAGGGCCTGGCCGTCTCTCCGTCAGGGCTGCGTGGATGTTGCGGTGGGGTGGGCCCGGCCACCTGGAGCCGCTCCCGGGGCCCCGCGGACCCCCTGGCTCGGCCTGGGCCAGCAGCAGGGCAGGGTTTAAATGTCGGCTAGACGTTCTGCGGCGCTGCGAGCTCCCTGGCCATGCTGGGGGAGGGGAGGGGAAAGGTTGGATCTTGGCAGCCGAGCGGGCCTCCCCTCCCCCTTTCTGTTGGGGGCTCCGGCCAAAAACGGGGCTCAGCGTGCTTCCTGAACCCTGTGTCAGAGTCCGCCTGACCCTGCCCAGCCCCGCCTGGGCTGGTGTTACCTTCTGAGAGGCTGGAAACAAAAGAAAGCTTTTCAGACTTTTTTCGTTGACTTTACATGTGTGTTTCACAAAGGCGCATAAATTTTACTTATTGGTATAACAATGTGTCAGTATTAAAAATCGGACACCGATTGGTTCTTGTCAGGTGCAAAGGAAGCTGCCCAGGCCCTGACAGGGAGCTCTTCCAGGAAATTTATAGAAACCAGCGCACCCTCTCAAAATTGGAGGCTGAGATAAGGGAGTGGTAGGGTAAGGGCGTAGTGGAGGATTAGTGCTAGTAGTACTGGTTGTGATGTGAAATCAGGTCAAGGGGCATCAGAAGTAGGAGGACAGCAAAGGGAAGTAGAACTTTCAGGAGCTATTCCCTGGAGATTAAGTAATTGGAATTTTGGGTAATGCAGAGAAAATATATAGATGTGTAGCTCCTTTTCAGTATCATTTGGTTTCTGATAAAAAAAATCGTTAGGCATGTGTTGTGATGCCTGTCTTTGCATGGAGGATCAGGACAAAATGACTATTTCTCTGCAATCACACCTAACCTCACTACATCTGATGTTACAGGGATTGTAAATGATCTACATCTTCTGATTTTTGCTGTTGCAGAATTGCTCCTCTCTGCCACTATCTGGCAGGGGAGAAAGGAAGATAACAAAATTGTTGCCAAAGTCTGAGGACAGCTCCATGGCAGTGTGGGCTAAAATGAGACTTCTTAGCTTGGTTAATGTCAGTGTAAGAAACTGGTGGGTGAGTCTTGGGGAGACATGCAAGATCCTGGATTCTCTGGTATGTAGCAGTTCTACAAAAATAAATTGGTTTCTATCCTTGGAATATGCATGCAGTCTTGACCTCTTCTCTTGGCACAGCACTACCTCATAAGTTAGGTATTTGCTGGAATAGTGTAATGCGCCCTGTGACTACAAAAATCCCCATCTTTCCATAAAGCGCTTTCTGTTAATGGGCAAGGATTGGTAGGAAAGAGCAAATTAAGACACAAATCTTAAAGCAGCATTTTAGCTGCCTGTGGTTCTGCTCTCAGTAACCCTGTAGGCATGGTCGTGGGGCTGTGGTTATACAGCCACCCTGTCCACTTTTTCTTTTGTCGTGATGGTTTCCGCAATGCGGGAGGAAGATGCAGCAGGCACCTACCTCTTTCAAAGCCCACGTATTTCTTTGATGTGTTTATTATTCCTCGGGTGTTTTTGTTTGTCTGTTTGTTTGTTTGTTCGTGGGTTTTTTGTTTGTTTCATTGTTTCTTTGTTTTTGTTGTTGTGGGGTTTTTTTGTTTGTTTGTTTGTTTTCTGTTGGTTTTTTTAACAAGTTCTCTGGAAGTAGACCAGAGAACATAATTCATGCTCATGACAGCTAATTACAATTTTTTCTCTACAAATCATTTCTTAGAGAGCTGTGTGTTCAAAGAACTTCTATTAACTATTTTCTGTTCTACAGTCACACTCAATGTCCGGGCAACGAGTGCTGAAATGTGGATTCTTTTGTCACTCATTTCTGTTTGTGTTTGTTTGATAACATGCACTTGTGTCACATCTTTATTAATGTTGTCAGCCCTGTCCAAGCCATCTGTAATAAAATAGAAGCATCAACAGAAGAGCATATCAGAAAATGTGGCAGTAAAATATCGGCATTTCTTAATATTTTATTGATTAAACAGCACCGTTTCAATATGTGGAAAAATGAAATAGTTTCTAATTATTTCAGGACTTTGAGAGCAACTCCAGTAAGCCCTGAGTCTTTGGCTTGCTTATAAAATGACAGCAGACTGAGCAATTTAGTGGCATATTATGAGAAAATTCTGTGGCATGGGAATGTGTTTGCTAGCTTTGCCTTGACTGAGATCGTAACAAAATAGGAGCATAAATTACCCATGTATTTCTGGTGCGTAGTTGAATATTTTCCTGGAATCTGTAGTTTGTTACCTGTACCCAGTAGTTGGAATGAAGCTGGCATATGATGTAACATACCAGTGGTCCTCAGAACATCAGCTGCATGTACAAGCAATTTCAATGTCTATTCACTGCCAGACTGATGATTTTAGTAAAAGGAATTCAGGGGTTCTGTTCTTGACCTAAGATGGTTTATTTTGGGACCAGTAACCTGATGTACTATTGTATTTTAAAATTGGAAAAACTGAGATAATTTCAAATAGCTTTGCCACCTCAGCAGAGAAAATAAAAAGTGTGGAGGGGAGCTAATGTTATATATTTTTGTCAAAACTGAGTGTGTGAAGTAAAGCACACTGAAGTTAGGAGACTTACACTAGCCCTAGGTGTAACATAAACAGGAATTCTAAAAATGAATCCATAACCCTGATTTAAAGCTTTCTGAAAGTACAGGAAGATAAATATTGGATGAATTCACCACAGTCCCAATATAAACTCTTTTCTTGTTTTGCTTCTTAATACATTAATTTCAAGCAGTCACTGGCATGGATGTCTCTGCCTCTTTTGGCTGTTTCAACACTTTGATTGGTTGTCTCTATTTGGCTCCATATATTCTCTGGCTATTTGTCATACTGAGCCTTTGCTGCTTTTCTAAGTTGTGGCCCTTATGCAAACTTCACTTTGTTAAATTGACCCTTCTGGCTTTTCATGGATTTTCATAATTTGCTCGCATTTTCCAGCTTTTTTTTTTTCTTTCCTTTTTCTATGACAGTTACTTGCCCCTGTTTGAAAGAGTTGAAAGCTTTGATGTAATAGTCATATGGCACTGCAATTTTTAAAACAGCCTTTCTTGGCAGATTTTTTTTTGACATTTAGTTTATTATAAACTTGTTATATAAAGCATATTATCATTATTCAGAATATGCCAGTTCCCAGATCTTTTGGACTCAGTTCTGGTATCTCTTAAGGAGTGAGTGCCAACAGGTCTGATTGCATTTGTGAAACTAAAAGTTTTATGGTGAAAGCCAGAAGACCTCGTGTTTTTGAACTTACTATATGAAGCTCCTGTTGGTATATCTGGGTCCCTTTGGGGCCTCTATCCAAATTCAGTAAGAACTGTCTGTGTGTTTCATGCTCCTGAAAAATGTTGTGTCCTGCACCCTCCATCTATTTATTTAGATGATTTTGGTTTTTGGGGATTAGTAGTATTTTCAATAAATTTTTGTCTGTTGCCTAGAAAATAAAGTGTAATGGCAATGACCCAGACTAAATACCTTTGACAGTGTTTTTGTTGTTAAAGACTTATGTGTTGGTTCTCTGACCTTTCAGATGGACTTCTGTTGTGAGCACCACAGCACCTAAAACATTATGTTGGATGCAGTTTACTGTGTTACTGAGTTGTACAATGAAAAAAGGGGAAAATACTGGAGTTCTTACATATAGAGAATTATTTTGTATTTCATGCCTGTTGTTGAATAAGCTTGGAAACTGCACCAAAAGCTGAAGGTTATATATCCTTCTTGTACCTCTAATTATCACAATGGCATGGCCACAGATCCTAGTCAGAACTGGAGGAAACTGATTGTGAAGTTGTTACCAAGGTAACAATTTGAGGACCTATACTAAATATGTAATCTGTATATTTTTGTGAAATGCATATGTAGTAGCTCCTTCTAAGACAGAAGTAAAGGAAGTGTTGGCTGAAGTTTCTCACTGTTGTGTGTGAAGGAACATGGTTTGCTGCCATCATCTGAAAGCTGAAATTTATTTTCTCCTATATTTTGTTTCTTTTTTTCTTGCTGCTGAGATATAGCAGGAGAATTGCCTGTATTCAGCTGTCGATTATGGATTTAATTTAGTTATTTGTTTTTCAGTAATCTGATTGCCACTAATGCTTAGTTCACTAATTGCTCACTGTACTCTGTCAGTTTATTATGAAAGTAACATTCTGAAATGAAACCTAATAAAGAAATGATGGCAACATTCTTAACAGATGATATATAGTAGTTATGACCTGTTTTTTGTTTATTTTAATGGGTTAATTTTCAGACTGATGGACAGACAATTATCTCTCAAGGAGCATGAATTGAAGAAATCTCTTACCATTTAAACACAAAATTTGTGTGGAGTCATTCAGTTTTTTAGAGGGATGTCATGTTAATAAGCTGTTTATTCCACAGATAATAGTGCCTATGCTTTTCTCAATGTCCTTGGTGGTAATTTAATTCTTGAATTCATTTGTTTGCCAGGGAGATGATTTGTGATTTTTAAAAGCATGAGTGCAGATGTCTGTAGTACCACAGACTTGGAATGCAGAGAGACCTTTTTTTCACGTGGCCCAGGTTTAAATTGGGTGACTTTAAGTTTTTATTGACTTGATTCTCTAGTCTTAATCCTTGTACATAAAGGCATGAAAATATTAGCCCATATAACCCTATTGCTGCAGATCAGACAACTATGCAGTATGATCCTGTTTCTGTAGCAGGAAGCTGGTATGGCAGAAGATTCTTCCAGAATGTGCACCCACATATTTTGTGGACTCATAAGTTGAAGATCTAGCATTTATATTTCCAAGCAAACTATGTTGGAATTTTCCCCAAATGACTGCATTATCAGTCTGCTGCTCAACTGCCTTTCCAGTGCAGTAGATAGGAAACAACAGGATTGCATTTGGAAGACTAGAGAGGCGTAACACTTGTTTTCATCTTTCTGCTAAATTCAGACATTGAAAGGGGTAAACTTCTGATATATGGTAGAGGAAGTTGCTGTAAAAGTAATGTTAATTGTATTAAAAGTTTATGTTCTTCTGTCCAGTAGAATCACTGTAGATGTAACATGCAGTCTTGACCACACCCGCACTTGTGCTCACTAGTTTCAATGAAGCAGAACTTCATTGTTGAAAACTATTTTTTTGCTGGCATTTCTGAAAAAACAAGAAATGGGAGAAACTAACAAGTAAATTCTCAAGCTTAAGATGAGGAGGATGACACTGGGCTACTGCTGATGCCTGCCTGTGAAGTGTGTGCATGTGGAAATGGACTGGGAGTGGTCATGGGCCACTGTAGACCTGTTCCTCTCAGCCCTGCATGGACTATAGGTGATGAGTGTGATGGTCATAAAATGCCTGTTTATTTCAAGAAGCAAAAGGGAACCCCTTCATAAACTGGCTCACTAGTCTTCCAAGACAGGATATGTTCACTGAATCCCAAGTGAAAAAAACAGGGCTGTGGCCTTTCAAAGTATTTTGTGGTAGTGTCAGTGAAATACTATGACATGTTTGGTGGGGTTTTGTTGGGTTTTATTTCAGGAAGGGACAAATTTTCAGTATTTCCAAATGCCTGTCTGAGATTATTTGGATAATTTAGGGTTATTCTTTTTCAGTGAAAGCTTTTAATAATCTTTATGTGTTTAAAAGGGATCTTTCTGATTAGTGGGAATAGCTACAAATTCAAGTGCTACAGATAGTGTAGGTTGACTGCTTGTTTGGTATACTAATGTCTTCACAAAAACCAGTAGCTTTCCCCAAAAATATATTTTCTGATAGGAAAAGCAGATAAATTGGAGTGTTGTGAGTGAGTAGCATGAAGCTTTTCCAAGAGGAGAGTGGTCTGCCATGAAACAGTAAGTTGGAGAAAGATATGAGAACAATTAAAATTCACGTTGTTTAAGTTTTTTTTTGTGTTTTGTGTTGTGTTCTTCCAAACTTAGTCCAGAAATCCAGCACTGAATTTCCCTTCCTCACATTCAGCTTTAAAAAGCATGGATGTCTCACTGGAAGGAGAATACGCAGCCAGCCATCTCATCATTGTGAAACTTTGTAAGAAAGATTAATTTGGGGAGTGAATATAGGAAGAAAACAATACAAAAGGAACTGCTTTTGAACAAAAGATGCACTTTTGTCATCATTTGCACTGCTCAATGAAACCTAAGCTGTCCAACCTTTAGCTGTGGTGACCCAAAATATGTCTGTACAGTATGCTGGCAGCTGTATAATGTGGTAAGCAGTGAGGATAAAACCCATGGTATAAATGAATAGTGTCAGCAAGGCTTTGGAAAGCATCGAGAGCGAATTCTAAGTTGCGTAATGAAAGCAGACTTGAAGTGAAATTGAACTGCTTGCCCTTCCTGATTGCCATGTTCAGCTTGCATTGTTACCCAATAATGTCCTTCAATGGGGATGTGGCTGAGGTATTCAATCCTCAAGATACCCCAGAGAAATGCTCCTCCTTGTAAGTGAGACATGAAGAGATGGTTTGAGGAGTGTAGCCAATGCTCATCAGGCTAGTGAAAGAAATGTGAAAGATAGGAGTCCACTTGCAATACTGCATTTCTCGTAAATAGCTAAAATGCCATAATTTTAATATTTAGATGCTGATGTGGTTACCTGTTTTTCCCATCTTTATGGTCAGTTTTATGATGCAGGCCTGCTTGCTGCTTATTTTTTAATTCTTTCTCTTAGGAGATAGTGAATCTGAGCCATTATCATAAATGGCTTGTTAAGTGCTGTTTAAGTCCAATTAGATTTATAACAGAATGGAGCCTATAGACAGACTTTTGCATAAATAAAATAATTTGTCTTGCTCTTTCACTTTCCTGCCTACTATCTTGTAGTAGTTTCTGAAATAATTTCATCTAGAGATTGCAGTTAATTCTCATATGATTCAAGAGGTCATACGAACGAAGCATAGAAAGTTTTTCCTGGTTGTTATTACTCTTGTTAAAAATGCTAATGCTCAAGGTTTCTTATTATGTGCCCTGAATCTTTATGTATATACACCAAATAATTTTTAAAAATATTCTTCAGTTTTGTTACTGGCTCATTTTCATGCGCAAGAATTCACTGCCTGCCACAGAAGTGTCTGTTACAAACAGGGTGCTGGAGAATGGAAGGTGCTAGAGAATGATGGCCGTATGTCTGGGAAAGGGGTGCTGGTTACCTATCTACCTCTTATTTAACCAACTTCATTGCTTATGTAACCTCTGTATTCCTCAGTATCCTCACCTAGAAGGAAAAATTCACTTTTTGTACTTCGATTCTGTCGAATCTTGTTTTTCCCCCCATGAAGTAGAGATGATGGCATTTTAGAGCCTTTTATTATAAAGAGGCACAATAGGAATATTCACTTTGCCTCTGTTGGGTTTAAATTGACATATACAATCAAGTTATGTTACTTTTCACAAGCTAGTTCAGTCACAGTTATTTGTGCGCAGTCCTGGAATCTGCAGCAAATGTGAAAACCCTCACTTTCCTCTGGCTGCAGTTACTCTCTGTTGGCTTTGTTGGGTATTACAGACTTTACTTACTGGTTCTTTTCCAGATAACCAATGTGATAGCATATTTCTGTTTCAGCAGGTGACAATGTTGAAGAATTTAAACAGGTAGAAATAAATATAATTTGAAAAATAAAGTCTCAACCACATGAAAATTTAAGAGTTTTAGTACTTGAGACACAGCTTGAAAGAATTAATGGATTTCTTTCAGCTGGTTCATTTTCTATTTCATGTCTAGAAACATGTGCTTATATATAGCATATATTCAGGGTTAGCTCTAGCCAGGACAGATTAAAAATAAAAAACAGATAAAACAACACCCATCATTGTTTGAGCCTGATGATAAGTACAAGTAAATAGAATACATCCAAAACCACCAGATTTAAGTATTGGAGACAACTGTCACTTATGTAAGCTGCTTTTTATTTTGCAGGTGAAAGTTCAATAGACAAAACATTTTGAGGTGGAAGTTTTTGAAAAAGTTAAAGTAAACATGACCTGTTTTGTTCTAGGCATATGAATCCCCCTTTAGTGCCTTTATTTTTATTTTGTGCAGAACGTATAAAAGGTCATCCCCTTTTAGTAAGCAATAATAATTTATAATCCCCTCTGCTAAGTTCCATTCAGTCTTTAGAAACCACTAGCTCTTCTGATACAGCTGTGATTCTAAAATCATCAGTATTAAAACTGGAGTCTATTTATCTGTCTTATTTTTTGAATGTAAATATTTTTTTGCAACAACTTTTTCAGAATATCATGGAAATGTGTATTGTAATGATTGAGTAGGCATGTATTAGAATTTAATTGCCTTCTGCACCTGTGTTTGGATTTTGTAACTTTGAGACTATTACTTTGCATTAGAAGTTATTATTTTTCACTTGATAGGGTTTTTCAGAAATACAGAAATTACTTAAAACCAGCTGTCATCTGGTTTGCTGGGCTCTGTCCATATGAGAGGTCCTTTAAACATTCCACTGCCTTTAAACATTCCACTGGCTTCCACTGTGGCATCACAGTTTCACTCTTGGATGTTGCTGGACATCACTGAAGTTTGTGACTGAGACAATCAGTTTTTCAAGTCACTGACTTGTACATGTAGCTTTTGCTTAAATCAGTGGCTTTTAGATAGAAATTTAATTTTGCTTTCTCCTTACTAAAGTTTTTCTATAACTGCTCCATGCCATAAGTTTCAGGCTTTTTTACAATCTTTCTCAGTGCTGCTCTAGGTTCATTCTAAGTACCTGTTGAATAGGTATCCAACTTATGCCAATTTGCATTCCATTTCCCACCTATCCAAAGAGGTACCAGCCATGGATGAATGGCTGGGACAAGTGTGTTAATTGTTTTTCCAGTTTTGTGCTCAGCATAAAAGGAAGGTTTAATTTAAAACAGCAGTTGCCCTTTTCCAGTTGGCCTGGAGTATTGTGCTTCTCTGATCTCCAAATTTTCTCATACTACTGGAAACTTTACAGTTTCTTCTAGCTGCAGTTAGCTCCATGCAGTCTTTCTTGTTTTCAGTAATACCCTGTTTTTCTGTTTCTGGGTCCCTTTGAATTTTTTTATACTTTTGATATCATGAGATTACCCATTTCTCATACGTTTGTGAACCAGGGAACATCCCTATCCCTGTTCTGTTTTCCCTGTCTGCACAAGAGGAGCTTTCTGGTTATACAGAGTTCTTTGTTCATGTCTTTAGTAGTTTCTTATGTTGTCAAAAATGTGTAATGCATTTTGAATTTTGAAAAAACAGATTGGCTAGAGGCATAAATTTCAAAGCTAGATTTGTTAATAAAATAAGCCTATGGCAGCAGTAAAACATTAATGTCTTAAGCATTACTTTGCTCTTTGAGAGGGAAGAATTCCTGATAAAACCTATTATATCAGCAGAAGAGCTGAAAGACAATTTTTTCCTACTGTAGTGAAGTATAGATTGAGCTACAGAGTGTTGTGTTGGATTTTTGATTGTCTGACAAGAACATATATCCATTGTCTGAGCAATTGAAAATAAACATGCATTCAGTAAATTTATACATAGAGTGTGTCAGAAGCATTAACAGTCTTCCATGTGTGTCACTACCAGTCAGCACAAGTGTTTCTTTGGGACTTCATGCTGCAAAAAAATTTCGATCTGATCTGTTAAAACAGTTGTGAATGTTTAAGTGTTAAATTACATGGGTTTGTCAGTGCTCAGACGATGTCACTACATATTTGCCCCATTAGGATGATATTCAGCTGACCATAGCTTCCACAAACCATGTGAAAATAGATGCAACTGCAGTCTAATAAAAAATAAAAGTTGTTTTATCTTGTTTTACTCATACACAGGTTTCTTGTATGGATACAGAAGTATGTTTACACAAGTAAGCTCACTGTACTTTCCTGCAATTAAATTTTTGCATTCTCTGTGGTCATGAGTAGTAAAATAGAAGAGAGAAGGAAACCGTAAAAATTATTAGGTTAAATTTAAATTCAATTATTAGGTTAAATTTAACCAAGCAAACTGATAGCATTTCTGTTTCTTAAAATATATATGTACCCACCAGTTGCATATGTTTAGTATTGGTGTTTACAAAAAAAAAAAAAACAACCCCTCAAAAAGAGTGTTGAAATACCACTTTTCACTTAAAAAGAAGGGCCCCATCAGGTTCTTTTGTTTCTTTATTTTCTCAAGATAGCCAGATGCTTCAAGCTGTTAATTAAACATTCAGTCATTTCATGAAGTTAGAAGTGTCCACATTTTGGGAGAGAAAGATGTGTAAGTTTTATGGTACTTTTTTCTGATCAGGCTTCCCCAATAGACAGTGAATAGATGAAAAACTGATTCCCTTCAGTTCCCATAGAATGTCCTAAAGGACCAAGAAAACAAAAATGCGGTGGTTGTAAGTATGGTGGGTGTTTTTTGTTTTGTTTTGGGTTTTTTTGTTGTTGTTGTTTTGTTTTTTTTACCATCCTCAGTTCACATCTGGGACCTATAATCTATAATATAAGACTAAAACCAGAAACAATGGAAAAATGCTCCAACCTGGGAGGTAATTTTGGGTTTAGAACGTTCTCAGAGAAGTGATTGGCAGAAGAACTAAAGACCGTTGAAAGAAGTTTTAATGTTGTGTTATAGTAGGACTCACAGCTGGTCTGTAGGCTAGAGAGGGTTAAGGAATGAGGTTTGTTTTGAGAAGTGTTCTCTGACCAAGGCTGTTGGCTCCGTCACCCTGCAGTCCAACTGCAAATCACATCGTGGTCACCAGATGTCGCTGTAGGAGCGGGCGCGACGTACAAATAGACACACTACATTTCAGAAGGCTAATATTCTGTTTATTACAACAGCTAGCTGTCTTTAATACACTCTACAAAGTTTACACTTTCTTCATTGGTCACAATGAGTCAACATAATGATTGGTGTAAAGCCATCTACACCTCTGTTTTCCATAAAACTTTTCTAAAACTACTTTTCACAGCTGCAGGTTTCTTCTTGCTTATCTTGTTTTCTTAGTCTCCAGGCCAACAGCCTTGGTTAGAGAATACCTCTCAAAACAAACCTCATTCGTTAACCCTCTCTAGCCCCAGACCAGCTGTGGGTCCTACTATATTGTGTCTCTTGAATCAGAAATAAATTTAATGTACTTAAATTATCCCCTCAGACCTTAAGGTCTGTATTACTATGTAATTATTTTCTTTTCTCTCTTTTTTTTCCTCCTTGTTGTGAATTGCAAGAGATTCCAACTAAGTATATGAAATTTGTTCTTGTACTGGTTCACATGCTTAGACTGATACAACTATTTATCATATGAAGTCAACAAGCTTTTTTCATAAGGGATTATAAAAACTGAAGAAGTGGATGTAAAGGACAATTATGCAGACATTTTTACTTTGAGACAATTCAAAAAAGTTGTTAAAATGTGTGTCATATTTTGGTTAGTTTTATCAGGTCACTCATGCAAAATCTTCAGTGTTTGTATTTAAATGAGAAGAGCTTCGATTTCAGTAGAAGGTAAAGCATTTTTTGAATAGGAGGTAAGCTGCTCTCAAGGCCCCTTATACAATCTGTGTAGTACATGGGTGGAATTACAACCTGCAGCCACACAGGACTGTGGAGTGGGAGGGTTGCATCAGTAGCTTTGCCAATCACAGCTTCAGCTGGAATACTGTTAATTCTGCTGTGGCAAGGAGTCAGTGCAGTCTGATATTTGAATCAATTGCTACAAGATACTAAACGTTCACATACTGAGGAAATTCCACCGAAATTGAAGCAGGTTTCTCCTATTGCATTTGAACCCTTGGCAATCCCCAAAAAAGTGACTATCCAGAAGTTAAAAACTTGAGATATATTTTTTTACAACTTAGAGGATGATAGTGAAGCATATTGATAATGAACAGAAGGGGAAGAATATCCTCTAGAGGTCTTCTAGCTGCTTGTTTTTTACCAATGGCATGCAAGTTATTTTGCAGTGCTCTATGAACAATGCTTGGGCAGCCAAGTGTATTGTAATTTTCCAGGGATTAGACTATTAGTTGTTACGATGCTAGTGGTGGTACTCACCATAAACAGGGGAACTGACTATCTTGATTATCCCCGCTTTTTGACTTCATGCTTCAAAATTTTTTTATGCTGAAAATCCTCTTGAGGAGGAAAACAAGTGTTAAAAACTGTTTTAAAATACTGATTCTAGCCTCCCTTATGAAATATCCATGAGTTATATTTTGCAGTTGTGCTTAGAGTTTATACCAAGATCCAGCTCTTCCCTTCTTAGTCCCACACACTGAAAAAAGGATCCTTTACGTTGAACAGGCATAGGTGGGAGGCAAAGATCCACATTCATGCAGCCAAACAGAGAATGGGAGGCATGCCTTCGTATTGTCAGGGTTTTATTGTTTCAAGAAGGTAAGTCACATTCTTCCTAACAGTGAGGGAGAAAGCATTTCCCACTGAATGCATGCCTTTGGTTTGATGCAGTTATTAGGATATCGATATCTTTGTTATGATGTTGATAAACCTAAACATAGTTCATTGATTTTTCAGAAAGTTACAGGATTAAGAATACCTTTCAAATGTCTGTTTTACTTCATGTTTTCTTTCCTGGTTTTTGTTTTTAATACTGCCCAATATTCTTGCCAATACTCTTAGTTCTCTATATCAAGAGTGTTTTTAGGCAGCCATGTAAAATAGCAGACTAATGTGTCCTGTTTATGCACATGCAATGCACTGGAATGTCAACGTACTTAATTTCTTAGACTGTTGTAAGTATGAAAATATCTATCTATATGCCAGAGCCTTCAAAACAGTAATATTCTTGTCATGCTCTGATTGTAGCCAGAACAATGATTTTTGGGTAGACAAGATATTGGTATTTTGATTTTGTAGTGTCTTAATGTTTCCCAGAACAAAGATTTTCAAGAAACAAGAAAGACCCTTTGTTGAACCTAGCAGTTGAAATTTGGGCAGTTCTATCAGATAGTACCGTTTAGGAGACCATTAATCTTTCAAATTTTAACCTTTGGTTGAATAACAAAACAATCAACATTAGGCATAAGGTAATATGTGAGCAATTACAGTTGGCAGCCTTTGCACCTGTCTTTGGCTACAGTCATATACAAATGTAAACAGCCTCAGATTTTTTATTCCTATATATCCCATCAGACTAGAAGCAGGCTAAAATTTGTCTGACTTTAAGATGGTAATGGTTCAGACAAGGATTGAAAAGGAAAAAAATGAAACAGCAGTTAACTTCCTCTCTACTCCTTGTTCTTCAAATACACTTCTAAAAAAAATCAGGGATTTTTTTTTTATCCTTTTGTGGCTTTGAAATTTGAATTTTCAGAAGCAATAGTGTGTTTGGATACTTTTACAGGAGAAATCAGGCAAGGAAAGACTTGGTCAATGGCAAGAATTTCTTGCTTTTTAATAATTGCTCTGTCTCTAAGTGGGTGGGAAACAGGGTTGGGGCATAAAATTAAAGATGTAAATACAAAACTCTTTTTGAACAAGAAGTGTGTGGGGAAAGGTGGGTTTGTCCAAGAGACATAGGCCTTTTCTTGGCTGGCTGTATTCATAACTGGAGACACAAAAAGGAGGATCTAATGGTATTGGTGTTACTGCCCATAGCAGGGTAATCCATTCCAGGGATAACAGATTTGCCTGCATGGTGTGTTAAAAGTGGATTAGTGTAAGCCCTGGTTTTCCTTATGCTTCATGCTCTCAGCTCTTCTTAAATACCAAATTCACCATGGACTTAAATAACTAGAATACAAAGAAATGACAATATTCTTCCTCCTTTTTCTTGTGCTATTTCCTCATATCTTTTCCTCCCTTGTTTTTGAAACAAACAGGGAAATGAAGGACCAAATCTCCATTAGTGCAACATTGCAGTTGACAATGAAATTGTCAGGATGGCTGCTTAGGGTTCCCACAACCATAATAACTAGGATAAATTGCATAAAACATAGAATATAGCAATACCGAATATTTCTTATTACACATTATATATGCTGTGGGAATCATCACTTTTAAAATCTTGACTTCTGTGTCTTTAAAATATCTTTTGAAATGTAACATTAATGTATTTTTTTCCTTTTGCATGAAAACTTTTCTCTCTGCCCACTGGTCATAAAAATCAGGTCATGTATGCCATCCTTATATCCTTGTGAAAAATGCATAGCAACCAGTCCTTCTCCTTTATTTAATGAGAACTGTTACAAGAAGAAATAAATTACAATATGCAGTGAAAAGAGAAGGCTAAACAGAGGGCTCTATTACAGCCATATTGCATCTCAGTATATTCATTTAAATGATCTTGGATAAATGTTTTAGAAAAACAGTTTGAAATATTACTTCCTTGGCTTACAGACAACTAAAGGGATACTTAGATTGCATTTGTATTCTGCTGACTCATAAGTGTCATACCATTTTGCAATCTAGCAACCTTTGGTTTTTGTACTGCTGTACAGTTAACAGTTCCTGTGCCAAGGCTGCACCATGTAGATATCAGGATATCTGACCTGAGCAGAAGTGAATTCACAGTGATTGCTGACGCTAACCTTTGCAAGCTGCTATGGCAGCACAGCAAGTCTTGCTCTGTTCACTAGTCCAGTGTTGGGACTCTTGAGCTGTGGTCATCTTCTTTTAGTCTGTTTTCGGTCTCATCCTTCTTTTAATCTGTTTGATTTCATTCTAATGTTTGAATGTTTTAGCTGTCAGAAAGTGAAGGTTTCATATATAACTTGCAGGACTGGGAAGATGGATCTGAGACTGGCCATATCTGATTATTTCTGTTTAGTTCAAGAAGATAGCTTCATTTTCAGTGTCAACATTACTGTCATTCTTCAGGTTTTCCACCATCCTCCTCCTCTTATGACTCCCATTTAAATCAAGAGGAGTTTGTATGGAGCAGCAGGATTGTTTATAATCAACAGCAGGGTATTGCATATACAATGATTTTGTTCAACTTGCTATAATTGGAGTTCAAGTGCAGAAATTCTGTTTGGTTTTATCCTATTATGATAAGAAATTGGAATTTTTGTAAGGATCTGTGATATTTTGGTGTCCAGCTGTTCTTGGAGGTTTATGAATGTTTAAGTGTCTTTATATTTATTGTTCTTCTTTATTTTATATTCTGATTAACAGAATCACGATACATGCTTTACATTTTTAGTCAAGATTTGGCTTTCTCCCTAAACATCCCTACCACATTCTTGTCTCATTTTGGTAGATTTGCTTTCCATATTTTGGTAGCTCCAAGCCACTCCTGTCAAAATGTGGAGGATTCTGGATAAGCACAGTTTAAAAAGTATTTCCCTCATCAAAAAAGATGCAATCTATTTAATTTGTTAATTCTAATAAAAATGGCAAATTAAACTTTAAATGTACAGTGCTATCTGAAATGCTTTAACAGCAGTTACAGCTTTATATGGCTTCACAGGTGTTATCTTTGCAGGTGCTGACAATCTTGAATAGGTGTTGGAAGGTGTACTGTGTGAGTAGCTCTGAGAGCCACAGCTTCAAGACTCCTTGTTTATAGGTCAAGATGGGATTTACTGTTAGTAAACCCAACTGTTTAATGGTCCTGTACTAGCATGTGGTATTGGACCTAAATAAAAGGGAAAAGAGACAAAAGGAACAACAAAGCATACAGACTCCTTTTGGGAAAAGAAGCCAATTTTATTGAACCAAGAGTCCATATTTAAAGCATGTTCTGATGCACGGAACAGAACCGTAGTTCATTGGTCCACCGGGACAAACATCTCCCAGGATGTGTCCCACGGAAAAAACACCAGGTGTCTGTCCTTGTTGTGAATTCCTTCTTGTTTTTCCAACTTGTTTTTCATGAATTCCAACCTGTTTTTGACCATGTTATCACCTTGGGAACTTTCTCCTTATCACCCAGAGAACGGGGCAAAACTCAAACTTGTGAGAAATACTTCTCCAAGCTAATTCACTAGATGTCTCTCTGACCACACTAGCATGGAGGTACTAACTTATAAATTTGTTTTTCATCAGCTGGCTATCTAACTCAGAAGCTCTTTTAGGAGAACCAAGATTCAGAAAGGGGTAGAAAGAAAAGAGAAATATTACTGTTCATTGGGGGTTTATCCATTTCGTTTTTCTCTGATGCAAGAAGTAGCCCTTAAATGTAAAAATGAGATCACAGGCTTGAGGTTGGTTCAGGTCACCATGCGTGCAGGAACTTCTGAGGATCAGGGCTTTTGTGGCCCAATTCTCAACTTGAACCAAATGTAGCTTTTTGGGTGCTGTTGAGCCTTTAACATACTGGACTGCATGGTGCAATTGCATGAATTCCTGATGAACCTGTGCTTGGTCCCTCCTAAATAATGGATATTTTCTGAAGATGTTACTTTGCTATTTAGAGGACAGCCTATAGTGTGCACACAAGTTCTCTGACTGGAGACAGCTGTGGATCTCATTAAAAGTAAATTCCAGAACTGAAATTACTGCTAGATACTTTATTTTTAAGGTATGCAACAATTTTATTAATTTTGTTTCCTGTTGGATTTCTAGGGGAAGAAAATGAAACTTGTCAGATTATTATGTGTATATAGTACATGCATATAGAAGCCAGTGCTTATACGTAACAGCAGTGAAAAATAACCTGTGCAGCATAGAAGTCTAGGCAATAGCAAAAGGAAAAAAACTTCCATACAGTTAATTCTGATGAGCATGCAGAAAATCAGCTGACAGTTGAAGTATGAGGTTTTAAGGAGGAGAGAAGGTTGCTTGACTTGTTTTGGAAAATAGCTAAAATACCTAGCAGCTGAAGTTAATATCAAAAAAATGTGTTGTAAAATTAGTTTTTCAAGTCCTCTCAAGTTTTTTTTGCAATATGGCCATAACTTATACTGTCACATAGTTACTCATTTAGTCACAAAGAGATATTGCTTATGGTAATAAATATTTTGATATTTTAGACTGGGATTTTTTCATTTCTGTAATGGAGTGAAAACTTTCACTCAATCATATGGATTTTTTTAATGTCTTGCGTTATTGAAAGTTCTGTGATTCTCCAGCAGAGTTTCTAGAGTGTGATTGTTTACATTTGCTTCTGATGGTGTCTGCTAAAATTTGGAATACTGGTGAGCTTGCTTATAATCAGCATCTGTACATAACAAGCCCCTGGCTGTTTTAAACCCATTTTGAAAGAGAGCATATTTACTAGGGATTTGGGGCAGAGGGGGAAGGAGGGTGTGTTTGATCTTTTATTTATTTGTTGAAAGTAATACTATAAACTGGATGCCATAATTGTGTGATTTTGAGATATTGTAGCACTTAAAATACTGTTTGTGGAATAGTTTATTTGCTTTATTCTTCTGCATGAAACTGAAATTCTCTTTTCTCAGTGTCTCAAATTGTACAGCAGATAGAGGTTCTTAATCAGTATTTGATCAGGAGATTGGTTTTGATGTAGAGTGTGTCATAAATTAAGCAAAGCATATGGTAAATTACTTCTATTGTCTGTTGCGTAAAGTCCTCAGGCACATAAATTTTATCATCAGAAGAAAAAGGCATAAATTCTTGCCATTGCACTTCGAAATGTTGCAATAAAGGATGCAAAAGAAAAGGTCTTTTTTCTTCAGGAAGGATGATCTTCAAGAAGGATCACAGTTTTGAGGAGAACTGGGTTTACAATGACAGAAGTGGTTATTGACTTGCCCTTTCTCATAGTTGTGTCATGTTTCATCAGCCTTTGAAAATCTTGAAGGTATCAAAATAAATCCTGAGGCTCAAATAATATAGCATTACATACAAAGAACTAATTTACCAAAAAGCCTTTGTGTTTTATACAATAGGAGGGTTTTAGTTCTTGGAAGGACAAGGTCAGCCTAGACTCTAAATATGGGTACATAGATGAAAAAACCTTAATTTATAGGTGAATTTTATAAAATGTTTAGAGGGAGAAAAAAGTGAGTCACTGGATTATGTAGTTCCATGCCACCAAAATATACATAAGCAGCCAATATGAAATTTTAGCTAAATAATTTAGGGCAACTGAAGTTCTAAAGTACTCATTAAATTCTGAAACCTTAGAGATACCTTCTTGAATTATTATGAATGTCTTTTTATTTTTTTTTTCCCAAGAAAACTTTTAAAGGAAAGTCTGATTTAACAGTCTCATTTAAGGGTCAGACTGGAACTCAAGCCTGGAAATACATCTTTACTTCAAAGAAATTTAGCATAGAGTTGTCTCTAATATATATTGTAGTAAATTCCTACCACCTACATTTTTCTTCTTCAAATTTCATACAATCTATTCTTCTCTGTGATTTTGGTGTGTTGCTTGATAATCATATTTTTGTTTTCCCTGTTACTGAGCACAACAATGAAAAAAAAATGTGATGATATGGCCATTCTGCAGTGGAAATCAAATATATTGCAGGCTGTAGAGTTTTGGTCCCACACCTATCTCCTGTAATTTAGATCTCAGTATTTTTAGGTCATTGATGTAGTTAGTGGTTCCTAGTGCCAAGTAAGACAGATTGTTTCACCACAGGTAAATACAATTTTTGATATTATAGGAGTTTTTTTTAAATCGTATTTGAACTTCTGAAGAGTTCAATCCGTATAACAAGATTTAAAGTACTGTAAGAGCTCACTATTTTTCTGATTGTTTTTTGAATGTCCTTTTGGATTAAATATTTCTTTTTCTTGTTTAAATTTAATAGAACATATTCCTTGGAGACATTAGCTTGAATATTTGATTTTTTTTTTCCTGTGTATTCATTGCTCTTTTATTAGTTCATGTGTCATAAAGCTTTCTGGCTGGGTGTATGTGGGGTGACCAATTAGGCTTTTAACAAAACTGCTTATCTCTCTCATAAATATGTCATAATTTCTTTCCTGAAAAACACAATCAGATGCTGAAACACATTTTCTGCCTTTTCTTTTGTTCATGATATCACAGGGAGCCTGGAATTACCCACTGGAAAAGGCAAACATAATGTTGAAACCACAGGGTTTCTGGCAAGATCTGTTCAGAAGCCAGAGCTGCAAATCTGTGAACTGGCATTGCCTGTTCTCTTAAATTGAGCTTCTGCCTTTTCTCTCTTGACTATTGTAACTGTTTCTGAAGAGGATTTCTTTCTCTTTCTGGCTATAAGGGTGATGGTATAAATACCTGACTGGTATTTCATAGTCTTCCTTTGTTTCTCCAGCAACTGATTGCAGTGTGTCCTGATGCTGCTAAGGAGGAAATTTGGTGTATATCAGTATATATTACGGAATGAGTTTTAATCTCTTTTGCACATGACAAGGGAAGTGACAAAAGTTATAAAGCTTGATTTGTTTCTTATTTCTACAAGTGAGCATAAGTTGAGGTTATTTGGCACTCCGGTGCTTGGAGCATTGTGCAAAAATGTGCAATGGTTTCATTGGCTTTTATACCATGTGTTTAATCATTAGGCCTTTTGGCTTCTAATTTATAATTGGCATTTTTCTTAGTTTCATTTTGAAACCATAGCAACATAGAGTACTGAATATAATCCATAACATACTTAAGGCTTCCTTTTGTAATGTGTTGTATTTATTACTTAACTGCATTGCCTGAGACCAGACAAACTTGCAACCAACAAAATGGGATTAATGTATTTTCATAAAGTACAAATATGCTTATATTAAAATGTAAATATATATAGATTAAATACATAAAAATATTTTTATATAACTATTTATATCTGTTATATGTGTTTATAGTTTCTCTGTAGTATTAGAGCAGAAAGATAATGCCTCTGCCTTAATTTTCTTTTTCTTCAGAAGGGCTTCCAATAATGAGAAAAAGGGCATATGGATCTCACATGAAAAACATAGCCATTCTTTAGAAAAGTCAGAGTTAAAAACAGGCTGTGTCCAGACTTGATTGAAAACAGTGAAAGTCTTGTCCATATGTCTTGCAAGATTTTAGACAGAAGAGCAGTTTATAGCAGAATGAGTGTACTTAATAAGACTTGGTCTATGTAAACTGTTCTCAGTCAATGTTGCTCTCCTAAACTAATGCACAAAAGAAGTCATCAACAAAGCATTTGCATTCCAGTATATTTTCTGATAAACACAGTCAAAGAAATTTTAGGAATGTTCCATTGTTGACAAATAAAAACTAATAAAATTATATATTAAAAAGTGTGAAATCATCTGGTACTGGGAACTGTCAAAGGATCTATCTAGCCTTTTTGGATTTTGATAGAGGAGACATCTGGAACACGAGCTTAGAAAACTTGTTCAGAATTATAACAAGCTTGTTATGAATTGTCATTGAATTTGGAAAGTATAATTCCATTATCTGAACAGCAGAGTATGTGGGGAAATGTCTTATAATATATGGTGGTACTTTTCTGACTTTGTTTTTTAGTCTTTATTGCTTTTGCTTTGGTCTAGTTTTTTTCTGGAATGAAGAATTTTATTTCAGCTGCAGGCTTTTTTTTCCAGAAAATGGCCTTAGGAAAGCAGGAGTAGCTGCTATGTTTCATTCTGGTAATCAAAAGAGAACTTTTGGAGGAAAATAAAGTTGTTGGGTTTTTTTCCTGTCATTTATGTTCAAGCTTTTTGCTGTTTGCTAAGGCAATTCTAGTTGTTAAGCTCAGGTCTGTTTCATCAGTGTAATGCTGCTTTGCTCTTAGCAATTATTTTCTTTCAGGATTTGCCAATTAAGCTAGTGCTAGTGAAAATGCACCTAATTTGTCAAGAAATGGCAGGATAAAATATAGGGGCTATTATAGAAATTGGGAAAGAAAAAAGTCAGGACAAGCACATGTGAAACTCAGTAATACTTAATCAGTTCCTCATGTATTTTCATCTGTTTATGCCTCCATCCCCCAGTGATGTTGGAAGAAGTGTAAAGCAATTGCTCATAAGTTATGGGCTATCTATTTCCTGAGTGTTATGTATTTTAAAATACTATGCTAGTAGTATGCAAAATTGTTTTGTTTCTTTTGTTTAAAGATGATGTGGGGTTTTTTCCCCCCATTGGATTCAATTGCTTTGTATTTGGTTATTAGTGAAGAAAGATGGCTTAGCTGGCTGCTTGTTTATTATCTGCAGTCTACTTAGACTGAATTCATCAAAGGTGTGTATGCTTAAAATGCAGGTGCACAGTGCTTGGGTTTTCTAGTAAAATCCTTAAGCTTTAGGAGGAGCTGAGTAAGGAAATAAGTTGATATTGTAGTTCTGTGTGTAAAGAAAAATGGACATAATCTGTAGCTATCTGAGTGATATGGCAAAGAAAAGGCATTGAAGGAAGAAAAAGTGGGAATGGCTTGACTTAGAGAAACAAGAAATGTTTCAAGAATTTCTGCATTAAACTCAATTATATGCATATATTCTATTTAAATAAAAATTAGTGTAAGCTCTATATTCTACCAGATTTCATTATGCATAGAAGTGTATCATGACACCACACCAGCAACTTAAATTATTTTATTAATGCTGAGCTTGTGCTGGGTATCTGTAGCCTCATCAGTTCAGTCCATGGTGGCTCCCATGCTCTGGTTCTCTGCAGTAGCTCTTGATTTGCCCTCAGCACTGCTGAGACCCCTCTGTGGGGAGCCCAGGTTCATTTATGCTGTGCTGTCGATCAGGACTTTGTATTGAAATGATAGTATTCCTTCTGGAATGTCCTCATGTTATTCATTGTCCTTAAACTGGTTTTAGATTTTCTGGAAACGGAGCTCCTCTAGTGCATTCACCACTATGTGTTGATGGGTGGAGGAACGTCTGTGTCCAAAGTGAGAAGTGAGGAGATGATGAAGCAGGCTGTCAATTGACAAAAAAATACAGACTAGAGGTGGATAGTAATGGAAATAATGCAGATTTGTTTTACTGGCAGCTAAAAGGAATAGGCTTCTTTAAACCTAACAATAAATGACGAGGTGATGTACAGTTATTTACCACAGGAAGACAAAACTATTGTGAAATCAAGAAAGCTAATTAAACTGGAGGGCAATTACTAGCACAGTAAGAAAAATGTATAAAGTATTTGGTGTGTACAATGGAGTAATGGAGATGATGTCCTGGCAAAGCAGTGAGATTCTTGAATATCCATGCAGCAAAATTACTAAAGCACCTTCCCTAGGCTCTAGTAATAAAATAAAGCTATTGGTCTCTAAAGAGGACTTTGTGATATAATTATCTTTGGTAGCTGAGAAATAGACCTGATTATCTGGGAAGATGTGTTTCAGTCCCTCTTTCCATTTGAATTGTGCATTTGCCCATGCTGGCTATTGTTTTCATTAGGGGATTTAAGGAAAATGACTTTGGTGTATTTCAAGGAGACCTGTGTGCATTGAGGATGGCTAGGAGCCTCGCTGTCTCTCTCTTTGGACTCACCAGTGTTGTGCTGTTTTCCACCACCCAACAGTGAGACCAGTTAATTTAATGACTGATTTGAGGGATATTTGTCAGGTTTTGCTGGGGAATGAGAAAACATTTGTCATATGTGTTTGAAATGCATGAAGTGATGTTGAAGGCTGTTCTAAAGCAAGCAACTCATTCCAGAAGTGCTGGTTTGTACATTTGACTTGTTAAAAGTTTGGGTGTTACTCAGTTCCTTCTAAAGTTGTGTGATTGACATTTACTAGCCAGATCACTCAACCTCATATCAAATGATCATTGTGACAGAAAGAAGAGCTTTTCTTTTTTTTTCAAGCCTTTTTTTAAGTATTAAAACAAAGCAGACTCTCCCTATAAGCAGTCTATATTTATTTTTCTGGGTAAAGCTTCTAGCTTTGCAGAAATATAACAAGCTGGAAGGAACATCATTATTACTTGGCTGAAGATGATAACATTGACATGAGGTCATCTAATAGGGGATTAAAGTGGAAAAATATTGGTGGCAATGTGTTAGAAACAAGAGGATCTCTTTGAAAAAAGGAATCAGGTGTAAACCACAAAAAGTTGATTTGCTTTTGGGATTTTTCTTTGGTTGTTAAACTGTTCTTGAGAATCCTTGCTGTTATTTGTAAATACTGGCTTTCACATGCAGATTGAGATGAAAGCCATGCCATTCCAAGATAGATGTTTCAGCTGGGAGGCTGCTCCATATCATCTAGTTGCCTCTTTTAAGACACAATTGTTTTTTGTATAGGATTTGAGATCTAGTTCAGTGTGTTTCAAACTGCCCTGTTTTCATCAAATTTGTCTACCACTGCCACTGATGGTTGATTTCTGGCCTGTTTAAGCTTGGTCAGGGGCCTCTGCACCATTGTTTGTATACAGATGCTCATGTTTTTTTAACTCATGGGAAAAAATAGTGTCTGCTGACAGTCTCTGGTAAAGTGCTATCAGTAAATGTGTGTAAATAACCTTTTATTTGCAAAAATCTGTGGCATGTAGGAGCAGAAAATATAGGCAAAAATGTTTTTTTAGTGATGATGAAGAGGGGACAATGTGAGGAGGAGGAGGAGGAAAATAAAATAAGACATCAAACACTTCCATTAACATATTTTTGCGCTGTTTTTTTAAGGTTTAGTCTTCAGTCTTTTAACAACCAATGAGCATGTAGGATTCCATGCATTTCACAGCCTTAAGATTGGGGTTTTTTTCCATACTAAAGCATTTTGATATGAGAACTGGTATGAACTGTTATCCTGCTACGCTAATACAGTGCAGCAAGCTTGGGTTCCAAGTGCATTTGGGTATTTCTTTGGGAGATGTGGGAAAACAGTAAAAAGGAGCACACAGTGTAATAATGTAAATACTAGGACTAGGACTAGTCCTAAAGACTGGGAGATGGACAACTGAGTAGTAGTGTGTTTGATCTAAAACCATAGGATTTATTTTACTTGTCTTTTTTTTGTGTTTGGTGGTGGTGTTGTTTGGAGTTTTTTGTTGATTTTGTTGCTGGTTTTTTTTGTTTTGCTTTGTTTTGTAAACAATACGTTTTATATCATGAATGTTTTCTTCGAAGCCTCCAAAGAATTGACATTCTTTTTTCATTATGAACCCTGAGGTTTTCTTTGATTTTCATAATAGTAGAAACCAGAATATTTAAGTAAATGTCAAATAACAGGAAGTTTATGATTTAAGACATGAGAATCTGGGGAAATTGAGGGTTGTGTCTACTGCTAATCTTAGGATAATGCTGAAGTCCATTTCCAGGGCCTTCCAGGGGTCTGATGAGTGAGTTAACAATAATGAGTCAAACCTCTCTTGATACATATGGATGAGGTTTATATCATGCAGTGTAAATCTCAACTGACAACTCTGGTTCCAGCTCATGGAATCATACCTGCAAACTGTTCATGAGAGTGGAGAATCATGATGGCATGAGAAGGATCCTGGCTTATAGATATGGCCAGTATAAGCCAGTTTTCTGTAGCAGGATCTATTCAGGCTTTGGAATGATTTTTCCCTTTATGCTTGGCAGACTTGTTTGAAGAAAAACCCTTGGATTTCACTCAGTCAGAGTTCTGTCCTGCCTGCTGGTGCCTGCTCGCAGTTAAGAGTATGCTCTTTGGCCTTAAAGCCTGCTCATCTCCTGTCTGAGAGAGGATGTGTGATATTGGGAACATAATGATTTTGAAATATATGCTTCACCATGCATACCTATGAGGTCGTCAGAACACCTCATACATAATACAAGGGGGGCTTGCTCACCTGTAGTGGCCTCTAAGGGTTTTGTCAGATGTCTCTCTTGAATTTCAGTTGATGCTAAGCTCTCAGGTGCTCATTGCATAGGGCTTTCTAACATCTTGGCTTGCTTTTCTGTTCTCTTTTTTTGACATATCTTCTTCTGGGTATAGTTTTTAAACTTTTGCATTAGATTAATTGTATTCCTTCCCACAAACTTTTCTTGGAATTCGCGTGGTATGTGTTGTATGAATGTATGTGACCATCCACGCCTTCTTCCATCCCTTTCTCTTCAAGCTCTGACTATAGTTGTTCAAGCTCAATTGTACCTTCAGCTTCTAAAATTAAAATCCTGTTAAAAGGAAAAGAATTTAAGAAAAAACCTCAGCATTCGCATCCCACAGTGTATGCTGAGCAGCTGGTGCTTATAAATTCTATACAAACAGATTATATTTCCATTAAAGTCGATCTACTGAGTGATTTGGTGGGTCCCTTTATTATTCTGATGTATTGCTGTATGCAACACTCAAGTTGCTTTAAGGAATTAGGGGCTGAAATTTTGCCGCAGGCTCTGTAGACTGCTAAGATCCCAACACCCTATGAAATTTTGCTCACTTGCATATTAAGAAGGTGCATTTTGCCTAGCAACAAGCTTTGTGGTTTCTACCTGAGGATCAGAAACAGAAATGCATTTGTTCAGCCTTTTGCGTCACTTCAGTACTGACGGTTTTGACAGTCAAATCATCCCTGACATTTTTGTTGATGTGCAAGAAAGAGAATAATCCAGTATGTTTTTCCACAGCAGTGCTGTCATTGCATGCAGCACTGACAATAGTAGAAAGTACATTCATCACTGAGTAACGAGATATGTCTCTGTTTCTCGTATGTTTCCAGGATATTTCCAACAAAAATGTCTCACTTTTAATGGCTATTTTCTGACTGATTCCTTTTTACTATTTATATTCTCCCTGAAATATTTTATGGAAACCTGAGTCCCACTGAAAACTCACCCAAACAACCAGAAGTGTATTTTATATATTGTAGTATGTAAATGATTAGTCATCACTAGTAAATTGTTTAATAAAGGAGGAGGAAATCTGTATTAAGGGAAGGTGAAGAGCTCGATTTGATTGCTATATGTCTCACTCCTTCTTGTCTTCTTTTTGTTTCCCAGAAGATAATTATGAAGGATTTCTTTAAAAAATCATCCTAACAGACATTGTTGTTCTGTGTTTGAGGATGGTAGCTGTACATTGTAAGATTATTTTCCACTTGCTTGTGTTTTCTTGGGGAAATTTATGGATAGATTTTTTTGTTTTAATTTAAGATTCTGTGGTCTTCTTGTACATTGCCTGTGAAAAATGATGTTGTCTTCAGAAATTTTAAGTGTTACAATATGGGGAACTCCTTTCATAATGGAATTTCCCTTGGGTAAAGGATGATAAGATGATGTTGAGCATCTGTACACAAGATCAAATCTTGACAGATCTCTTTAATTGCTGCATATGATGCCTTTTGGTTGGTTAGTGTGTTGTCTGGTTTTTGGTTTGCTCAGGTTTTTTGCCTCATGAATAGTTAATTCACAACAAATGGTCACACTGGAGAGTTCTGAAATAACTATGTTCTGATTCTGGTACAGATATCTGTGTCTGTTAGTTTTGGAGGGTTTTAATTACAACAGTGTATTTCCTGGATGGCTGTTTTCCATGTGAAACTTTCATGCACTGTACTTCCTTGGGATTTTTGGTTTGTGATTGATTTTGGTTGATTCTCTCTCCTAACCCTCCCTCCATCTCTCATTTGGAAGTCTGAGGGAAAAAGTTTATGGAAGTTGGTTGTGAGGAAAGGATTTTGAACCAGTGGTTTATTCACTCTTTGCTTGCTGAGTATTGGCTCCATGAGATACTTTTGCATGTGCTTGAGTACTTGGGCATAGTTATCTATGGTGTTTTTTCACTCCCATTGTGAGCCTTTGTTTGTAATAAGCTAGAATTTCCAAAAAATATCCTGCAGGAAAGACCAAAAACCTAGTGGGAAGACCTATTTTCTATTTCTCTCTATAAATTATTAAATGGTTTGAGGAAAATAAATAGTTGCGTATATAAATTAATAAACAGTTTACAGAGCTGCCTGCTGGTCTCCTCTGTGTGCCAGAGCTCCTGGAGTGAGCAGGACTGGAATGCTGTGAAAGGCTAAGCACCACTTCTGGTGCAGCAAATTCAGCTCTTTTCACATGGCAACTTCCAGTGTGCTGACGTGCTGTATAGCAGTTGCAGCCATGCACAATGTAAATGCACTGCAGAAACTAGGAGTCTAATAAAATCAAAAAACCAGAAAATCATCTCCCTTTATTGCTGCTTGGCTTCCTCCCCCGTCTCCAGTAGAATGATATGTGCTTTCCATTTGCTGGTTTTGTGTGTCTGCACTGACTGCTTCAACTGTGATTCATGTGCAAGTCTTGAGAAGAGCTGCCTGTTGTATCAAGACAGTTCAGCACATGGCCATGGCCTGTAAATCAGTCTGACTCATCCTAAAATGCTCATTTTCTGTTAAATCAGCTATTCAGCTGGCAAATGCAACCCTGATGAACAGCAAAAGTTGCATTGCTGAGGCAACTCTATCTTTAGGTTTATTTCTCAAACCATAACCTGGAAATCTCAATTTTCCTCCTCATAAAATGCTTCAGAATAATTTTTTTTTTTTTGGTGGATGTTGTTCATGGAATAGGATTTCTTCCTTCTCTTCCTCTTCCCATTCTGGATAATTTCAGCTTTTATTCAGCTTGTTAAATGAACATCTCAATTCACTACCCTTGTAAAGCAGATCACTTTCTAAAAGCACCCACCTAGATATTTTTTCAATAGTGTTTGACTGTTGAAGTTTTAATTGGAGCAGAAGCCATAGTTAAAAAGCAGGCAAATCTTTTCTTCTCATACCCTCATTGATTTCTGTTGAAGCAAACAGATGAGCTTATATATAAATATGTATATATGCTTTTTTTTAATGAAAAGTGCTGGAATTTGCTAAAAAAGGTTAAAATTGAAATGAGTAATCTTCAGTGCATAATGCAATTGTTAATTTTAGCTTCTTGCGTAGGAGCTGTTATGACTTGAACAGCCGGCTCTAGCCTTCATTAGAGAAGAAGCTGGCAGTTTTGAGACAGGTGGAGCTGGATCAAGCTGTGAAAGGGACTTGCTGGAAACTGGTCATTAGTGTTAGAAATCTGGTCCTATCCATTGCATCCCTACCTTGTGCCGTGATCATTGCCAGTGTTATTTATTTTTCATCTTTTTCAGGTTAACTATGATGCGTCAGGCTCTCCGAAGGACCAGCATGGAGATTGGCACTCTGAACTGTTAATGGGGACATGGGACTCACATTGCTATTGATCATTTGTGTGGACTTAACCAGCAAAGACCAAAAGAAGACACTAGAAAGGCAGTTGGAATTATAGCAAGCAGTTTTTCAGGTAAACAGCTTCTTTGGTGCAGCTGATCCCAGTGTAATAATTTTTGTGAGCACTGTATAAGCATGTAGATGAGCTGCAGGTTGATCTGCTCATGAGGAGCTTGTGCATGCATGTGCATTTGTTGATGAAAATCCTTTTCGAATTAAGAGTTATTTAACAGACCAGTTAAAGGACTTGCCACTCATGTTTTGAATTTTCATCAAAGTGGTTCAAGTTTCAGTTGTAACTGCAGAATAGCCTAAATCATCAGCCTTCTTGGGGAGAGCGGTGGGAGAAAGGAGAATCACAAATTAGCTCACAGTAAGGCAAGTCAAGCTTCAGGTTAGTTTCATATTTCATTCAGTTTGTTTATGAACCTTGTAACTTGATTTCTTGTGAAATTCAGAGTCCTTCTCAAACAGGAAGATTATATAGGAATTTTTATTTGCTTACAGTGTGAAAACAAAAGCAAAAACTGGAAGATGTAAGTGTTTATAGTTTATAACTCAGTACACCTTAGATTTTTGCACTTAAAACATGGCTTAAAAAAAAAAAGGTAAGTTATACTGGTTCTTTTGAATGTTTAATTTCAAACTGTGAAAAGAAAGATGGCTAAGTGTGATTTTGCTGCAGTTTCACTGTTGAGAAGTGGCAATGTGTTGCAAGAGACCCTTCCTGAAATAACTTCATATTTCAAACACAATTGTTTTTCTTGAAGATGCTTCTTAAGCCAAATGGATGGGGAAAGAAAAGTTAAATTATTCATGAGTCTTCTTTGACAACTAATCAGTGGGGGAGTCTTCAGGAGAGAGCTGGGGGCAGAGAAAGAGAAAGAAAATAATAATAGGCTTTAACTCTGAAAAGCCTTTAAAGTTTCTGTACAGCTACCCCATAGTAAGCTGAGAATAAATGCAGTTCAGTTGAGATTTCTTCATTAGAAGTACCTGTCAAGGGCTTTCTGTAAATTTTCCTAGTACTGAAGAGTGACATAGGTTTTGGGAAGAGGCTTAAGGTTTTAATAATGGTGCTCTTGGTTTGATCCCTGAAAATGTTGACCCTGAGGGCTTTATTGTCAAATTTAGAATTCATACTTATTTTGAATTATCACCTCTTAAAAAAATATATATATATATTTATAGTGGCAGTAAGCACCACGGCTCCTACTATACATAAAACCCACAGCTGAATACTAAAAACAATGTTGTTGTTCATGCTTGGTTTTTATTCCTGTTTGTGTGACTGTTACTTTTTATTTAAAGAAAAGGAAAAAAGAAAAAAGGAAAATTAGAGGAGGGGAACACTGAGGTGCTAGAGACCTGGAATGGGTCCTTTTTGCCTGGTATCATTGAGCTTTGTTGTAGAGATTCCTTCATTGTCTCTGCCTGACCCTTGGCAGTCCTGGGGCTGGGCTGGGGAGCCACAGAACCTTACTTTAAATCTGCTCTCCACAAAGACTGCTCAGGTTTGCTTGCTTAACCTGACACAATTCTGCTGTTATCCAATACTGTTGATTCAGTACATCTCTTCAGCTGGGACATACACTGTTTTCCACTCCTGAGCTGCACATTTTGGTTGTTTATCAAAGGAACTGAAATTGGGACCTAAAAGAAAAAAAATAAATTTTACCCCCAATGTTTCTTTTGTGTGTGTGTCGTGGTATCTTGACCTTTCAGGTCACCAAATCTTGTTATTTTAATTTCTGTCTGGAAGAATGTCTGAGCAAGGTAAATTGAACCAGGAGACAGCAGAGGAAGCTGCAAAAGAGCAGGAGACTGCCACCTCTGAAGCCAACCCGGATAACTGTGTTCTTAATAAATCTGAAAGCTCAGAAGTAGAGGAGGAGAAGCTCAGTGATTCCAAGACAGAGTTGCAGGTAAGACAGGAATAGTGAATGGACATGTTAAATATCAATATGTTACCATTACTTTTCCATTTCTGAGAGTTCTTTCATTATTTACATTTCTCTTATTTTTTCTTATGATTTTGAGACTGTTTCTGTTTTTCCTTTTTAAAATTTTTATTTATTTATTTATTTGGGATTCTTCTATTTCACTATAAAAAAAGCTGTTATTTGTCATGCTCTTTAGACTGCTTTCCATGTTATTACTTTTTCTGAGAAGTTAATTTCTAGACATCTGTTTTAAAGCTTGGTGAGATATTTGACTGTTTTCCCTCTTTGGGGATTTAGAAAAGTACCTTGATCTCATGAATTTACAGGTAATACTAATGAATAATTACTTAATGTGTGGTTTGGTTTGTAGGTGTTACTGCCAACAAAAAGTTGTTATGCAAAGCCTAAGAAGGTAATTTGATAAGAATACTTTATCGGATGAGGGGTTTTTAATCCTTTTTGCTCAATGAAACAAAAAAAATAAAGGGGGAGACCACAATTTAAGAGGAATTTGGAGAGGGAGAGCATTTACTTAAGTATACCTTTTCTTACATTCTTATTATATGCAAAATTACAGAACACTGTGTGTTTTTTTTTTTTTTTCTTGTTTAAACCTCTTTGTAAAATGAATGAAAATGAGCGGAGATGATTCTTGGTTTTCCCTGCTTTTCAGACTGGGTTTGGGGAAGTTGCTTCTGCAATCAGCAACTGATTTAAGATAACTAGAAGTGATTTATCCTGTTTATTGGTAATGCTCTCATCATGCCCACTGTCCACTGAAGTGATAACTGCTTCTCTTTTTTTGCTATACCCAGAAACGAAGTGCAAATCAGCAGAAAAAGAGATCCAAGGTAAGAGTCCATCTCTGTTGGAATTGCATGCCACAATAGGATGAAGAATTTCAGTTAAATGTCTGTCTACAATTAAAATTGCTTTCTTTCATCACTTGTCTGGTTGAGTTTTTGTTTGTGTTGCAGGTTTTTTCTTGCCCCCTGCCCCATAGTCCTTTTACACAAAGGTAGAGATATAATGTGTCAGGCTTCCTTTTATCCATCATAATTTTATGCTGTTGGGTTTGCTGTGTCCATATGTTGACACCATGTGTGCTTCTATGCACCACTGGAAAAGGAAATGTTCACTCCTTTTGCATTAGTAACTAATGTTTCTGTTGGAGTTTTATTTTAATAGAATAACCTTCACGTAAAGAAACAGAGATTGACTAGCTCCCTAAAGGGGGAATGGGTGGGGACAGGTGTGGGGAGGAGTTTCTAGAAACAAATAAATCCCTAAAAAGCTTCTTTTAATTTTTCAAGTGCAGATCTGTAATACACACACATTTTTTTGTCCATGTTTCTCAGATATAATACTGCTAGAATAAGGGGAGGGACTCCCAGAACAAACGAAAACTAAAACCCCAAACCAAATGACAAAAGGAACCCTTGAGTTTATGTTAAATTACTTTCAGTATTGGACTGTTCTGTTCTTTGGTGTTACAATTTTTGGTGGCAGTGAGTGAACTATAGGTGACAAGATAAAAGCAAAAAGAAACCTACCACCTTCCCTGTGTGGCAAATGTCTTGCTGCTTAGAATCCTCTTTTATCCATGTCCAAAGCAAATGCATTTTTTTGGACTGGGAGGGTAATAGTTATCTGGGATATTTGGGAACAGCTGATATGGGCAGCTTATGTGACTTGGGGTCAGTAGCAGTGCTTTCTGTTTTGTTCTCTCTCTCTCTTATTCAGTCAGGAGCTAAAGGAAAACTCGTGCGGAGTCTTGCTGTGTGTGAAGAATCATCCCCTCGCCCAGGAGCAGAAAATCTACATTACAATCAGGTACACTTGCAATCATTGCTGTTAGCTGCATGGTTGACCTCCGTCTTCAGTTGCATGATTGTGTTACTTAATCGGGCATTTAACAATGTCTTTCTTGGGGGAAAAAATTACATCCGACAATGAACATGTTTTTATGGAGCTACTGGTTTAGCGTGAACTTTAATTTGAAATACTAATTTTATACTATATCACAGGGTGTTGTTTGCTTTTTTTTCCAGACCCCCTGAAAATTTCAGCAAATGGAAAAGAATTCAAAAGAATTCAGATTTTAAAATTTAAAAAAATAATAACAATCAAAAAGAATAATATGTTCTTTTCTCTGAGGCTGTCTCTTTTGAGGCTGCACCAAATACACTTATGAATATGCTCTGATTTGTGGTTCCTCTAAGACTTCAGTTCATATCAATGTCCCCTTCACATAAAATTTAAATGTCCTTCACTCTCTAAAATACCTTGGTAGAGCCAAGGATGCCTCCTACTGAGTGGCATTCGTTTTTCAAACTCTTGATGTAAATTAAACTATATCAAAAAGCGTGTATTTGAGTTTATCTGTACTGGTAGTGTTGTATTCCCAGCAGCTGGTAGAGTTCTGTCCTCTGCACTTCTCACCTCGGACAATAATCCTGGTGCCAGTCTTTGTAGATTAACTTCTAAAAGTACTCCAAAAAGCAAAAGTTAAGCCTCAATTACTCCTCTTTGCTTGCCTAGTGAGAGCAAGGCTTAAAAAAACCCAGCTAACTAAAACCCAAAATATGATGAACACTACCTATAATTTATGAGATGTTTATGTGCAACTAAAATCAGCCATCGAGGGAGCTTGAGTAAGTGGCTTCTTGTGAGCTTAGCACAAAAATAAAAAATGACATTTAAGTGTACTTTCTCACTGTTAATTGACTTGAAATGAAACAAATCTGTCTCTCCTCTTAGCTCGTAAGGAAGGAGAGGTTTTTATATATTTTTTAATTGTATTGAAAAACCAAAAGCTAAGTTGCTTAGCAGCAGGATGTTTATATGTTCTACTGCTCTACAATGATGCTTATGCAGTAGATGGGCCGGTTAGTTTATCAGTTCTGTTGTAGGTAGGCACTTTCCGCTTCAAAATGCGCGGCTTTTGTTCCAATTTTGTTTGTATTTTCTATTGTTTAATGGAGAATGAGAAGGAGAGCAGTATAAAGAGATTGTATTAAGCATCTCTAGTGGTTTATCATGTACTGCACAGGACCTGTATTAAACTACAGAGAGACTGGCAGTGAGTCAAAATCCCTATCCTTACACCCAGCTGAGGAGGGGTTCCTGTTTCAAATAGCCTTTAGTCTTATCTGACTGACCAGCCTCAGCAAAGATTTCTTTGACCATCTTAAAATATTTATTGGAGATGAAATGTCTCCCATGACCCCAGCATGTTTTCTAAGGAAACAGTTGGCTTTGTGTAATTAATTTGATGGGAATTGCCCGTTCTTGCTGACCTTTTACTAATGAATGTGGCTCAACTTTGCCATGGAAAGCTGGACCTGCAGGCTCCTCCCTGGGCTGGCTGAAGGATACAGGAAGTTTTCTGCCAACCAAATTGTTTTGCTTTCACTTCAGAGAAGTAGCTTATTTTTGGTTTGGAATTTTTTAGAAATAATTTTTATTTTATCCTAATGGTTTAGAAACCACAGGGAATTAATTATCAGAAAATGTACAGTACCTTGCCAGAACTACTGAGTATGGATTGTACTGCAGACTTGATGTTTGTACTTATATTTGAATACTTGCCTTCATTTTCCTGTATAAGGAAAAAACTTGTTTACCTGTATTACTTGATCTTGAGTGCTTATCCAATGGTTCACTATGTCCTTACTTAATAGAAATGTTGCCTTTAATGTTATGCTATAGACCAAGAAGTGTATTACTGCAATTTGAAAATCTATTTTGTTGTTCACTATACTTGTATCAATGTATTTATTAACATTGTATTTTATTATTGAAAAAAATCAATAAAAATCAAAGAAAATATACAGTAGCTTGCTTTCACGACTCTACAGCCCTTTGTGTGTTTTTTCTAATGCAACTACGTCAGTATTATGTTACATGTAAAAGAGTATTTACTGTATGTTCATATATGTGCTTTTCTTTAAAGTTTGTCATTTTCATAAGTGCATTTTTAAGAATCACTGTGACGTTTAGGATTAATAGCCTGGGAACGAATGTGGCCAGTTACATTTTTCTCCTGTTGAAAAGCTAGCAGCACAGTCACTCTGTTCTGGGCAAGGCAGGGAATCAGGTTCCCCTTTGGGGTCATTTCACAATGGTTGATCCAAATTTTGCATTGAATGAGAAATCAAACTTCCATTTAAAGTGAAAGAAAGCAGGCACAGCATTAGTTCTCTGAACACAACTGAGCAATTTAGGAAACATTTCTCAATGTATCCTTACCTCATATGACCTGGAATTCCCACTCTTTCCCGCTGTAGACTCAGATTTTGGGTAAGACTGTCAGCCAAAACTAACAGAAGTTTTAACAGGAATTAAGGGTGGTAGGTCAGGTTAAATTTTGGGTCCAGGTCTTTGTTTCTCTTTTACAATGCTTTTCATCTCAAGTCTTTTGTGCCACATTCAAATTTCACAAAAAGTCAATAATGATTAAGCTGAGAAGTTACCAATTTCTGTCTTACTGTGGCATGTTTATGCTGATATCTTGTTTTGTTAGGATCTTGTCTTACATGTCTTGTGATGCGTGATTTGTAGTTCTTTAAAGAATTCAGAAACTTAGAACTCATAATAATTACTGGAAACATCTTTTGAATTTATAATGGTTGCTTAAAAACACACCCCTTACTTAAAAGTTTTCTATTGATCTTTTGGTATGCTGTATTTGAAAAATAGTGAAGGAACGGAATTTACTAGCATTCAAGAAACTCCAAAATTCTCAAGTATTGGTGAATTAGGTTTTCATTAACACAATGTAAAAAAATTATCAAGCATGCAGGACTCTCTTCTATTAAAAAAAACTGCTTTACCAGGGAGTTTCGCGACGGCTTTCTTCAAATGTGCGTTTTTACACTACTTAAGCATATAGTTTTCTGGGGTGTTTTTTTTTTCTTTAAAACAATAAAACACAGAAGTATGCTTCCTTCAATTTTGTCCAACCAGATTAGATTTTTTTGAAATATGTAAATTATGCCATAGTAACTTAAAAATAAAACAATTTGGGTTTTGTTAAAACAAAGCCAGTATAAAGTAATATTGTGAACAGGGAAAGCAAGTTCTTTAAAGAAAATTAGAAAATGCAAACCAGCTTGAATTCTCAGTTTTTATTAACTTTTTAAAGCTGAAGCATGTTTGAAAGGGATTCATAGTCTCTGAAATACTGAGTTTTTGAGGGTAAAATTTGTGGTGCCTTAGAGAAGTTCACTTCCTAAAATTTTTTTGTTTTAGTCAAGGATTTGTTTTGTTCAAGGATTTGTCCTTGAAAAATCACAGGGAACATTTGCCCCCTTTTGCAAAAGACATATCTGCATATACCTTTAAATATTAATACCCGATAAGTTAGTAAGCCCTCTTGTATACAATGGAGCATAAAATTTGCTGGCACTCTTCTATTATTCAAGCCAGAAAAGTCCATCTACCTGATACTGCACTTATGTGTGCAAAACAATTTATATCAACCTGCAGACTTTCTAGTGAAAGGAAAAAAGTGCTGTTTTTCAGATATCTATCCATTGATCATCACTGAATATATGCAGTATTAAATTATAGAATTAATTAAGAAAGGCCATATGAAATGTATTTATTCTGTGTAGTTTTAAGGGAGAGCTACTGAATTATAGAATAATATAGCCCCCTTAAGAGAGGTAGCCTAAATTTTTGTAATATTCAAAATATTAAAGAAAAATACTTACTTACCACAAGAATTTGGCCTCTAAGATGTTGTCATTCATCTGGCTAAAAAATGCTATATTTCAAATGGAAAGAAGTGTATCTGGCTTCAACTTGTCTAGCTACACATAGTTCAATGCCAACATCTACAGTTTAGAAGCTGTGGGAAGTGTACTGAATCTGGCCCATAATTTATCTATCTTTTTCCCCAACAGGAATCAATCCAACTACAGCTTTCAAGTTTTCCTAGCTTGCAAGAAGAAGATAAATCTAGTAAAGATGACTCCGAGAAAGAAAAAGAGAAGGATAAAAATAAAAACAGTGAAAAAAGCAAGATCAGAATGCTATCAAAAGGTGAACTTAAAAATATTCAAATTATTATAATTATCATTGTAGGAAGGATTGTACATTTTTACAAGGATTTGTTTCTTTTTTTGTATATATATACAGTAGAAGTGTTTTCATGGACTGAGTAAATTCGGAACCTGAAATGTATATGCATAAGAATGTTTTTCAATCAAACATCAGGCTTTAAAGTGAAGAAACCTTCCAAACTGAGATATTTTACTAGATTTTATTTGTTTTCATTAATGTAAAATCAATCTTTTGAATGCTTAACCATGATGGTATAAACACATAAATATATACGTGTGATTGCATAATAAGTGTATATAGCGCGTAAGACATTAATACTCTTTATCTAGAATAATGATAACATATTGGCATGTAACTTGTGCAGTGTAGGTAGCAGAGAGTATCGTCTTCACTGTTGCTTCTCTCTCATGGAGAATTTATCTTAAATGCAGTAGGGAAATTCATCCATGACATTTTATCTGCATTGCAATCTTCTATTATGATCTACCAAGGCTTCTTCAGGAGACATGTTTTATCTAAATTTGGTGTTGCTTTTTAAAATCTTTTTATTAATCCACAGTATAAAGTTGCATTGTAATCTCCCAAAAATAATCATTGCCTACCTGAGTATGGGTCTGCAGCTGGTGTGAATTGTCATTTGACTTCAATGGAGCTCTCACAGTTCACGCCAACTTGAGGATCTGTGTGTATACTTGAGTCAGGAAATAATGCTGAAAAATTAATTTTGGCTACTGTCACGCATCCCTATTACCTGCCTACTCCCAGGTGTCATTAGATATCAGTCTTTTAATGCAAATAGAGTTCCCACTGGCATGATTCCTCATTTGCTGAGTGTACAGCATTTATTAAGTGACACAAAGAGACATTGATGAATAAAAATTTTCTTTCCTCATTTTAAATTTTTTAACGATTTCAAGGAAGAACTTGTCAGAGTCTTGAATGGCATTGAAGGTTTTCTGTGTTTTTAAATGACCAGCAGTTTCTGTCAGTGTTTTGTTTTGATGCTGTGTTCTTATTGGAGTTGTATAGAGGAACAATGAATGTCCACCTGATGCTTCAGAATATATATCTTTCTTTGCTGAACTCCAAATGACTGTTTTCTTTCAGAGCATATTCTTTCAGGTTGCTGAGAAATGGATTTTGATTTATAGCATAGTTAACTGGAACCGTTGAAATTAAATAAACAAGTGGAGGCTATTTGGTTTTATTTTTCAGATTGCAGTCAAGAGTATACAGACTCAACAGGCATAGATTTGCATGAGTTTCTCATTAACACATTACAGAATAACCCCAGGTAGGTATTTCCTGTGTTAGAGCTGATATTCCTGAAATTATAGTTGGCAGTCTTCGACTTCTTGTAACTATACACTGTGTTTTATTTGTCCTGGAAATGGTTATGAGGGAGAATGTAAAGGAGGTAGGCTGTTAACTGAGAAAAATGCTATTAAAAAGTCATCAACTTCTGCTCCCCCATCCAGTCACCCATTGCTTAATTTCAATTTCAGTAACATCTGGTCTTTGTCCTTACCTTCTTTTATACAGCTCTATTTGGTGATTGCAATAATATAACTATTGTGGTTGGAGATGTATATTCATGTATATGAATATAAAGTAGCTTTCCTTGAGCAATGCTGCACACAATTAAAATCCTGTGCTCAGTGTCAAATTCTGCATCAGTATTCCCATAGTTTTCATTTGGAGCTACAAGCCCATCTCATCATTAAATTTGCCTCTGAACATCCAAGGAAAGATCTGTAACATTTTTATACACTGTGATTTTCAATGTCCATTTCAGTTGGATGTGTTAAACAGGTACCATGTAGTTCTGCAATTATTCCCAGGAAAACTGGGAATAATTAGGTTCCTAACAGCTTGCATAACCCCTTGTACAGACAATGGAAGGTCCTTCAATTGCTTTATCTGTGCAAAATGAGAAAGTTAAAAAAAAACTAAGGAATGATGGGACTCTGTCCAGCTTAGAAGTGTGTGGAAATATGCCAGGGAAACTTTTGAATGTTTTTTGACAAGGGAGAAGAGGGAAAAGGAACATCTGAGGCCTTCCAGTGAAAAGCAGAGCATTTTGCCTGAGAAATACTGTGGCTTTGCCTCCTGGGAACCGTAGTTCAAAGGTGGTGTTCTCCATTGTGCTCTCTAACTAGATAAGATCTGTCCAGCTTTCTTGAAGCAAATCAATGCCTTGTGGAAGATATGTCTCAAGAAAAAATGTTGAAAATTTCTGTGGGTAGCAGCTCTTGTGAAAAATCTAGCTTAGGTGGAAATCTCATTTTCCATCAGGAAAGGGTGAAAAAAAGACCAAAGCTATCTATAGCAGGGAGAGTCTTTCTATGCAATGCATTGATTGCAGCCTGTTGTGGCTGGAAGTGCTCTCAGACCATAGCTGAGCTCATATAGAAGAGTGGAATCTGTGTGTCAGTGAAAGTGCAGAAAAGCAGGCTTTAATCTTTTGCAGATGATCCAGGATAAAAAAAGCATTTTTCATTTTTAATCAAGATGACTGACAATGCTTGCAAAATAGCCTTACAAACATTTTTATATGAATATTTTCCTCTAAAATATCTTTTCATAGATGATGGTGCAAATCCTTGTGTTTCTTTTTGACAGGGACAGAATGATACTCTTGAAAATGGAACAGGAAATTATTGATTTTATTAGTGACAACAAGTAAGTTGAGTTCCACACTTGGTTTATTAAGTCACATGCGTGTGTTCTAGTGTGAGTTGTGTGAGGGATATACTCATATGGACCACAGTGCTCCTGAGGGCTGTTACTGGCACACTGCAAGAGTAGGTTTCTATTTCCTGCCATGCGGTGGAACTGCTTAAAATAAAGTAGATATAAATTAAAACCTTTTGCTTTTCATTGTGTTGTAATTGCACTGGCTCTGCTCATTTAGATCCAAAAATATAATTAAAGCTTTTAGTATGGAGGATAATCAAATACGTTATCTCATGGCTTTTCCTTTGTGTTATGTTATTTGGATGTGTTGGAAAGTAAAGCTGAACTTAGGTGGAGGGATTCTTGCTACTATGTGGTCTTTATAATAAAATATTCCTGCAGCTTTAAAAATAGAGAGTCAGAATAGCAACCGAGGAAAAAAAAATATACTGATGGGAAATAACCATTTTGTCTGTAATAGAGGAAAAAAGGAGTGTTTGCTGAGCTAGATCTTTCCAGAATTGCCCTGAATCTGACCTTTGGAAGAAAGGCAGAAAGCTGTTGCTAGTGTCTCAGCAAATCTGTAGGATTGGTTGTGCAGGGAGCGTGAGTGCATGTAGGGGATTGAGGGATGAGTTGCTTCCCAGCACACAGAATACTGACTAGGTACCATGAAGTGGTAATTAGTTCTTTTTTTTTTTCCTTTCAGCCTTCTGTAGCAAATGCATAACAAAGTTTTCAGTGAGATTTTTGTCCACTGAATTGTCAAATGTATTGCTGTTTTCATTTATTTACAGCTTAGAGGGAAATGTAATTATCAATGCTATTTGTTTCCTTTGTTTCTAGTAATCACTATAAAAAGTTCCCTCAGATGTCATCATATCAGAGGATGCTAGTGCATAGAGTGGCAGCTTATTTTGGAATGGATCACAATGTGGATCAGACTGGAAAATCTGTAATTATCAACAAGACCAGCAATACAAGAATGTAAGTAACAGCACTCTTGTGTTTTCCTTTGTTCTTTTTCTCAAGACAGGACTGGTATGTATCATGACTGCATGGTGTAATTTTTATATATATATAAATTTTAATTTGTCTTTGTAGCAGCAGTGAGTGTTGTTTATTGTTTTCTGGGTTGGGAAGGGAGGATAGGGCTCTCATGGTGAGGTTATCTAAGGCTATAAAGATACATGAGGAGAAATCAATCTAATTGGTCTCTTGCAAGAAAGAATGGTATCTTGGAATGTTACTTTTTCTGATTCCTTAGTGCCACCACTTTGCTACAGAAGTGAGCTCGTTGCTTTACAGGTGACCCAATACCATACAGCAACATCCTAAATAGGCCAAACATATTTAGAAGATTGCCTCTTTGTTCTGGCTCTGCCTGCTTCAAGAGTAATTTTCTGCCCAGCCTGATTATTTAGGATTTGGTTTCCCTCCACTGCCTGCCACCATTCATTCCCTTTTCTTCTCCTTCCATCTTGGTTCCACTTCATTTTCCCTTCAAATCTCACTGTTTGACTACAGCGTTTCTGTGAAATAGAAATACCTTCTGGTGGTTCAGATGCATTGCAAAATTCCTGGTAGGTTAAACCTGTGCCAGTGTAAGTTCTGTTCTGTGCTTCTCCATGAGCTGGTTAAAGCTGTACAAGCTAAAACTGTATGAAGCTAACCAAAACTTGATATGAACTGTGGTAATGCCTAATCATGCCTAATCACCGTCACTTTTCCTGCCAAGTGTCATGTGTATTAAACATAGCCTTCCTTTCCCTCTCTACCTATAAACTACATAATGAAGATGAAGTAATTACAGCTGGGTAATGAAGTTTTAGTATCTGGTATTGGAACAGGAAAGCCCCATTTGAAAATTGTGTACTTCCTGTATTCAATTAGTAGGAGAAATCTAAATATTTGTTTCGTTTATATATCCAGTAGCTTGGTGATTTATTTATATCCAGTTGCAGCGACATTTTTTTAATGTTATTAGCTTCTCCTGTAGAAGGATGGAAGGGCTTGGGAATGGTGCTGTGCAGGACTGAGAGCTGGACTCAGTGATCCTTATGAGTCCTTTCCAACTCAACTTATTGTGTGACTACCTAATTTTGCAAGATCAATACACATTGGTATTTGCTATTTCACTGAGCCCTAAAAGTCTTCCATGTGAATGTGGTAAATTTAAGATAATTAATTTTATATCCTTTTCCGGGGCTGTCCCTGAGATACTTGGACATCTGTGAAACAGCACTTCGGCATTAATGTTTTTAAAGGTTTGAATAAAGCATGTGCTAAAAGTTTGATTTTCAGAAGTCAAGGGAATTACAGTAGCAAGATAAAACACTCAGGCTGCAAAGGCTTAGCCTCAGGGTCTCATAATACCTGCCCCCTGCAAGGGCTATCTTCGGTTTTGAATAAGAAAATCTTGGTATGCAGCAATCTAGTGTTCAGTTCTGTGCTGAAAATGAGTCCCCTCTTAAATGAAACACAATCAATCATATCTCAATGCTCTTTTAAGCATTCCTCTCTTTTATAGTCCTCCCTTTTCCAAAACTTCACATCTGTCACTTGTGTAGTGCACCAACTGCTACAGATCTTTCCTCACAGCGTTGTCTTCTCCTGGTTGACTTGATAATAGAATAATACTAACACATTAATATCTGTAAACGCCTTGCTCTGTTGTGTGGCTTTTATCTCAGAGATGGGTAGCACTGGAAGCACTGTTGGAATTGCTTACATGGTGCTTCTGGAGAGGACACTGAAGCCTTCTTCAACAGACAGAACTTTATCTGAGTGCTCTGGTGAAGCTGTGGCTTCTTGCATGGTGGAAGTGAGCAAGCAAGGCCACTTCCCAGGTATAAACTGCCCTTCTTGCAAGCTCAGCAGACAGGATGTTGTAGGGATATAACAGATTAAATACCCTTTTCAGCTGTGGTCTTGTAGACTGGAGGTGAGGCCATTAAAAATTGGTGCTGACACCATTCCTGTCTGGATATTCCAGAAATAAATGCAGGGCTTTGCCCCTCTGTATGTACAGCTCTTTGTAAGCACCACATAATCTGCAAGCTGTTGATTTCTTCTCTCTTCAGTGATGTGGTAGGTAACTGGATTATATGAAGCTCGTATTGCCTTGTGGTTTTTCCAGTGTGTTATTTAAATTATTTTGATATTTCCATAAAATAAAGTTTTTGTGAAGTGATGTTTCTTTTCATAACTGGAGGAGATGGGATTTTTTTAAAAATGTCTCTGGCTCTGACAGAAAATAGTTTATTATCTAACATGAATAAGGGCTGATGAGATTTTATTATCCTCAGCAAATATTGTGTAAGTTCCACATCTGAAAGCATCCAATGTGATTTCATATGTTTCACACTTCACTGCTCTCAGAGGAGACAGTTTTGTGCAGTTTCAAATCAACAACAAATACCGGGAATGTGTTGACTCTATTAATTACTACTTGGACAGTATCCAGAATACCAGGGAATCTGAAGAGCATCTGAAACGCTGTTCAATGTGGTTATGTTGTGCTGTAAGCCTAAGCCTTGACAGATTTATGTGAATTTATGGAGAGGCCCTACAGACAGATGTTCTGAAGATTTGCATTTTGGCAATAAATTATCTCTTTATGGCATGTTATTTCCAAAGTACTTTAGCTACTACTGTGGAAAGAGAAGAATATTCTTGCATATTCAGGAATTTATAAGTTCTGCACTGACTGTGACTTCTGTGTACATGTGCTTCTTTGAGAGGAGCATATGACTCTGCAGTGTCGCCCTGTGGGCTTGAATAAGCACCTTGTGTTTATTTCTTTGGCTGAGTGAGGGTTCATGTCACATCTCTGCTCCTGCTTGCAGGCAATGAGTTCTTCCCTGCCTGCAGGTGATGAGTTCTTCCCTGGCTCCAGGCAGTGAGGTGTGTTTATCCTGTTCAGCAGAGACCTCCTGTGATAGCTGCCTGCAGGTGCTTGGAGGTATAAGTGTCAAAAGAGTTAATGGTTTTGAGATGAAAGGGCTAGTTGGAAAACTCTGGTATCAATGCTCCTTATGGGTGCCTTGGAAAGGACTAGTGTGTGTCAATTAGGGGATAAGCATATGAATGGAGCAGATCTGGGCATTTCTGTGCTTCCTTCAGTTGGATATCTTAGGGCAATGTGGATCTACTTTTATGTACCTATGCCTGTAAAGTGCCCACTTTATGGAGGTTTGGAGTATAAGAAAGTGTTTATTGAAGAAGTTATAGCTGGAAGGGGGGCTGCAACTTCCCTGTTCATTCGTGCTGCTTTACATACAGAGGGAAAAAGATGGTAAAAATTTGTTAGGATCTGAATCTCTGGGAGTGTAATCCTACTGCTTTCATGAACTCTCAGTTAAGTGTCTCTTAAAAATGCAGTCAGACAATAATGGCACTTTTTGAGACTGAAGACTATTTATAATGAAGAATTTAAGAATCTAAAATGCCTTTTTTATATATATGATTTTATTGAAATGTGAATGAGACCTGCTGTTTTCAAGCTTTTTCTTTAAGAAATGAAATTTTCAAAGACAGTGGGGACCTCAGTCACCTAAGTGTTTGTTGACCTTAATAGAATTAAGTCTCTGTATTCTAGCTCTCATTAGAGAATAGTGGATTTTAAAAAAAAATTTTCTTTTCATATGGTTTTTGAAATTAAAAGTCCTTACAAAGTCCTGCCTAACTAAATCATCCAGTTTTTGAAAACTTATTCTTAGTGGTATACATGAGAAAAATTGATTAGAAAATGAAGGAGGATTTTGTTATTTTGTTTCTATAGTCCAAGAACTCAAATACTCCTTAAAATGGGAAGTCTGCCTTGCTCAGTATGAAACTGCTCTTGTGCCACCATTCTAATGTATGTTATCTGTGTCTGCCTGTCATCTATCTAAAAATACACAGTATGGGGAACTTAAGACAGTGTAATACAATATAAAGAGACGTTTGGAATTAAGGCAATATGTTACACAGGGCATCCCTTTTTGGAGCCAAAAAATGTGTACATGGCACCTTCTGTTCTGTATATTCCTCAAAATTCCTATCAAATAACTGGGAGTAATTCAGGGTTTTTTGAAGAAGTGTTCATATTGTGAGATGTATCAGTTCAATCAGATTCATTGATTTGGTTATCTGGAGCTAGGTGGAGAAATGTAGCAGAAACCTGTTTGGTGTGCTTGGTAAATTGAAAGAGTTTTCATTTGGTTGAGATCATCAGCCATGTCACAAGCATGCCTGTACCACAGCCCACACATGCATTCATGTACTTTCCTTATATAAATGTGAGTGGCAGGGCTCATTAGAACCAAGAAAGTAGAATGCTTATGATCTATAATGCTGTGTTTAGACATTTTCATATATTCTGAGGGTGTAACATAGCTATTATGAACTTCATACCAATTCTCACATCCTCAGTTCTGACTATTTTATTTTTCAGGAGCATTTTGAGTTATGATCCTTGGGATAGATGGTATTTTTCCTACTCTGTTAGTATTATGCTGCCTCAGTTGGAAGGTGTTTTGGTGCCTTTGAGATGCTTCAAAAAGTTAAGGCAATATTAAGCTGTTATGTGCATTAGAGGGGTTCCTTATAATCTAGAAATGAACTAAATCAGCAGAAGGAGACATAATGTTCAAGTTGTAATTTGAATAAGCTTTTGTAGTTTGGAATACAATTTGTGTTATTCTGCCTTCTCTGTGTAAAAGTGATTTGAATCAAAAACAAAGAAGAAAAGTTCTCACTGGGTTTCTATTGTGTATTGACTGAGTGATCTTGCTGTAGATAACATCTATACCAGTAGAGGTGTGCTGTGACAATTTCACCATCTTCAGAGTCTGAACTTTTGTACAGGATCCTACAGGCATTCTTAAAATGGATTCTTAAAGTCCATGTTCAGTAAAATGGCATTCACTGAACATGGAAATTTCAACGAAGAATATATCCTAGAATTTCTTTTACCCAAGGCTGAAGTGCCAAGAATATTTCCTTGAGATACCAAATGTTACAGCCTTTAGAGCATGCAGAAAAGTATGCCTTTCCCCTTGACTGAGTAAGGTATTCAATGTAAATGACTTTCTTTAAGACATTGTTTGGATGGGACATTATAGCAATATGGGAGTAGTGAAAACTGTGCCTGAACGCAAATACCTTTTTTGTAAAATCTCAGTCAAAGCAATTTGATGTTTGCCAGAGCATTTGAAGAAAATATTTGTTACGCTCCCTGTTATAAACCAGAATAGTTATCTTGCAAATGGTTTGCTTCATGGTGTTATTCCATCTGCATTTACGCACCTTATGCTATTCTTAATTATATATGTACTGAGAGGAATGATCTCATGAGAGCAGAATTGCTTTTATGAGTCACATGACCCACTAAAACATACATGAACACCCTTATTTCTGGTTTTATTATTTTCATTGGAGTTTGGCATTATATCTTTTTCTTCAAGGGACTATGGAGTCAGAAATGTAGACCTCTGACTATGGAATCAGAAAACAGACCTCTGTTTCCTTTTGTAGTTACCTCTTTTCCATCTACTCTACAGAACAGTTACTCCTCAGCTACTAAGAAATAAACAGGAACTGGAGATACCCAGATGTTCCTTCTGGTTTATAATTGCTGTTGCTGAGTCTGTATTATGACATTTTCTGCTACAAATATGTAGAGAAATAAAAGGGTGCATAGTAGATATATGCAAGTAAAATGAAGAAACTTTGTAGCTGAGAAATAACACTGTAATTTTCTGACACTTTTTGGTTTAAGATGAACTAATACCTTAGGTGACTACTAATTTAGTAAGAACATCAATAAAAGAGTAATGTGTAATAAAAACTTAGAGGATATGTAGCCACATTGTAATGTGTAGCACTTAAATAACAGATAACATTGGTTTTCATAGTTTTTAGGTTTTTTCATACAAAAATAGTCTATTTACTTCAGTCAGGGATTCAATTATTAACATGATTAGAAAAGAAATAAATATTTATTTTGTTAATGATAGCTGAATTAGGACAGCCTTTTATTTTCAGCAAGCATTCTGTCATTTTAATCATATTTCTCTTTTGCATGAAAGATACAGATGAAAAAACATAGATATATAATACACTTGAAGTTGAGTTGAATTTGACCCTTAAATACTGGCTTCATTCTTTCTTTAGTGTAAGCTGTATCCTGGACCCTTAAGAAATTACTTATTCTGTAAATGAGATGTTAGGGTTAATGAACCAGTTCTAATAGGTCCCTTATTAAATTTGTCTAATGTAATTTATTAAAACTAAATTGTTTATAATGAAGGTGGACATGTGCTTTTTACAGCTATTCTATACTGTGATGAAATACAAGTTAAGTGTTAATTGGAAGATATCCGTGGCATTTCTTCTTCTATTCTATTCTTTTTTTTTTTTTAATCCACACCACTTAATAGTATAAGTTTTATTAAATGTAGAAGGCTACTGTCACTTGCTTTGTGTGGGTAGATGGAAGGTTGCCCAGGAAGAGAGTGCTATGGAATAGTAAGTGGGTAATTTGGTTGAAGGAAGCTCTTTCTTGCATGAGTAATTAATCTTTGTGCTCATTCAAGCTGTAGTAAGAAAGTGCTCATTAATCGAGATGCTGTTTGGTCGCTTATACTTTCATATCACGGGAGAGAGATCTGGAAATCTGAGATCAACCCTGTGCTTTCCTCAGAGGTAACAGTGCATTGGTAGGTGAAGTAATGGTTTTATATCTGAGCATTTCAGAAATAAGGTATTTAAATTTGAAAAATTAAATTTTAGAGATGGTTTAGATTGGTTATATAATTGCCTTTTGCTCTTCTGTAGCCCACCTCATTTTTAACACAGGAAATAGGACTCGTAGAGATGTATTATGAGTTTCGAGAAGTCTTTGTCCATTGTTTCAGCTTGCTGCTTCCAGGGTAGCCTTGTGAGGCTGTCTCTGACAGTTTATTAAAAACAGGCCCTCTTCTTCAGGCCAGTGATTGTTCAGAGTATGCCTTCTGATCCATGAGTCTTCCTGCTAGAGATGGCAAAAATGTTTGTAGCATGACACAGAAGTCAGAACGCGAACAAGAATTTGTTATGGTCTTAATGTGTATACATGAGGCATTTCAAGAGGACTGATAGTTTCTGCTGGTTTTTAGTGAACCGTCTTCAAATCTTCAGTAGTCGTCAAATCTTGAAGTTGCTTCCTTTTTCTCTCTCTCTCTCTCTTACATGTTAATTTTTGAACTTCTGAAATAGAAAAGTGTAATTTTAAATAGATCACAGCAGTTATGCAACACTGCAATTTTCAGCCACTTACAGAATATGCCACGTCCTTAAAATCAGATATTAATGAATTCTGTAATAAACTGTGCTACCATTTTGAGCCTCTATTAGCTGGAAATAAATTGGCACTGTGCAAGATGCTCAGTCTCAATAGACACCCTGAATATCAAGAATTAAATCCAACTGGGGAGGGAGAAGCAGAAGCAGGTCCCTCAGTAAAGAAATAATCTTAGTTTGAATATAGGAGGACAACAGAGCATTTTGAAGCTCTTAAAACAGTCCCTGCCTGAGAGAGGATGTGCTTCTGCCCCATCTATCAGAAGAGCTGGTACTTACAAGTGCCCTTGGCCTATAGTCTTCTTCTGTGTTCAAATCCTGTGATCTGGCCCAAGGATAGCAGACAAAATATTGAAGTTTGTACTCAAGCAGATGCTTGAGAGGATGCTTGAGGGAACCAAGAAGTACTGTTTTTGCATCCACATCTTAAAAGAGGATGATTTTCTGGAAATAAGTTTCAGGAAAGCTTGTGAGGTGAGGGTCATGAGTTGTGCAATAATACCTCAACATTAGATCAGGGTTTTTAAGTACTGTATCTCTGAAATGCCTCAGGATCTGGCCCCCTGTTTGGTCCACACACAGCATAATTTGGAATGAAAAAGATTCCTGTAGCATCTTGATGGATGTTCAAAGGTGACATAAAAAACCTCATAGTCACTGAAGGAAAAATGCTTCCATGAAGCATTCCTGCCTTTTTTTTTTCAGTCCTGCCAGATTTATTTGCAACCCCAATTAGACAGGAAGAATGCCTGTGAAAATAACTTGTGATTTTTCACATCCCAGTTTAGTAATTGCTGAACATATTTAGAGGCCGGCTGCTGTTATGAAAAAAATAATAAAGAATATATGGTCTTATACTGGGGAAAATATAGCATTTGGTTTTTGCAGATTTTTTTCCCCCTGTTCTACAGAGAAGGCAGCACCTTGAAGAACCGTCTTGTACAGGATTGATTTTTCTTTTATAGCTTTTAATGTGCTTTTACCATTGTAACAGAAGTTCTTAGTGACTCATATGATAAAAGCAGCAATCTGTTAATGAGGCATTTACCATCAAATGCTTGCAATGCCATCTTGAGTAATTTTAAGTATTAAGTTGTGATAATATAACTGCACTTTACTTTAACAATTCACTATATTTAAATTCCCATTCTAGCTTTTTGAAACCATGTTTTAGCATCCATCAGCCCTGAAATACATGAAACATATTTGAAGGGTATAATCTTGGGCCCTCATTCTTCAAAAATGTTGTTCTGATAGAATTTAATCCACTAATTTTAACTGATGGGCTGGAATTCTGACTTTTTCACTAAGCTGGATAATTAACCTTTTTACAGTGATGATATTTGCTTCCAAGTTCTGTAAATTAACTCTCAGAATTCCTGTGCCTCCATGATCAAAACAGCATTTGTACTGCAGCTAAGAGTTTTGTCCCTCAAGGTGTAAAGCAAAGAGATAGTAATGCTTGCATAGTTTTACTAGGGTAGTAATGCAGAACCCTAGGAGAGCCTTCAGCCTAAAACCAAAAAAACACACAGCAGGCAGATACAGTAGATATTCAAAAACTAGCATAGCAGGAAAGACCGCCATAATGTGTCACAGTTGTGCCTGCAAAATGGAGGCCAAAGTAATGTTGAACTGAGCAATCAGTTTAATTAAAGACAAGTGTAATAACAAGAAAACATGGTTGAACCATCAGAGCACCTGCATAAGAGTGCCCCAAATCTTCACAACTTCTTTGAATCCTGTCTGCAGCAGTGGCTCTCTCCAGCTCTTGCTACTCTGTGGTTCTCCTCGTGGTATCCCTCTGTAAAATCCTTTTTGTTAGTTATTCATTTTGTTTGCCAGATGGTGATTCTGAGAGCACCTTCGGTGGTGTTTTCCCCATTCCTAGCCCCATTACCCTACCTATTTTTTGTTTCTTGTTGCCATTCATTCAGGAGAGGAATATTAACATGCTGTCCCATGTAATACGCATTAAATGAACATTGCATTGCAAATGCAAAGTTCAGTCTTTTGGATTCCTGCCTATCCACTGATCTCCCCTTTTGAACTTGCATTTCTGCATGGCGTTCTTTCAGACAGCTGCTTGACTATTACCTGTGAGGCTTTTGCAGATGACATAGACTAAGTGCTTGCTAGTTTTTTTTAACTGCATCAGGCACTGTAATGGCAAACCCATCTTTTCCACACATGGTGAGGCTGCTGCTTCTTTTGAAAGGCATCTTGCAACAGACTGTGTGCTGTGGGGCTGTCAGAAACATATGCATCATAATAAAGATTTATGTGCTGTATAGAAGTCAGCCCCGACAATACCAGACCCTGTTTATTACCTTGCTGCTTGTGAGCTGTGCTGACCCAGTGACTAAGTCTTCAGAATTGTAATAGTCAAAGCTCATGCTTGTCTCTTTCCATTTGTCCTTTTGGTGTGGAGTCTGTGTTTCCTGACTCTTAGACAGTTATTTCAGAGCTAATTAGCTTATTTTAAATGAGTGCAGGCTTTTTTCCCCTCTAGTATTTAATTTCTTATCTCCTGCGCAAATAGAAGTCTATGAAACAACATTAGTTTGCTTGACAGACTAAAGGAAATGCCCTATTCCTTCCTTAGTCTGTGTATCATAATAGCTATTACCATTCTGCAATATGTTTTTAAAATATGTAATTTGATTAAATAGTGAATACCTGGTTAGAGTAGTTAGGGCTTGGATTTTTTTTTTTTTTCATTACCACTTACAAGACTGACTCAGAATCAAAAGCATTAAATGAGCATGTAATGGGGAATTCTCCTTAAAGAGTCCATGTAACAAATATGCTTGAGGGATGAGCTCTGTTTTCTGTCATCCAGAGATAAACTGAGAGGAACTTTAATGAAGTGAATGGAAGTAGCTCACATTGAAATCACCATAATGATAGAAGAGAAAAAAAATCATACTATCAAAAAGTTTCTCTTTTTTTTTTTCCTTTCTGACACACAGAAATACTTTGCTGCTTACTCCAGCTTTACCATTTCTAGAATACAAATTAATTGTGAGGAATGAGTCCAGAAAAGTGCCTTTGGGGACTTGCTTAAGTAAAGACTGCCCATAGCTTTTTAAGAATTATTACATCAGAAAGGAAAATGGCAAACTTATAAAAGAATGAACAGACACAAGAAGCACCTAAAAGGTACTGATGGAGATTTTTTTCTGCTATGGATTTGTTACTATATAATTGATTCAGTGTTTAACAAAATGGCAGTATGGTTTAGGATAGAGGGATTCTGGAAGTCATCAAGTCCAATTCTTGGTCAAGCAGCACTGTGCAGGCCCAGTTGCCCAAGACCATGTCCAGGACCATCCCTAGGATGGAGACTCCACCACCTGTCTTGGCAGCCTGTGACAGTGTTTGGTCACTCTTAATGAAGTAATTCCAAGCACAGAAATTAGAAACTTTGCCCATATCTTGAAGTGACCATTATAGTATTCTGCCAGCTCAAAAATGAGGCTGAAAGATTTGACATGATCATTGACTGCCTGGGAAAGAGCACAGCCAAAAGAAAGGGGGACACAATATTGCCCTGAGATTTTACCTGGGTACTCTCCCCAAGTCTGGGCCTGATATTGCACACAAGTATATAGAAAACTCCTGAGCCAGGGAAAACACTAGATAGTAGGGTTAATGATGCCTGTTACATACTGTCTGGCCCTTGGTTGAACTGATCACTTGACAAAAAGTGCTCTCTTTTTACTGTGGAGAAAAAAAAAAAGGTATTAGGAAATGGTCTAAAGTGATGAGACCAGACTTTGCAGAAGTTCGCAGATGCTCAGAGAGTTTTGGGAAGATTTTAATGGTGAAATGTTTGAGTGCTGCAGGACACCTACTGAAGTTGGCTACCCGGAGATATCCTACTGGCACCCACCTGAATATCAAGGTGCTACACTTCTGGGCAGGATGGAGAGGAGAGGCTGTCTTGCCTGCTCAAAGGGTCTGTGCTTTCTGGCAGATCTGGGAGTGAGAAGGGGACTGCACAGCTGCCTGAGGATGCACTCAGGTCCAATCTCTGTTAAACATTTCTAGTGCCTGATCAAAAGCTTTACAAGGAAGGAAGAAATATGTTCTGTATTCCATTCAGAACTACATTGCCAGAAAGGTGACTAAGCTACCTGGCAACTGTTAATAAATATGAAATGAATTTATATGCAGCTGTGGTCTCATGAAGTTGCATTTTCAGGGCACAGATGTTTTGCTTCCACTCATTAGGCAATAAAAATTTGAGTTATAAAAAGATTATATTAGATAAAACCAAAACAAAGAAAAAACACATCTCTGTGTTTTACCCTGTGTGCTTCTCCCCTCCATTTGTGTTGGTTTCTGGGCCTTTAAGGTATAACTGGGTCATATTTTTTTGGTTTTCTCAGCAGAGTCCTCAGATTTTAAAAATCTATTGATTTAAAAGGTATTTCCTCCTTAAACTTATTTTTCTGGAGTAGTAGGCTTTGAGATTCTCAATTGATGCACTAATTCCATGGAGGGTAAATTAAATACTGAATGGCTTAAATGAAATCCTGTCTTACAGGTTGACAGCATTGCTTGTAGGCAAACATTTGCATATCTTTTTTCTTGCACATGGCTCCTACCAAATCGATGGGTGTACTGTTATCCATGGTCAACAGCCAGTATAATACAAGTATTGTAGGTTGCTTTGTATGTGATTTTCTAATTTTTTTTGAAGATACCTAAATAGTGAAGAGTGCTTGAGATAGTGATAATGCCTTCAGAAGTTCTCAGTGTCTCTTCAAAAGTCTTTGCAAGTCCCATTTTTAAAAAAAATTTAAGACATAATTTAGGTATCCAGTGTTGTAATAGGGAAGAAGTTCCTGATTTCTTAATGGGTTTGTAGTAATAATAATAATTGTAAACCTTGCTTTGACTTCAGTAAGAACTTAATTCGTGCCATACTAAAAATAATTTTGATAAATTCACTTCCATACATGCATAAACACAATCTGATACATTGTGCTGACTACTAGTGGCAGTATCAGCTAAAAAAGCTGAAGTAAATGTGATTGTTATTAATTTAGGGCTCACATGAGATTAATTCACTGTATCTGCTGTATTATCGTAATTATATACTGTTAGTATATTGACACTACACTACATCATACACAAAATTGTGCATTATTTTCTTTGTTTTTAAGCAGTTGATTCACCTGCAAATTCATAAACTAATGTAACAGATTTCCCCAGAATAGCCACAATGTCTGTGGTTCCTTACAACACATGCATTATGCTGTTACAGGGAACTTCAAAGCTGGGAATGTGGAGTTTACACTGGCTTCCATCAGTGGAACAGACTCAAACCATTTCAGAGTCAACCTTTTCTCTACCCAAGTGATTCAGAACATTTGGTGTCACTTACTGGTTTTAAACACTGTTTGCCATTTGTATCCTACTAATAATTTTTTTTGCAATAGGTGTTAAAAAAGAAAATGCAGTAGACAGTATTGAGGAGAAAAACACAAGCACACGTGTGAATATCTTCTTTAAAATAGTTAGTCTACATTTCTTTCTACTGATGATTTTCAGTGTTTGAGGGAGGCCTGCAGGTTGTTGTGGCTGAAGACACTTATTGGTATGGTATCCTAAATGTCACGTGACAGTGTTCTCTCAGGCTTTGCATCCCTATGACCTGAGCAGGTCATGCTCCTTGCGACCTTGCTGGTAACACTGGCCAGAGCTGCAGAGATGGCTGAGAGGGGTGGACTTTCTCATGATGCACCAGGTATCCTGGTGCTCTGGAGTGCTCTGCCCATTTGCAGAGTCTCTCTGTCCATGGGAATTTCTTTTCACAATTGGAGATTAATCACCTACTGGGCTTTTAGATTAATTTTATTAACAGGCACATACTGGATCATTAATTTTGACTTGTGGTTTGATCTTATACTTTTCCTTTTCTCTTATGAAACACAGAAACATTTTAAAAATAGTAAATAAAGTGAAAATGGGATTTAAAAATTTTTAAAATGCTTTGAAATATGAAAATCATGTTATTGTTTAAATGAATTAGTAATTGGAGGAGATATTTCTTCTTTTTTTTTTTCAAGCTTTTTTTTTCTCACTAATGACTTTTTCCCTGAATTTTAAAATCTAATTAGTTTATTTTTCTTTTCATATAGTTTATTAGATGCTCAGTAGATAATTTACAGATCTAAATTTTACACTGATGGTGCAACTGCAGAAATTTTGTTTGTGCTTTAGGATATAAAACTAGCAAAATAGCAATTCTCAGTTCTGTGAAAGCACAATATTTGAGTGAATTAATGAATCTTCATTTGTGGCTGCGCAGGCATAGCATTAACGGAAACAAAGGGAGAACAACTCACCTAGCAATCCATTAATGGGGCTTTGTAGCCTTTCTGTTTATGAGGGAACATAATGAATGACACATTAGATTATGAAGCTACTATGCAGAGAGACATGGTCCTCTGGGCTTTTCCTAAGGAAGGCTAGTAAGGCATCCAGAAAATCTAGTGACTTGGGCTCTATAGCCATGGATGGTGGTCAGAGATTTCTTGAATTGTCAAAATCTGTGGAAATTGGGATAGTGTGTTTTGTTGCTTTGTCACAAAAATGCAAATTGTGAGCAGAAGTGGAAGCGCTCAAAATTCATACTGAAAGAGAGGTGGGATAGCTGGTGTGCCTTACTGTTGAATTTCTTACAGTTTATTACAAACATTTCCTGTATATCTGACAATGAATTGTTATGGACTGCAATTATGGCATGAATATGTGCTGTATTTGATTTGAAATCTGTAACACTGTAACAACAAAATGATTGCTGATTTATGCATCTGGTTTAATTTTCTGTTGTGAAATAAGATGAAGCTGAGAGATTTTTCTAAAGTTTGTAGAGGACTCCTATTTGCAAAAGCACTGACTTCTTTAAATTCTGCCTTTTGATTTCTTCACCATTGCTTCTGTTAATGTCAGTGGAAGCTTTGTGGCTTGTTTGTATAGGTATCTAGACATGAGTATCTCCTACCACCACTGCAGCTGGCAGCTCTTTCAGCACTGAGTACAAGGCTTGTGTTCCCTGAGAAATCTCACGGTGTATTGCTGCTTTTAAAACAAGTAATAGCCTCCTCAATCAGATGATAGCAGCATGTGAATGTGAGCTCAGTTCTTGAGGCCGTTGGTCACCCTATTGATGTGGTTGGGCTTGAGACACTGCAAGTTTAAAAACTGCAGGCTTAAAATATTACCACTCTGGGAGTGGTGCAGGCTGGAGCGTTATTTATTGACAGCTATGAGGCATTGGCAGTGACCATCTTGGCCACAAAAGTTGCTTCTTAAAGTTCCCTTTTTGCACAAGGTGAGAAAACAGAATGGCATCATAACAGTGTATAAACCTGAAAATGTTGAGCCAAAACCCTGGGGTTTGGCTTTTAAAATAAATAAAGAAATGTATGAGTTTAAATCAGTGAACTAATTGATGCTCTATGATTGTTCTGGAGTATTTTTCCCACTTAGTGGTGATGAGATAAAATTTTGTTTAAGCAAAACATCATCAATCCCTCCCTTTACTGGTTTTGCTTACTAGGAATGAGGAAACTTTTGGGTGTCTAGTTTTGGTTTTGTGTTTTTTAAGATTTCTACCAGTTTTTCCTTGTTTTTCAAGATGGGTAGGCTTCACTAGGCTTCACTTCTCTGTTGCCAGAGATCCCAGCTACTGAAGGAAGCAAATTAACATACAATATGGTAATTTGTTTTCCCTGTCCTTCAGTCACAGTGAGGAGAGCCTAAATATTTCAGTGGCTGAGATTTTGGATTCCCATTCCTTGCTACACAACAACAACAACAACAAAAGCTATTTATAGCAATAACAGTTAGCAGCGATACAGCAGCCTCAGACAGCTACAGGCAGCATCTCACAAATGTTAACTGCTTTTGCACTGAATATCTCTGTGAAAACAAAGAGCACTGAGAAATAAAGATCAAAGCAAAACCAAAAGAAAGATTTTTTTATTGCTGTTTTACTTTGCTGGCAGACCAGAGCAAAGGTTTTCTGAACATTTAAAAGATGAAAAAGGTGAAGAATCCCAGAAGCGATTTATCTTGAAGCGAGATAACTCTAGTATTGATAAAGAAGACAATCAGGTTGGTTCTCGGTTCGAGAGTTGCTGAAATTTGTTCTGTTTTTGAAGGTGGGCTGACTGATGTTATTGTTGTTCTTTTGTTGTTGCTCTCCTCCTGCCCTGCCCTCTTGCCCCTCCCCACCTCCTTTGGCACATGTGGCACCAAGCCCCAGCGTGGCCGCTTCAGCCGTGGAAGTGTGTGGGTTTGCATGGGTGGTTTGCTTGGCGCAGGACTTGCTGCATGCCCACAGAAGGGGGAATGCCGGTGGCTCCGGGCTGTGTGGAAGGCTATGTCAGTTGCGTTCCTCAATGTCTTGCCGAACTATGGCAGTTGTTATGCTCCCTGTAGCTTCCTTCTTTTGTTGTTCCCTTTCAGAGTTGGATTTCAGTATGGACCAGTAATGAACTGATGTAGTCCAAAAAGGAGAGAAGGGGGAAAAAAAAGTGTTAAAAAAAAAAAAAAATAGACCCAAAGATGTGATAGTGAGGCCAGGTTGATTTTTTTTTTTCTTAACCATTCTAAATTACATTTTGACCAAAAGTAAATGAGGTTGATCTTTTACTTCGCTTCCTCCTCTTGTGCCCTCATCACGTTTTTACTTTCTGTGTAACTTGCTTGTGCATGTACTTGTGGTAGACATTCTCTGCTGTATTGCCTGTGCCATAACACTACCTTAACTTAGGTGAGTAGGGGAGCACCAGGGAAATGTGTGTGTTTGTGCTGCCTTTAAAAGTGGGTGTCATGCTGTTTAAATCCAGTGCAAGCTGTGTATGTGGAATAGATTAACCAAAAAACAAACAAAAAAGAAACGGTTCTGACGTGATTTGCTTTTTATGAGAAAATTCTCACAGGTAAGAGAACAGTATATGCTTTCTTTGCTAGGCTTATATTTGTGGAGGAACCAACCAGTGAGTCTCTTGCTGCCACTTCCCTTCATGTTTCCAGTAGAGGGCTAGGTTTTTTCTTTACTTTTTTCACTCTTTTTTCCTTGACTTTCAGCTGTACATGGCAGTCTTTCCAGTTGTGCTGCATCTGAGTTGATTTGAAAACAAGCCCCAAGCAATTTCAGGGTGTGGTGACCATGGGGATCAATCAAAGGAAAGCAGCATGACCTATCTCACCCAGTGTACAGGTGCAGGGGAGAGAAGGACAAGTCCTTGAAACCCACTTGTCAATGAAGCATTTCCCAGTGGGGTTCGTCTCCTCTTTTCCTTCCCATGGCACAGCCATTTCACATACTATCGTTTACCAAGAGGCAAAAATGGCCCATATTTTCCCAGCAAAACTTCAGTAGAGGGTTCCATACACTGTGAAAATGGTTAAAACTGTTGTGCTAAGTATCTGGGTCTTCTCCTTGCATACATAGACTTTGTGGGTTTCTTCTAGGGTTTACAGTTTAGCTCTTGCAGCCTATTGCCCTCTTTCTTCCTTGATTGCTTAGGTAGCCCACCACTGCCTGCCCTCCTGCTCCTCACAGCTGGTAGGAGAGCCAAGAGATGTTAGCAGTTGAGAGCAATGACACTTAGACCTGGGGTGAGAACACCCAATTTTAGGATGGCGGGTCCACAAAAGCTGTGTAGAAAGCCTACTTTTGGCCACCTGCTCTATGAACCCATGTGTAATATCTAACTGGAAATCCTTGAGCACCCAGTCTCACAGGGTTTTTTGTGCAGGAATGAAAGCTATCATTTTCGTGCTTCATATGTTTAAGTGAATATTTATTATTCTCAGCTGACAGTTACTTAATGGCAGTTTTTAACAGCTCAACTTATATAACCCTCCTGGTTTTCTTTCTGCTCAGCAAAACAGAATTCTTCCATTTAGAGATGACAGACGAAGTAAATCAATTGAAGAGAGAGAAGAGGAGTATCAGAGAGTGAGGGAGAGAATATTTGCACAAGATGTGAGTAGTTATTTTAATTGCCTCTTTAGTGCCATACCTCGCTGGTAGTCCAGACAGTTTTGCCCCCCTCCTACAACAACACTTCAGCTGGACTTGCCCTGTGGAGCTGGAGGTGATAGGGAAAGCAGATTGGTGCAGAGGGTCTCAGAGAAGCATTAGAGGTGTGGAGGTTGGCTTTCTGGAGAGTGAGGTGATGAGAGTTGCAGGGAGAAGGGTAGAGGAGAGATCAGACCCAGCCTGTTGTCTGGGGAGTGCCTATCCTGTTTCTTTGAATGTTCACGTTCACATGGTGTAGGTTTGCGTCTTTTTTCCTTCTCTTTTGCTAGCCAAAGAGCAGTGATTTAAGTGCACACTCTAAATAATTTCAAATAGCCGTGTTATTTTATATTTCTTTCAAAGTGGATCAAATCTTTGTAAGTGTCCTTCTGCAGAGACTTCTCATGGTTTTGGTATTTTGGGCCAGTGCTGTACCGTTAAGACAAACAAGAAACAATGAAACAAAGAAACGAGAACAAAGAAAGGGCAGAGGTTAAACATGGAGTTGAATAATTTTTTTAAAGTGACTGATTAAACTGTACTTCTACTATCAGAAAGAGTCAGTCATGCTGTTGATGATTATGTTCTGAAAGAAATAAAATGAAACAGACATTAAAATTCTTGCCCTTACTAAAAAATCAGAATTTGCACAACAAGTTATATTGCTAAGGAAGATATTTAAATCCGAAACATCTGTGAGCAATACCTGATATTTCTGAAAAAAAAAAAAAAAAAAAAAAGGAAGAAAATTGCAAATTGCTATAATACTGTAATGATAAGGTAATAAAAAGAAAAAAAACAAAAGTCACCATTTTAATGTTTTATCTCATATCTCAGTAGGAGTTATGCCATTTAGGAGGAATATGGGAATAAACCAAATTAAAATTATTTTTGAAAATCATATGTGTCCTTTTAAATTAAAACTGTTCATATGTTGCAGGGCTAATAGTACTATTATCTGGTTTAGGAATTGCACATGTCCAAGTTGAGTTTTTTTAGCAGAATACATTGTATAGTTTTAAGGTGTATGTTGTCTTGCTTCTTAGTAAATTGCTAGCTACATCTAAATGTTTTTAGCCTCACTTCTTTATTGGCTGAGATGATTTCAGTAAAAGCCCTTCAGTTTCTGTTTTGCCTTCTGCATGTTGGTCTGATGTAAATATTGTCACAGGCTATACATAGTGGAAATGCCAAGTTGTTCAAGAGATGCAAGAGCTCTGCAACAAATTTCTTTTATGACATATAAGAGGTTTTGGCACATTACAAAAGAGCTTGTGAAAGACCAAAAAATGTTTGGGTTTTGAAGCAGAATTCAGATGGGGCAAAATGCTAAAAATTACCAAATAAAAATTATTACCAAATAGTCCAGTTTCTATCACAAGCTGCAGCTAGAAATGCCAGGCTGGGAAACAGGGGTGGTTGGAAAAGTGTGCTGAAAGTGGCTCTATAGTCTATTGCTGTTCTTACCTTTAGATATTTGAGTTCTAAAAACAGGCAAGTGGTGAGCATTTGAATTGCCCACAGCAGGAGGCTGTTGTGGTTCATTGGGTTAGCATTTTCAAGTGGCAAGACCTAAGTAAAAGTGTGCTTTGTGGCAGGCGTTTTAAATGGAATTGGGAGGGAGCGCTTTTAAAGATCAGCAATGTTAGCTATCTCTCCCTCTCTCATATCCACTCCTTTGCTCTCTCTCTCTCTCTACTATTGCAGGTGTTAGTGAGCATCATAGTGCAGTGAATTTCAGCAAGCTGTATGTTTAATGTTATCAGTAATCTATGTTTTAGCTGAGATTTTTTGGGTGGAGAACCCCTTGCCAGTTACAAGTGTTTTTAGGATGATGCCAGTGATTGTGGTGGTGGACAATGTATTTTTTCAATTTTAGGAAAGATAGAAATGGCTTCCTGTTATAGATAGGCACTTACTGCATGTAAGACTGTAAAGTTTTAAGGCCCTCTGCAGTCATTAATTAACCTAATTCTCCCCAGGTTTGTGTGAGGTAGGCACCTAAGCCTTGTTACTCTGCAAATTACAGATCTAGGACAGTTGAAGATGGATTAATCATGTGGTATTTTTATTACCTCTATACTGTTTACACTGCTGTAGTCAAGCCTTTATCAGTGCCTTGCTTATGAATCTTAGCAAATGGATCACAAATACACCACTTCTAATTAGAGTATGCATGAAGAGAGCTTGCATGGGAGGTCTTCAAAGGGCAGCCATGAAGGTCAAGGGTACAGCCATAACTTGTTGCATCCAGCAACAACTCCCCTCCCCCCCCAAACATGTTTTAGGTATACCCAAAACCCTTTAGATAACAGCCCAAGAGTCATAATTTTAAACTAAATTTATGGGGAAAAGGCAGTCTGGTTGCCGGGGCAAAAAATTTCATGCACGTTTCAAGTGCTGTGAAAAATGTCTTAACCCAGACCCCACATAACAATATAAAGCTTGCATGTCCTTCCTTTGATCTTGCAGGACTCTAGTGCACCAGATCTCTTCATTTCCAAGTGGGAAGGTTTTAACAAAATAAATATGTTCATAAGTAATGCCATCATTATGATAGTCCTTATGATGATTAGTCTGGTATTAGTCAGTTTAAATTACACTTTCTGTCAAGTTTTCCATCTGCTATGTTGGCCATCACAAATTTTGACAAGAAGAGCTGGAAGTTGTAATGACTCCTGTCTCAGCAAGTGGCAGGGATTGAGAAGCATGTTAGTTTTATATTTCAATAAAAAGGATTGGTGAAGAAATAAATAGTTAATAAACATGATTATTCCTTCCAGCTCACCGAAATAAGAACTGCAAAGTGCACCTCAAATTTTTCAGGCTGTTAACAGTAAAAAAAGTGCAGACTGAGCTCTGTTATGCTGAAAACTATTTTTAAGGGTTTTTTTAAATTGCAAAACTTTAAATCTTTGTTTTTAAAACATGTTTTTATTGGAAACTTAGTTTTAAAACAATTTGTGAATTTTACAGCCAAGTACACTGGAGCAGAGGACCTGCACTGTGTGGGTCTTGTGGAGAAGTTCCTTGCCTGAACTGCTTTAGTTGTGTTTGGGAATTTGAACAGTTATTGTCCAAGGAAGACAAAGAACAACATACAGGAATAAAAAAGTTTTTATTTCCCTCTATGTAGATTTAACAGAGAATCCCAAATGCATGCATAAATGATACAGGATGTTTGGCTTTTAAGCATGCAGAAAATTGATTGTAAAGACTAGTAATCAAATTACATGGGAGAAATTTCATTCTTCAAGGTTAGAGCAATGTATAACCTCATGAGCCAGAGTCACTCTAGGACCTTTCAGTGTTCATAAATGCATTCTCTGGGAATCATTCTGTATTCACTGAAAAATGTAAATTTTTTTTCCTACTTTCACAAATGCTAGAATTTCCCATGGCACACATGAAACTTATTACAGGAAATACACCTTGTTGTTTATTTTCTGTTATCAACTATAGTGTCTGTTTTTCACCAAGGAGTGTATTCTGAAGAACCAGATCCTTTAGGTACAGTAAGTCATGATTCCTGTAGTTAAGGATCTTTATCTTAATCTCTGATTAAAAGAGAAACAAAAGAAATATATGTAAATGTGGTTTCAGCCTGTTCTGTCCCTCTAGTGGGAAAAGATTAGGAAGAAGAGGGCTTAAAATTAATAAAAACAAATCAAAGGCACACCTCATGCTGGCCACCATAAACCTGTAGATACTAAAACTCCTCTACTGGTGTACAGAGACTTTCTTTGTGGCTGCAGGTCAAATAACAAACATTAGTTGGAAGCCTGAGATCTATCACATCTTGTTAACTGACATGAAAATTATTACCTGATAGTATCCACTGCAATTAAAAACAGGAGCAGCAACTCCCAGTATATCTAGTGCACTGGCAGAACTTATGCACATTTTCCAGTTGAGACTTTAAAAGGTTCTTGGAAATTGGAAAAGTGAAATACTCATTTCATAAATAACAATTAGTTATGTAGAGCACCCTAATGTAAATCTTGCATACAGAGATCTCCAAGGACACTAACTTGTAGGTAATCTTACATAATTTTTTGATCTGGTAGGTTTGTTGCCAGTATGTGTAAAGGGTAAACAAGAGTCAAGTGTTTTAAGGATTTTTTTGATAATAGCTGTGCTGTGTGTTTAAGCTTTCCTGGTGCTTTAAATTGAGCAGTGTTGATTCTATACATCAGGAAAGTGAGTTCTGACCTTGTAGTAGCTAAATTTCTATCCAGAGCTGCTTAGCCATTTGATTTTTAACAGTAAGAATAAAATAATAAAAAGGCACTTGTCTTCTCTGCCTCTCAGCTTCACACCTGTCTGAAGAATAATTTCCAGGGATTGTGTGGCAGGCACTGTGCCAACATCATCAACCAAGAAGACAAATGGAGTTATTATGGACTCAGATTAAAGTCTATAATACACTTGATAGTGGTTCCCATCAAGACACTGAGAAGGAAGCAGATCTTTCTGCTTACTTGATAAAATATAAATCCCAGATATTTATTCTGCTTTATGCCCCAATCTCTGTAAAAATTTTCATCAAATAAAATAAATATAGACAGGTGCATTACAGGCCCCTTTGCTTTTGTAACTTTGTGGGTACACAGTCCAGTACTCTGGTCTAAACAAAGGTTTTTCCGTAAGAGTAGCTGTAATCGTGTGCTTTGGGATGTGACTGCACAGAAGTCAATGTACAGATGTCCATCAAGAAGCTTCAGATGAAGATACAACCCCACAGCTGTGGTTGTACAAGTCCTTGGGGTGACTTCAGTATGCTTTTCTGGGGCTTTTTGCTTCAGCATAGTTAGATTAGCTGAAGTCTGCATATTTATTAATGAAACTTGGTACCTGAGTAAGGTACATAAAATGAGAGAAGACACAGTGTTGTAGTTGTACAAAGGATTCCAGTGATATTAGGTGAAACAGTTTGTATCTTCTCTCAGCCTGGAGTGAAACTCTAGGTCTGCAGTAGCTGGTGGGAATTTGGTTCCTGGCAATGGACAACTTGCTCCTGATGCCCTGAGGCTTTATGCTAAGGAGAAGTGTACTTGCCCCTCATGCAGCCCAGTGCCTTGCAAATTTAGCAGGAGTGCAGGATGGGAGCTTCACCTGGGAAGCCCCAGAACTGCTAAATGTTCCCTAATGTGGATTCTGAGTGGGTGAATTACACTCTAATGAGAAATCGTGCTTCCATCTCAGGGATAAATTTCTTCCTTTTGTAGATTGATGGGGTAGCACTAGCTGTGGTGCCAAGGGAAAAATTTGTCCAGGCATCAGCTGAAGCATTAAGAATTAGCAGGGTGTTGCTCCTGGTGTTGGCCAGAACTCTTGAGTGGGTCATTAGCTCACCCTTTTCAAAACAGAACCATCCAAAATCTCTCCCTATCCCATACTGCTAAAATTTGACACAGTTAATGATAGCATTTGGCATTTTATTGTTCTTTGGGCTGAGTCCTATTGTTACAGAAGTAATGGACATGGTCTCTGGTGCCCTCCTTCCTTTGCCTGCCTTGTGTTTAAAGTCAGTGCAAGTGCTGACTTGTTCTTTCTTCTGTACCTGATCGAGATATAATACAGTGACAGCTATGAGGCATTTTGTGTAGCAAACATGAAATAGGAGGGAAATGAAAAAATCAAAGAGGGAGAATTATTCATGGGAAATTGAGCGCAGCTTCATTTCTTTGCATAAAAAATTAAATAATTCTGAAAGAATTATACACTTGCCCATAGGATTTATTTCTTCTGAGCTCTTCACCTTTTTTGGGAATCCAAGTCCTCCAGCAAAGAGCCTTCTTTCTATGATTGTTGTTAATATTTTTATTAAGAAGGTTATTATCATTTTATATCTCAATGTTCCCTCTTCAACCATAAAATATGAAGTCACACTCTAAGTACTACAGTATCCTCTCTCCCTTTGAGGAACTTTGTTAATTCTGCATGCTTTCCTTCTGTTTGTCCTTCCTACCTACAGCTGGGTGCTATCCTGCAGTTTTATTTTGAAGTGATAGGCCAGACCAGTGGAACCTTATATTATGCAGGAAAAACATTTTTCCCCTTCAAATTGCCAGTATTTTGCACATAGTGCCTTATTCAGATGTCTCAACTGAGAAGTTTCAGTTTGTTCCCAAACTGAGTCACCTCATTGGCAATGTGTTGTAATGCATGGGATTTATTTTACTGGCCTGACTTTATTCTTGACCTTTTTTCCCTTCTTGTCTTCTGCAAATGCAAATGATGCATGAATTGAAATCCCCTTAAGCCTGAGCAGGAGTGGTAATTCTAAAATCAAGTAAGAAATTGGAACAGCAGAGCATATCTAGAACGTCTGATACAATGCCTTTTTTATTTTTCAGTCAGTTTGCTCCCAGGAAAACCTTTTTGTGGAAAACAGGTAAAAAATAGCTTTATTTTGTGTGTGTGTGTTAAACTTAGCTGTTTCTCTGATATTTTTTTGTCTAACTGTAGTTCTATAGTCATTTATCCTAATAAATATAAACTGTAAAGACTGAGCAAATTTGTAGTCCATATTATCTGCAGTGGTTTTGTGCTTTAAGAGGGGGTAATAGAGCTTGCCTTGCAATATGGTATCTGAGCAGATAAAGTATTACTACTGCTTTCCTGAGGCTTTTGCATTTCAGTTTCAAAAGCAGATTGTGGGAGAGAGAGGGAGCCACCTAAACTTTCATTTCAAGTGACAATTCTACCCCTGGAGTGCGTTTAGAATTTAACTTACTGATCTTTAAAAAGCACTCTAGCAGTGGCTGAATGACAGTATTTATGAAACACCAGACTTGGGTGTCTGTTGTTTAACCTGCTGTCCTGTGGGACTGAGCAGCAGCATTGGTATCACTTGTTGCTTGTCAAGGCTCACAAGTTCCATATAAGTTCCTACTTTACTGCTGCTGTGTAGTAATGAGATGGTGATATTTGAGCGCACGGTTACTTTGCATTACTGCATGATAGTTCTTGTTAATGTTATTTTTGTTATGTTAAATCCAATCAAAGCAAAACAGAAGAGGAAACTGTGTTTGAGATCTACAAAATATGAAGTATTGGCTCCATAAGAGCTGTAAAGTAGCTTAACTCTGTTGAAAATCTTAGAAATTGTGTACCTTAATGGCAGATAAGGATTTTAACCAAAAGTGGGAATTTAATTGGTGAGTGTTTGAGCGGTGTTGACCCAAGCCTGTCCTGCACAGGTTTAGAAACTGTTCATGACCCCCTTGAATAAGGAGAGGCTTTCTCTCACAGCATTTTGTTATCTGTCCATCCTTGAGTCTGTCAGATGCATTTATGGGTGATGCTGTTCCCACAGAAAATGACTCCACAGTAATGGTGAAAACCAGGTTTTCCGATGGACACTTCTGTAAGTGGAATGAGAGAAGGCCTTTAGGAGATCATGACCACTGTCATCTAACCACCTCATATTCTGAGGGCCAAGGGTATTTCTTCAGCTGTTGCTTCTGTGTCGTGACTATGGAGATATGTTTTATCAAAATAAATCAAAATTGCGACAGAGGAACCTCTAAAGCAAAAAGCAGATGCTCCCATGAACCCATTTTCCCTCTCAGGGGAGACTGGGACAACAAAGATGACACAGTTGTTCATATTTCCAAGTCAGCATGGAAAGCACTCAGAGGCTGCACTGCTAAGGGTGGGGTGGACACCTCTATGGGATAAACCATGAACTCCATAGCCAGACCTCCCCTGGTTTATGCATTCAATCCCATACCTGTGTGCAGGAGAATGTGGTCAGTTCTGGTATTTGCACATGGTTTGCTGTCCTTGAACCTGGGAGCTGACTGACCAGCCCAATGTGAGGATACATACTCAAGTCGAGACCACTAAAAGGCCAGGTTGGAAATTGTACTGCCTGAACTGTTCCTGTCCTGAGGGAGACTTCAGCTGCGTTCTGCAGAGCACTGCTTTTTCTTGCTGCATGCCCTACAGCCTTTGATCAGATGAAGCACTTAAGCTTGTACTTAGCTCCATGCACATGAGCAATTTGGTTGATTTGCTATGTTGGAAGTTAGGTGTGTGTTTAAGTGTTTTGCATTTCTTTTTTGCCAGAGAATTTGAGCATTTCTCTGGGCTGCAAAGACTTCCAAGTGACTTAGCAAGTACTTAAAATTACATATGCAGTATTTTGTTGGCTTGCATTTTTTATGTTCTTATTAGGTGATATTTTTATGAATTTTCCTTTGGATGTAGATATATGGTTCCTTAGCTTCTGAGAATTACCACGCTTGGTAACAAGAAATGCTAAATGGCCTCAGCCTCCCTGGGATGAGAGAGGAGGGGGCAATTTTAGCCTTGATTCTTTAAACTGAATCTAGCACAAATGGAAAAATGTATCTAGAAATCAAATAAAACTTTATAGACCAGATAAATTTGAATTACCATGGTTTTTAGCATAATCTTTCTTTTCATTTTTCAGTAGGCTGTTGGAAGACAGTAGCATATGCAATGATATGCATAAGAAAAGACAGCTGTTTAGGTTTGTATAAATTTTATTTGGTATTTATTTCCCAGTGCATCTCACTCGTGACTCTATCTGTGTCCTTGCCAAGGCACACCTTGACATGTGTAGATATGTCAGTTTTCTGGCTGGAAAGGAGCATGGAGAACACTCTTCCCATGTTCTCTGAATGCAGAGGTAACAACAGGACCCTTTTCTTTGGTTCACTGCCTCAAGGAACCACATGAGATTTTCGGCTGCCTAGCTGCTAAGACTGTGACTATTTGGAAGAGACTGGTGGTAGCTCATTTTTCCTGGAGCATATATGACAGGCACATTTCATAAACTAGTGCCCAGACTGACCTTTTGTTGGTTTGTTAAAAGCTGAAGTAAAAGTACTTTGAGTCAAAACTGATTGAAGTTCCCTTATCTGAAGTATCTGTGTTTTGAAACTCTTTTCTGTTAACTTTGTCTTGCCAACTCCTATTCCTTCCACACAGAGAACATTCAAATGCATCCTATATCCCAAAGAGCATCCCAAGCCAAGAGGAAATCAGGAAGAGTCAGTCCCTATTTTCATGGAGATCAGTTCTACCAGTTGACACACCAGATCAGTGGAAGACTGAATCTGGTGGTGACAGTGTTCTACTGAGAATTTTAGAAAGGTTGTTGTCTTCCACTATCAGTTCTCACATGTTCCGTTCAGATCAATCAGGCTGCTTTAAAAGTGAGTCAGCTGCCACAAGTCTTAAGCAGAGGGGGCAGAAGTAATGGATGTTTTCAAGAGTGTGCCCTTCATCTATCGAGGCGCATGGACAGCAAGGCAGATATACGCTAGATGTCTGTGTGCATCGGGGTTTGTATATCACTTCAAACCTATATCATTTATATTACCTAATTTTTTACTAAGAGGAGAAATTGATGTGTGAGGAGAAAATTTGATGTGTGGTTGCTGAGTCATCACAGCAGCCACTGAGGAGATGGATAGATTGCACCAGATAAGGAACAGTGCATCTGTTTCTGCATGACCACAGGCAGCAGGCAAAAAAACTTCCTCCTTGCTTTGGATTAGCCTTGATGATCTGAGAGCCTTGGATTGGGCATGCAGGGCTTAGCAGGTGTCTACACACACACTCTTAATAGCTAATGTCTGTTTGAGTTTGGATAACTAAAATAAATTTTTTGTAACCCAAAGCCACAGAAAACAGGGATACAATAGCATTCTGTTTCTCTCCCTCTTTTTCACTAGAATATAAATAGAAGAGAATTGTTAATTTCTAAGCACATGAGTACAAAGGAGTCTGTACATAATATACTTTGGGTTTTTTTCTTTCCGATTAAATCTTAAAGGATGATTTATTTTTAAAATATTTTTCCTTTTTTTGTGTTGTTGCTTCTGTGCTGTTTCTCTTCATGCTTTCCCACTGTGTGGGTCTAGCATAGTCAACAGGTTTACACTGCCGATCATATCTGAGAGAGGCTCTGTTGCAGGCAAGGAATGCAACAGCCTGATCCTATCTTTGACATGCTGCCTCCTTCATGTTACAAGTAACACAGCTCAGCAAGTTCTCCAAATAAAAAGCAGGAACCAAGTCCACAAGGAAAGAGGAGACAAAAAAAATTTAAATAGCTGCAGTCCCATCCTTTTGATTTGCAGAAAGAGCTTTGAGCCTGCAAGCTATTTTACTGTAATATACAACAGAGTGGAAAATATCTTTTAAAATCCTTCCAAATACAATGTTATGAGCATCACTTGGGATAACAGTCACAGTGCACTAAGCCACGGTAGGCATTTTGGTTTTGTCATTTTAGCAGTACAGTGTAAGTAGTTTACCATAAACAAGCCAAATTCTTCTCCAAATTCTGATCACAGAATTTACTGTGTTATTACTGACAGTACACTGGGTACTCTGCAACTGTTGAAGGACAGGCAGCCTCTACCCAGAGAATTTCATGATTATTCTGTGCAGAGGAGAAACAAAATAAATTGACTTGTGGGTCTCTATGTGAAGTATTAGCAGTGAAGAGATTGGGGTCACACTGGGAGGACACATATTTAGGCAAGGCTTTGGATGAGCTTACAAAGCTGATAATCACTGGGTGCAAGCTGCTATAGAAATAAGGATATGAAGACAAAGGTAGAGTGCAGATGAAGTTGGTGAGAAAAACATCACAGGGGATGGACAGCAAAGTGAGACATGGTGAGGGACTTGCTGAGGGAAGAGAACACTCAACGAACAACAGAAATGCTATATCAAGGGCTGCATAATGCTGCTGTGTCAGCCCCATCTGGTAAAGTGCTCTGAGGAGATATCCAAAAGGGGAGGGTGGTAAGTTCCTTGCATGTAAAAAGGGTATAGCAGTGATTACATGCTGAAGAGAGATAAGTATGGGGATCAAATCCCATTTCAGACCTGCTTTTGTAAAGGCAGAGTATTTCCTTTTTCTTTACAAAGGTCGCTGCAGAGTACCTAAAGATAGACTGTGCCTTGACATGGTTTTATTTGTGTATAAATCTTTGTTTCATGATATCTGTAGGGATAACAGAGACAGCATTAGGAAGACATCTGGCAGTCGACAGAGCAGTACAGAGAATGAATTGAAGTGGACAGACCACCAGAGGCCATGGAGCAGCACAGACTCGGACAGCTCAAATCGAAATTTGAAGCCAGCCATAACAAAGACAGCCAGTTTTGGTGGGATAACCGTCCTGACAAGAGGAGATAGCTCATCAAGTAACAGAAGTACCGGCAAACTGTCTAAAACAGGTAGCTAGTACTGTATTGGGTTCACAGTGCTTCTTCTTGTGTGATGATAGATGGCTGTGTTGGTGCTCGTCTGCGTATGGTCTGTCACAGAATGGTTTGGGTTGGAAGGGACCTTCAGGGACCAGTAGTTTGACCCTCATGGTTGGACTAGATGGCAAAATACATAAACAGTTGTGTTTCCTGTGCACAGGAGATGGGTATGTCCCTTTGTGGGTGCTAGTATGTGGGCACCTGCTCCTGAGTTTTTAGGAATCAAGAAAAGAATGCAGTGCATGAGGTTTGAAAATCATAGGAGGGGTAGGTTTTCCCTGGAGTATATGCACACACTATTTGAATACCATCTGCACTTGTGGCCTGACAAAGTGGTGCTCCTTTCAGAGAAAGTACAGATTTTACCTTTTTATTATTCTTAATATTTTTGAGTTGTGAATAATTAAATGTCAGATATCTGAGGAGAAATCCAAGAACATCTTTTTGTCATTGCTAAAGTGCACCCCATCTGTATTTTGGAGCACAGCCTCTACCTTCATGATGGCAGTTGAGGGTGTGGTGGAAGCAGGCAGACATGGTGGATTCACAGAGGTCCCACAATCTCTCCATTTTCTTGTTTAGTTCCCATTAAACAAAAGCATCCTTTAAAGAGACTATGAATCTGATGGGATTTCTGCATTTATTTGCATTAACTTTACAAGTAAACATATGAGTGAGTCACATGGTCTGGATCTAAGTAATTTCAAGCTATGCCATTTAGGTATTCTATTATACTTCAGGTTGAAAGTGCATAATAAATGATGAAGCCATCAGATTGGTTCATTTGATACCTGTAGTATAGGACAAATGGTAATCAATACGTAGCACTTAGTGCTCTTTCAGCTTGAGAGTGTTTTATGGATGGTACTAAATTTACACCCAGTTTATCAAACCTGAGTTGGTCAGATTTCACTCCTATTCCCCAAACTTTTCAGTGGCTTTTGTGTGGGTCAGGATTCTGGGGAAAGGAATTTTCAGAATAAATAAATAAATAAAACAATTGACATAGTAATTACATTTTAGATCTCTGGATGTTGAACATAGTTTAAAATTTTAGACAGTCATAAAGTCACTTGAGTTCAAAAGACCTTTGAGGTCATCAAGTCCAACCATTAACATAACATGGTCAAGTGCACCCCTAAACCATGCTTCCATGGGTCACAATTTACATGTATTTTAAATACCTCCAGGGATGGTGATTTAGCCACTTCCCTGGACAGTGTTACAGTGCTTGACAATCTTTTCAGTGAAGAAGTTGTTTTTTTTTTTTTTATGGTATCCAGCCTAAACCTTCTCTCATGAAACTTGAGGCCATTACCTCTCATCCTGTCACTTGTTCCCTGGAAGAAGAGAATGACCCCCACCTTGCTACAACCTCATTTAAGGTAGTTGCAGAGAGCAAAAAGAACTCTGAGCCAGTTCTCTCAGCCACTTCTGATCAGGCTTGTGCTGTAGACCGATCACCAGCTCCATTTCCCTTCTCTGGACATGCTCCAAGAACCTCAGTGTCCTTCCTGTATTGAGAGATCCAGAAATGGAAACAGGATTCAACGTGTGGCTTTACCAGTGTGGAGTACAGGGGGACAGTCACTGCCCTGGTCCTGCTGGTCACACTATTGCTGATACAGGCCAGGATGCCTTTGGCCTGCTTGGCCACTATTCTGGCTTATATCCAGCTGGCTGATGGCCAGCACTCTCAATCCTTTTCCACTGGCCATTCTTTCTGAAGCCTATAGCACTACATGGGGTTGTTGTGACACAAGGGCATGATCTGGCACTTTGTCTCATTGTATGACAAAATTAGGCGCAACCCATTGTTCCAGCTTGTCCAGATCCCTGTGTAAAGCCTTTTTATCCTCCAGCAGATCAACACTCCCTCCCAGCTTAGTATCATCTGCAAACTTCCTGAAGATGCATTTGATCCCCTTTTCCAGCTCATTAAGCAGGACTGGCCGTAGGGAACACCACTTGTGATCAGCTTCCAGTTGTGTGTAACTCCATTCACCCCTACTCTGGGCCTGGCCATCAGCCAAGGTGAACTGTACATCCATCTGGGCGATGAGCAGCTAGATTTTCCAGGAGTGTGTTGTGAAAAACAGTGTTGAAAAATAGCTTTTCTGAAGTCCGGGTAGACAACATCCATAGCCTTTCCCTCATCCTCTAAGTGGGTCACCTTGTCATAGGAGATTGGGTTGGTTAAGTAGGACGTGCCTTTCATAAACTCATGTTGGCTGGGTGCTTTTGCCTGGTTGTCCTGTACATGCCACATAATGGCACGGAAGGTGATCTGCTCCATAAGTTTTCTCATACCAAAGTCAGGCTCATGGGCCTTTAGTTCCCAGATCCTCCTTCCAGCTTTTCTTGTGGGTGGGTGTCACATTTGCTAGCTTCCACTCAACTGGGACATCCCACTGGGGCTGCTGATAGATGATGAAAAGTGGCTTAGTGAACACTTCCACCCTCTCCCTCAGAACCTTGGGTGGATCCCATCCCATAGATTTTTGTGTGTCAGTGTGATGTAGCATCTCACTAACTTTGTCCTTGGATTATGGGGACCTTGTTCTGCTCCCTGTCTCTGTCTTCTGGCTCTGGAGACTGGGTACCCAGAGAACAGGTCTGGATATTACAGACTGAGGCAAAGAAGGCATTAAGTACCTCAATCATTTTCTCAACCTTTGTGACTGTGTTTCCCCCTCCAGCCAATAAAGGATGCAGATTGTATTTAGCCTTCCTTTTCTTGCTAATGTCTTTATAAAAACATTTTTGTTATCTTTTACAGCAGTAGTCAAATTAGCGGAGCTTTGGCCTTTCTAATTTTCTCCCTGCTTAACCTTTTTTTTTCCCCTGAGACAGGATGGCTGTGTTCCATGCTAGCTTGTCTTTTAGCACATGCTTGCAACCTGGTTCTGTGCCTTTAAGATTTCCTTCTTGCAGAATGTCCGGCCTTTCTGGACCCCTTTGTCCTTCAGGACTGCCTCCTAAGCTCAAAATCTCCCTCTAAAAGTCCAAGGTAGCCAGACTGCAAACCCCTCTCCCTATTTTTCTGAGAGTTGAAAACTGTCTTTTTTGTGATCACTGTGCCAAATAAAATCTCTAACCATCACATCACCCACAAGTCCTTCTCTGTTCACAAAAAACAGGCCCAGTGGAGTACCTTCCCTAGCTGACTTCCTCACCATCTGTGCCTGGAAGTTATCTTCCACACACTCCAGGAACCTCTTAGACTGTTTCCTCACTGCAGTGTTGTATTTCCAGCAGTTATCTAGTAAGTCAAAGTCATGTACAAAACAAGGGCCAGTGATTGTGAGACTTCTCCCATCTTCTTATAGAATATTGCATCTGCTTCTTCATCTTTCTTGGGTGGTCTGTAGAAAAATCCCACCATTTTCTCTGATTTCTACACATAAGCACACAACCCTTTCATCACTATTGTCAAGCTCTAGACAATCAAAACACTCTCTAACATACAAGGCATATCCCACCATCTATCCTTCTTTGTGTGTGCCTTCAGAGGCATTTCCAGCCATCCACTGCAGCACTCCACTTGTGGGAGTCACCCCACTATGTTTCCACCATGTGACGGTAACTGTGTCACAGCTATCCTGCCATGCAGTTTACTTCCAGCTCCTGTTTTGTCACCCATTCTGTGTGCATTGGTGTAGGTGCCCTTAAACTGATTTATTGATCCTGCCCCTTTTTTTGGGGAAGATGCTGTAATTCCTATGGATTATTCTCAGGCGCTTCTGTCATTTTTAACACATTAGTAACCTTTTTGTCTTCACTACCACATGCATCTGCATCCCCTACCTCCACTGGGATGTCAGACCAAAGAACCTCACTAGCACACCATCCCTTAAGCACTGGCATGCTGCATTACATCCTTTTCACTTTTAAAATCTAGTTTAAAGACCTGATAACTCCTCTGCAAAGATAATTTTCCCCCTTTGAGACAGGGGTACCCTGTCTGCCACCAGCAGGTTTGGTGTTCTGTAAACCAATGCATGGTTAAAACCCCAAAAATGCTGTCAATGACACCAGGCTGAGTCTGTTCTTAATCTGCTGGCTCTTTCTTCATCAGTCCTTGCAACTGGAAGAGCACTGCTTTTTCTCCTGATCCCTTAACCAATCATCCTAATGCCTTGAAGTCTCTTGATTGCCCATGGACTTCTTATTGGGATTTCATTGCTGCCTACCAGAAAAATCAGTAATGGATAATGATCCATTATCAGGCTGTATCAGGGTAAAAAGTATTCACATCTTTAACTCAGGCACCGAGGACACAGCAGACAGCCCCAGGAAGTGAGTCTAATCAGCCTATTGGCCTACTGTTCCCTTCAGAAGCAAGTCTCCCATGATCATGGCCCATCCTTCTTTCTTTGTGGAAGCTATTTTGATGGAGGGAGCAGTCTGAATTAGCCTCCAACCAAGTGAAATGCCATCCTTGCTGTTGTTTGTTTCTACTTGCAGAACCTCACATCTGTTATCCCAGGGCACCTGAGACAGTGATATAATCACACAGGAGACCTATCTGCTGTGCTGGCCAGGAACTTGTTGCCATTGCCCCCTGTCCCTTCATCCCTGTGTTCAGACAGATGGAGAGATGACAGAATCCTCCCTATTCTGTGTTCTGTCTGCCTATGGGATCTGCCCCAGGGAATGCAAGATGCAATTTCAGTATGTATGTAGTTTTGACACGAAATTCTTATGTATTTTTTATTTTAATATAGACTGAATAGGCTATACAGTGGGGCTTGAAGTATGGAATAGACCATGGTTTCACTTCCAAATTTCTTTGCCTCCCATGAATATTTCTGTAGCATCAGAACTGAATTTCATATGCAGGGATTAAGGAGGAGGCACAGGCTTCTGCTCTACTTTTTTTTTTGTATCATTCTACCTTAAGTAGAGTGCAGGTAAATATATTTCTCTGCAGCATTGTGTTGCAGAGGTGAAGAGCATTTAAAATTGTGTCAGGGAAGTCCAGTTTGGAGGAGACATCTAATTGCAAGGGCAATATTTTTAAGAAGCCATTTTAGAGTTAAAATCAAGCATAGTAAAAAGGATGCACCTAGGAAATATATTAAGGAGGAGACTTGTGAAACATGCCAATACTTGTAAATGAATCTGCACCCTATAGGCACCAAACCCCAAATTGCTTTCAAATGAAAGCTCCTATAACACATTCTTAAAACATCAGTGATACTAAAATTCCATGGTCTTTTTTTAAATGCTTTGACTTTTTGTAAGGAATGCATTTAAACCGGAAAGCTAGCCAAGGCACAGAAAGAGTAAAAGAGAAACAAGATAAAAGGAAGAAGTGGGGAAGAAGAGCAAGACTGGATGTCAAAACAGACACCTTCAAAGCCAGGACACAAACTCAGTCAGCCTGAAAAAGGCCATAAGAACTAATATCCTAATCACTATTTCTATCCTTCTCTCTAAAATGCTATTGAATGGCATTAAAGCAGAAAGCAATAACAATTCAAAAAGCAATGGGAAAATATGTCTTGATAAAGTGTTCTCCCTTTACCAAAAAAATGATAAGCGCACGCATGCAGTAGTCAAGGACCCCATGTGCTATTTGCATTTTCTAAGGTGCATTAGGTACCAAGTGATACTTGATTGTGCATGTTTTGCATACTATCTTCATTATTTTCCACTCTTGTCATAGGCAGCCTTGGTGTCCTGGTAGTTCAGGAGACATTTAAAGTTTGATCATGGTTTTATTTTAGGTGATTCTGATTTTTTTTTTTTTTTGTCTTCACTACAGTAGTTGAAGTAGAATTGCAGAGGTGTTGCTACCCATGATAGACATGCTGTCCTGGTAGCATGGCAGTCTGCTAGGCTCCAATTCTGTCCCAGTTTTCCTGCAGAAAGACTTTTTTCTGAAAAACTTTATGGTTCACAGTAATAAATTTAAAATATTTTTGTCTTGCATTTGTATCATCATAATTTGTATGAAATCAGTGTGAAATCATTAGTTGATCAAAATGTTCTTCAGTGGCTAAATGATGACAAATATTTATGGTCTTTTTAAATGTGAAAATTATTCTCTATATATATGGCAGTCATCCAGAAGCACTGTTAAACACTCTTCCTGAGCATAGGAGTATTTAAATTTTCAGGATTTTTACAGAAGGCTCCCAGCTGCCTTCAACAGGGTATATAGTAATGTAATATTAACGTTGTAGCCTTTCTGGTTCATTTTTTATATCGTTACCAAAATTAAATGTTATGCCCCTAACCTGTGATAAATCAGTAATTAATGGTGCATAGCAAACAAGAAGGAACTAAAGCACAGAAAGATGTTAACTTCCCCTTAGGCTCACAGAGAGATCACAGAACCTGCTGTTCTCTGCAGCAGAGTCCAGTAGTGTCAATTAGTCTTAGACCTTATTGCGTTCAGCTTCACAGGAATTGGAGCTTAGCAAAGGAATTATGTTACTTCATTTTTGCCAACTTCACAAACGGGGCTGTTTGAAACTCATTATATGTTATCTTATTGGTTCTGATGGTTATTTTCATGCACCTGTTGATCATTTAGAAAACCCTGTTCTACTGAAAAGCACAGATTGTACACTGCAAATAAAATTTCCTTCTCTGTTATTCTGTTGTTCAGTAGGAACAGAGATGTTCTAAGCTATAATTCAATATGAAATTCCTACTACTTAGGACATCATACAAAATGTTGGTTTGTTTAGCTTTCTAGTAATACAGTAAATTTTCCAGGGTTTCCATACCTAAGCACGAAAAGTGGAAAAGTTGTCCCTGTAGGGGCACAATGATGTACATATTCAGTCTCAACACCCAAAAAGAGAAAATCTAGCATATCAACTACCATGTTATTGTCACTGACACATTGCAACAGGTTTTATCATGAGGGAAGATGTGTTTCAAAGAAATGTTCTATGTGTATCTACATATCTAGTTAAATAATTGTTGTGAGGCTTAAAAGTTTTAACTATTGCACAGTTAGCTTCTCTTAATGCATTTTCCATTCAGTGGAATGCACATCTGTTAGAGTGTATTTCTTTCCCCCTTAGCTGCAAAAAGCTGGCTGCATTGGGTATTAACTGTGTTGATACAGAGCTGTAGGGATCATTAGCTTCCTTGGCAGGGCTCCAAGTAATCAGAGACACAGTCTAATCTCTCCTGTTAGGTGTTCATTGCTACTCCTGTTGGGAAAGGCATTTCAATATGTTACTGCAGGCATTTTTAATACATTAACCTTCCTTTGCTGTTTTGTTGTTTAGGTTTTGAGGGTTTTTTAGTAAAGTGTCCTGTATATTATATCTTTTATCTAAGTTTTGGAACTGGATTTCTCCTTCTTTATAATTTACTTGAATCAGGCATTACCCTGATGAATCTTGTAAATCCAGCAAAAACTGTCAGAATATTGACATAGGGCAGCAGGTCACGAGCCAACTGTTTCCAGTCATAATCTTCCCACCAACTGTGCTGAAACATCAGTTTTATTTTTAGAAGTGCAGCTTAGAGAGAAATAATCATGTTCATATGAGCACATGCCATTTGCATTAAAAAATTGCTAAATATGTTGTTGCATAGAGAAAGGCAAGTGACTTACAGAAGTAGAAAATAAATATTTCTAATCCAAGAACCTATATCCAAGACAAAAATACTTCCAGTGCTCTACTATTCCTGAAAATGATGGTCTAGAGTAAGCAGTGGTAGCGGATAAATCTTGAGAGTGTATAAGTTGATAAGAAAGGAGAAATTTGCCTCGGACTTGAACGGTGAGATGAGCAGAGATGTTCAAAGTCATCAGATAATGAATGCCGATCCAAGGAAAATAGAGCAAGACATGTTGCATCACTCACTAATGCCTAGAATATTGGAAAATTAATGGTACTTCACGTTCTCCCTCTGCAAACTCTCTAAACTATTAAGCATTTTTGGTGTTTTTTCTGTCTCTTTTTCTTTACAGCTCTTAGAACTTCTTTATCCCTCAGAATACTTAAAAAATATATTAATGGAAAGTCATGAGAATGTGAAGGTTATTATTAGCTCAACTGAAGCAGAAAGAAAATTATAGAATAATCTAGAAGAAGTATCCATCATTACATATTGAAAAAAAGCGCTTAGATTGTGTAATGGGGGCAAAAATCTCATTTAGTCCAAGTTCCTTTCAGAAGTCTTTAGCAAGACATCTTTTAATATGAATCTGAATAAAGTCTGTTAAGTTTCTTTTTTTCCCCTTTTCTACCGTACTGAATTCATTATAAAGTGATTTCCCGTTTCAGGTTCAGGCAGGATGAAAACACATAATCAGAGCTACAAAGACAAGATTAATTGGTGTTAATTTCCCGACGTTAGTGTTGGAATTTACTTGGCTTTACTTGGCTTAAAAGGATAAAAAATAAGTTACAATAATGGAACTAAATAAAGTAGATCATTCTTATACACTATAAATGGGGGTAAAATTTGTACAGCAGTAATTTCTGGATTTTTTTTTTATTTTTAAATTCAGAAAATTCTCTTTATGGTTTTGTGACTTATTTGTCTTATTTCAAAATCACTGACTTGATCTACTGACATGGGAGAGCAGATCTCAGATCTTTTAAGGCACACATTTCAAAGCTATCAGCTTGACCAATGTGTGGTGATAGCCTCAAAGTATTTATGTGATGAGTGCACCTGAATTAATGTCAGTCTTCTGGCTTTTATCATTCAGAAGCTAGTGTAGATCAATACATAATTCTGCCATAAAAACAGCAGACAGAAAAACCAAAACAATTGAATGTCACAGCTGCAATCTTCTTTTGTGCCAATAGCGTTTTGTTGGAATAGCACAGAAAGTGGAGAGAGTCTGAACTCAGGCTTAATACTACTCACACTTATTAGAAATAATGGGAGGTTTAAGAAATCTCATCACCACTACCATCTCCAGGTAGCTTTCTGACCTGTTGAATTTAAAAGGTGAAGGAAAAGAGGAGAAAGTAAAGCAAGAACTCAAAGAAACAACATGAAGTCCATGCAGAAAGGCCAGGGAAATACAGTAAAGGACCTTGTAACTGATGTGGAAGGAAAATGGAACTCCAGCAATTACATTTACAATTGCAAGGAAGATGCCAAATACCAATGCCAAATGCAGCTTGATTAGGATGAACTCCAGGAATAACTCTGCAACCTGTAAAAACACAGAAATCTGAAATTATCTAATAAATAAAATCATTTCTCCAGGAATATTATTTCTAAATTTCTAGCCTCAGTCTACAAGGAGAGGAAAAATATAGCAACTAATACAACTTTGAAATGTATTTAATGAAACTAAAATATTCCTTGGAAATATCTACTACTTCCTTGATTAAATACTGGAGAAGAAGATGTAGAGTTCAACTGATGGAAAATAGTGCCCAGCTCATAGAGAGAACTGTGTCTGTAGTGGTTGCTATATGGATACAAAGTTTGAAGAAGATGGATAAAAAATGTTGCACAGTAACCTGCAGTAATCTGTAGAAAAGTCCTCTGTTAAGTAACAGCATGCTTGCGTGATTTCTTCAGGAGAAACATCTTCTGCTCTGATTTCTCTAAATATGAGAAAATATATGAATTTCAAATGCATTTGACTGAAAATGAATTCGAGGCTCTAAGCAGTCTACTGTAGGGTCCATCTACAGTATCCCATATCTGAAAGGATATAATTTGCCTCAAAGAGGTTTGCTAAACTGAAGTCTGAATTCTGTCCTTGCTTTTAGTCTATATCTGCAGATGAACACTGTGGAGGTTAGATGCATAGACAATGCACTCAAGTAAAATGAAAGAAGGTGCAATTAAAACATACTCTACTCTGTGGAGCAAGCATCCATACCATCCTGCTTTAAGAAAGCCAATCACCTGAGCCTGACGCTCTTAAAAACTCTTGTCCTTTTTCTGTGAAGCAAATTAAAATTTATTCATGTAGTATCTCAGAGGTTTGAAAATTTATATTTAGAGATTAAAATAATGTGTCTTTCCATTCTTCCAGCACAAATTGCTGTAGCACAGTTGATTTATCTTGATTGATCAATTTTAATAGGTTTGATGCTGAAAAACAAAAGTGTTAAAAGTCTTAGGTAGCATCTTAAGTAGCTTTAAATTAATATGGATATTGCACAGCTACCTTGTGACTAGACTGATAATTCAGTTACTGTTGCTTTTTACTTACAGAGAATATTTGGGTGGATTTTTGTGTTACATTTTTGTTAGTTTTGCTTTTTTTTTCATTTATAAACACTATGTTTAGTTTTTATACCTTATGAACTGATACCTTGGCATTATAAATACATGCTGAAGGATTTTGTGTTCCTCTTTGGTAAATCTGTTTACTGGCTGGGGGGAAACTGATGTTGCATGAGGAAAGTGGGCTTTTAGATTGTAAAAATTACCACTGGGTGCTGGGTTCAGTAGGGAGTGAAAATCCTGCTTCTACTAGCTGAGCATGGAATGGTGCATGCCTTTGCAGTCTGTGAAGGCTGTCCTTGTGTGTGTGCCCTATCTGATGGGAACTGGCATCCCTTGTGACCCCCCTTTCTGCTGTGGTTTTGTTTCCCTGTTAGGCTCAGAGTCTTCCAGCAGTGCTGGCTCCTCAGGATCACTGTCACGAATACATCAGCCTCTCCAAAGTGCATCTCTCATCCCTGGGGTATTGGCCAATTCTTCAGGCAGTGTGTCCTACCCTGAGAATGGGATGAGCGGCCAGGTGGCCCCCAGCAACACCAGCTATATCTTTCTTCCACTTGAAGCTGCAGGGATACCGCCTGGCAGTATCCTTCTCAACCCACATACAGGTCAGTACAATTCCCTCCTGCCTGATTCTGCCCTTTGTGCTTCTGATGTCAGCTGGTGAATCAGCAAATTTCTTGTTTCTAGATATATTTTTCTGGAGGTGCTTTATGCACAAATACACATTGAAATGACATTTGGCAAATTGTTGTTTTCAAATGTGCAGGCAAAGCTAGATTCGATTTCTGAATGCTATGCTGTTGTGACATAGCCGATGGGAAGTGATACAAGACACTTTTGCTCCATCCCAGACAGGATATCCATCATTCAGAAGTCCTGATGCTCCCTGGCTCTAAGGGAATCCTCTAAGTTCCCATTAGCATCAGTAAGGACAGATGCTCTTCTATATCAAACATGCTGAGATATGGTGCAACTAAAATATAACATCACATTCTTAGAGATTGTGCTTAACAGCAGAATTTCAAAAGGCTTAAAGGCTACATTTGAATTTGCGCTGCAGAATTAATTTTACATGAGCTATATGATTAGCAATTGTATTTAAATTGTGAAGTTTGTGATAAGAGAAAGATGTAATTCTTAAATTTCTGATAGTTTTCATCACTGCAGCTCACAAATGAGGCACTTGCAAGCATGCAAGTGCTGTGGGCACTTCAGAAACTCTTCAGTTTGAACTTGAGTGCTTGATGAAAGCTTAAGGCAGTTTGTAACCTCCTTGGTCTGGATCATGTTATGCTGTTACTCCCCACTGTATTGTACTATCAGTGTTAAGAATTTAGGGAGTTTGAGACTGTGGTGCTTCTTTGGTAATTTGGACTATTCCAGTGACCATGACTAGCTGTGCTGTCAAGCTTAGCTGAGTAATGCTGGGTTTAAAACAAGAAAGTCTGTAGTGAAACGTATCTTCCTTTATACCAGGAGATGAGGGTTAAACTCCAAAATATTTTTTTCAAAGTCCTTAAAAGAACATTCAGGAGCTTTTTCTTTGGGGATTTTTGTTTATAATATGCATTTTATGTGGTTTGCATCCCTGTGTTCCACTATTTTGGTGGAAATGTTTAAAACTTATTTGTGTGTCCACTATTAAGAATATTTTTTTGGTTATAGTTCAGTCAAGAAAGTTGCAGCATTTAAGAAAGATACAGCCTTGGTAAACTCTTAAGTCAGTCTTACCACAAGTATTTATAGATGGTAGTATCTGGGGTAGTATCTAATCAATATGTGTCAGCATATTTAAAATCAAGGAGGAGTTATTGTTTGTTTAGATTTGATAAGTTTGAAAAGTTCTGTCCAGAGAGATGACTTAGTAACTTGCACAAGCTTTTACTCTTCTAAAGCCTTTGCTCTTTAACTGTACTTTTTTCCAAACTATTGCATTATTGACATGAGAGCCTAATACTGTCAGCAAGGAAAAGATCCATCATTATAATCATCTGTTCATTTCTGTTCTGGTAGATGACAGTTCTGTCTGCAACACTGACATTTCTTGGTCAATACAGAAGACAACATTTTGTGTTTCACCATATGGTCCATTTCTATGCAAAACTCATCAGGCCTAGGCAGGAATCAACCATAATTTGGGTGACAGGACTGAGAAACAAATGAAAGGAATTGATGCTTCTTGGAGCCCACAAACAGCTGAGGGATATTGCTTGTTCCTCACCAGGCTTGTTCCTTGACTTGTTCCTGGCAAGGACAGAGACTGGAGCTCACCACACTTGAAAGCCAGAAGAGCCATGTAAGAGGAACATCTCCTACTTCTGTCTTGTCAATTTAGCAAATTGCAGCAGCTAGTTCATATTTTTGCTAGGTACATAGAGAGTCTTTTTTCTGCTAGAGGTATAATACCTTTCAATACTGTCACTAGACCAGGGCGCCTTCCCTCCCTATGTGCCTCTGTCTGCAGATGCATCATTGGGAAACCCATGCATGTTTGCATGTTTAACATTCAGAGAGCAAGTATTTCTGTGTATTTATTATTTTGTATTTCTTTCAAACCTTGTGTTTTGTTTCTATGGCTCCCATGTAAATATATACATAATAAAGTATTGGAGGGAGCAGATTCTTTAAGAACCTAAAATTCTTGTCTCACTCCTAGCTTCATGATGCTGCCTTGTGCTAGAAGTCAGGCTTAACTTTGGCATCTGCTATGGTTTTCACATGCAGCAAAATACATCCCGCAAAATTGTCACTCTTTGGGCTCAGAATCTTTGCATCTTATTAGGGAAACATTACAAAAGAAGCTCCATGGGGAAGAGATTTAGATTGCTCTGTGATTGACTATCAAAGTGAAGGATGCTGTCAGAAACAGATGAAGAGAAGACAATTGAAAGAAAAGGAAAAAGGATCTTTGTTTCTTTTAATGAATAGATTTTCTTTCCTAATGTAATACCATTCTTTAGCTCTTTCTTCTCCTCTTGCAGAGTGGCTACTTCCAGTCTTTTTCTCTCTTTTTATCATAATACTGTGTCCTTTAAAGATCTTTCCTACCTTTCACACTACATAGTCACTGACTGTGCAAGCCTCTAAATGACATTCAGAGATACTGTCAATTTCTTCCTGCCCTGATTATAAGTCTGATCCTTCCCAGATGTCGGGAATCCATTCTTTCTTTTCCATATTTGCAGTTTCCTTTATTTTCTCTCCTTGCTTTACCCTTCTCCTTCCCTAGATAGTCAAGCTTCTAATGTGCTTTGGCAAAGAACCATTTATGAGCTGTGCTCTCCATTTCACTTACTTCATCAGCCTGCTTTACCCTTTAATGGATTCCTCTTGACACATTCTTCCTTAACCCCTCTGACAATTTAAAAGCATCTACTTTTCATTTGTACTCCTTGAAATGACATTGCAATCTTCGCCCTTCTATCAGGGCCACAGTTCATAACTTACAAATGTCTTCTGCGTTACCTTCTGATCTCTTGTTTTAATTTCTGATTTCAAGATTTCTTCATGAGAAGTCTTCTCTTCTTTTTTCTTAAAAAGTGTTGCTGGGACCTTACACTTTCAATTCTGTCATCTTTCATTAAGCTACAGGAAATGCTCCATATTAGCTTGCCTTTGAGTGTCTGACACAGGCTTTGGGAGCATGTTATCCTGCTCACTCAGTCTTCTTAAGTACTTTTGGGCTTGAGATTCCCAAAGCTTGGGACTCCATGCCATAGTCACCCAGCAGGTTCACAGCAAGAATCAGGAAATCAGTAGACAGAACTGCCCTGTGCTTCTTTTCCACTCACTCATGACCTTTGTCAGCATGAATGTGGTGTTGAGTTCATCCAGAAACTCGATGCTTTTGAGAGAGAGAAGGCAAAGTTCTTTAGCCAGTGCTCTTCATGCATTTCTGACCATGATTCATTGGAGGGAGAAACTAGAAGGCTGACGAATAGATAGAACAGGTAGAGATGCTTTGTAGGATACAAATCATTATTTCACCATTGCTCTAAGTCTCTGAACTCCTCCAGATCTCTCTTTTTATCTCAGATATTCATACTTTAGTTACCTACTTCATAGGTTATCACATCATTGTTAAAATTGCTCTTCTTTTTCTCACAGAAGAATTAATAATTCCTTTGGTTTACAGATTTATGATGGAAGTGGAAAGAGAACTGAGGTAATGGAAATTATTTTCCTACTGAGAAATAGAATTCCTTTTTTGTTTTCAAGACAATTACTTGGGTAGACTTATTATCTTAAACAAACATTGTTTTTGCAAGGTTACTTCCCCCAGCTTGGGTTCTTTCCCTCTGTTTAACTATCTGAAGCAAAATGGGTTCAATAACTTAGTAGAACTCAGAACAGAATTTTTATATAAGAGATTCTTGAATACACCTGAGGTGTTGCTTCCTTGAAAACTGGATTGCTAGCTCCTCTAAGTATATAGGCATAGCTCTCAAAAGTACAGGTCTTTGTTATTAGAATGCAGTGTGTAAGTAAATTAGTAACAAGTGTGGGCTTGTTTTTTTCCTCTTTCCTACAAACTATATTGTTGTGAAGTAGTTGTGTGCATTTGACTGCTGTTGTATGAGAGGAAAGTGTAAGGGAACGTTCTCTACCTTCAGTGTTTGCTCCAAAGTTCAATTTTAATGTTAATTGATTCATCATTGTATGATTTCAAGTAACCATAGCATCTGAATCATCTTATAGCCATGGTAACTTTCCACCCATTCCTTGGAAAATCATACTGCTGAAACAAGTATCTGCTATCTTGCCTGAAAAAAGATAAAAGCTGTCTGATACCGTAATTATGGTAGTCAGCTATTGAGAGTGATGAGCACTTTACTCTTGTAGCAGGTTGGCTAAAGAGCTATCAGTTAACACAAATTGTTTGCTTTTACACAGAAAACAGTCTGTCCTTAAAAGTTTCCAGCAAGAGACAGGTGTTTTATTTCAGGTCAACCATTTGTAAATCCTGATGGAACGCCGGCAATATATAATCCTCCCAGTGGCCAGCAGACGATGAGGAGCCAGGTGGTGGGACAGTCCCAGCAGCAGCCTTCACCCCAGCAACCTCAGCAGGTTCAACAGCCACAGCAGCAAATAGCAAGTCATCTTGTCACACAGGTAGGTGTGGTGTCATTAGAAAAAAGGAGGAGCTCTTGGGGATATGGAGAATGACCTAGAGGAAAGAAGGGAGGAATGTGGCTAGATCAAATATCAGGATGTTCTTTTCAATATGGATAAAACAGATGGAGAGGGAAGATTACATCTTCATTTTTATCTAAAGGATGATTTCATTTTCAGAAGTACTGTTAAGTGTGTTGGTGCATGTCTACATAAAATTAGCTTGAAAAATTCATCCATTAGTGGAAGCTGAAGCATTCATTCTCGAATCAGTGCAGTCTGTAATTCTCTCCAAAAAGCCAGAGACATTTCTCTTTTGACAACAATGGGTTTGAGTCAAAGAATAAAGTACAACAAAAGCTCTACAAACCCTTTCATATCTGGTTGTATTGGGCCCAATCCATGGATGCTTTCCAAGTACTTTTGCTCCAGATTGGTGGCTTTTTGCCTGCACCAATATTCTGGCCATGATACTGCTCTGAGCTAAAAGTTCTGGAGTTACAGCAGGAAGATGAATTTTGTCTGAGCACAGTGCAATGATGTGTTGGCTCTCTGGTCCCTGTGCTGGCTATGGCATATGGCCTGACATGGCTGACCATGGGCAGCAGGGTTTGGGTCTGGTTCAAACTTAATTTTGTGGATTGCATGCATGTTCTCCCAGGGCAGAACAGGCAGAGGGAACTACCCTAGCAAAAATCCTATATAATGCTTAGTCACAGAGCAGCCAAGATCGACTGTGGTTCTCTTGCGTAGACTTATAATTTGGCACAGCTTCATCCTAGGTTACACAGAAATACAGTGTTTGAATTCAGTGAAATTGCTTTGGTTTTACTGGTTTTGGACTTACATGGTTATGGCTCTTATTTCTTGATCTAGTCTTCCCAGTTTTAGAAGATAGACATAGTACCAAACCTGTAAGTTATATGAGAGGCTAAAATGAAAGGAATACTAAAGCTATTCCAAGGTAATAGTGCTGTGGAAAACCGTTTTTTACACTTAGATAAACGTGCTCAAAGCTGATGGCTTGTCTGTTGGTAACTCACAGCCTGTTCTTCGTCATTTTTTTAAACTCTTGTGTTCTCCCAAAGCAGCTTTACAATCAATTATTTGTTTGCCTATGACATACTTGGAGTTAAATCAGTCACAAAAAGCAAAATTCGAATATACACTTACACTATGCTGCTTTCCATTTTTATATTTGTAAATTAAATGTAGAATCATAATTTGGCTTTGCCTCACATTACGAGTAAGAAGGTATATCTGTGGCTATATTTAATCTAATAGCCATTAAATCCATTAAAAGAGACAGAAATGTCAGTAATAAATATTTGTTTCTTATAAAGCTAAAATGAAGACTAAAATCACAATACTCAACTCTTGTACTTAGGCTGGAGATGAGTCACCTGTATTTTCAGAGCTATGTTTGAGATCTTTGTTCTCAATAACAAAGGTAGTGGTGATGATAGTGCTTGTTATCGTTCTCTGGTGGAATTTATTGTCTTTCCCTTTTCTTGTTTTGCAGCCTGTTCAGACAATGCAGCCATCTTCTCAGTCGGTCCAATATCCAGCAGTTTCTTATCCTCCCCAGCATCTCCTGCCAGTCTCCCCAACGCAGCAGTTTTCTGTGGTACTAAAGATTTCTTATTTCTTTTTCTTTCCTTGAAGTTGGAGGTGTGAGTATGTGTGTCCAAGAGCCTCTGGGGAGCACTACAACAGGTGTCTCACATGAGAACCCTGTCTAAATACCTGTTAACCTTTATGCTTTGGTAATAACAGGCATTTTATACGAAAATTTCCACTGATTCTGGTTACCTAACCTGAAAGGTGATGTTAGAGCAGGGCTCTCTACCTGCTTGGCAGACCCTCCAGAAAAATATTTTGTTGGGCCTGCTAGTAGGAGCTTATGTCTCCTCACTTAATACCAAGTGACCTTGAATTGCTAACTTGAATAGTTGAGATTTGGGTTATCCCTCTTTCATGTCCACACAGACAGCATAAGAGACCTCTAGAAATCATTATTTTTTAGTTTATATTATTTTATCCGTGTACTAAATCTACTGCCTGGATTTATTCCTTGGTGATATCAGAGGACTTGGGAAGCAGAGTAGCAGTGAACCAGCTGCAGAAGGTGTAGTATGCCTCATGACAGTGCACCAATGGATGTGTATAATGAAAATAAATAAAGCATTCTGGAGTCTGATTCTGGCTTGGTGCTTACAGGGCTAAGATTATACTGTTCTAAAATGAAGCTGACATATTAAAGAGGCACTATGAGGTTTTTTTTCTGTTGTTTTTCTCTTGCTCTAGTAATCTTGTTTATGATTGATTTTTTTTTTCCCAATGTCACATAGTTACAGTAAAATATGGAAACAAAGCTGAATGGATCCTTGCAGATAAAATAATGTTACTAATGACTAGTAGGTGATTGATACCATTTAAAGGAAAATAAATATTATATGCTGAATGAAAGTTGCTTATCTCAGTGCTAATTCCCTTGAAGCAGGAATATCAGGTTGTCCTAGAGACAGTCACAAGAAGGCTATTAATTGTATTGGTTAATTTAATAGCACAACTTCAGCTGAATTACTATCTTCAGTATACATTACACTATACAAACACTATATAGATTATATGTGTTTGAAGATGTTTTTCTCTTTTTTGAAAATCTAGAGGCATTCCTGGTTCAGTGAAGTTTCTTGTAGAATCTGTTTGCAGTCATTTACCATTCTGGTAATAAATATCCTAGCTTTTAAAAGGAACAGTGTCACAGAGACAACTCGTGTCTGAATATGAATGTAGGATGATGAGTCTCTGTATGTGAGGGTGAGTCCCAGCAGTGCTTTCCACAAGCAAACTTTTTGTTTTGTTTCAATTTTAACACATTTTAAAATTTCTGGACATCAAATGCATTGTGCAGGATGGTTTTGGAGAGTAAATACCACAAGGCTGCTAACATTATTAAGAGGCTTCTTTTAAAACTAGTATGGATATTCTGAGCAAAAAGCATTTTTATGGTGCTTATTTCCTATCTGTAAGCGGCATATTAGCACACAATGGAGTTTTATGTTGATTATTTAAAGGTCTTAGGATATGGGCACAAATGAAGATGCCTAGAACCACACCCACATTTGTAAATCTTTGACCTTCACAGAATAAACTTGAGAGCATTGAATAGTATGAATCTTTTTGCAAGAACTAACAGACACAGTTTAGAATGCCTCTATTATTACTAGCATGTAATGAAACTTAAGTACATTGACTTTATATGGTATGTTTATCCTACCACAGATATTTTTTTCTTTCCCCCTTCAGTCAAATATAGAACTTGTTTCTCTCTAACACAGAAAAAAAAGCCTTGAAATAGCAACACTAGGATTAGGGGTTTTTTTTTTCTTTTTTTTTTTTTTTTACTTTCTCTATGTTTACAACCTTGGATTTTCAAAACAGTCCAGAAAGGGAAAGATCTGCAGCTGAATCCTACTGAATTCCTCTTGGGATCCATTTGAAACACAGGTGAAATTACCAGCGTATGTTTGGCTGGCAAGTTCTGTGTTTGAGGATATAGGTATCTATAATGTTATTTTAATGCCCTTTACATTTAAAATGTCTTCTTTTGAACAATGTAAAGTTCACTTGTCATTTTGGAATTAAAGGTGAGGGTTGCAGGGGAGAGCCAAAACAATTAGCTTTTTTGCCAAATTATGCCATTCACCTTTCAGTCTGGCAGTGTTTGTCAAAGCATTTATAGTGATTTTCATTTAATTGCCCCCATTTTTGTAGAGCTCCATGCAAAGTTTGGCATGGATTGGAGCTGAGTGATTCCTTCCTTGCACTCTGAACCTATTTTATTTTGCTAATTCATGTGCCTGCTGCAGGCGTCATTTTTATATTCTCTCTTCCTGCCTTCTGCCCTGCAGCGAGATGACATGACAGCACAGTTTAACCAGATGAGCTTAAGTCGTCAATCATCAGGAGACAACCCCGAGTCACCTTCTGGCCCCGTGTACCCCTCGCCGATCCTGCAGCAGCCTGCCCAGCAGACAGGTTACATCATGGCCTCCCCGAGCCAGCAACTTCCCCCAGGAGGTTTCACAGGTTCAGGACCACCAGTGTCCCAGCAGGTGCTGCAGCCACCACCGCCACCCCAGAGCTTCATGCAACAGCCACCACCACCTGCTCAGGTAGGCAAAACCTTCACTGCCACTTTGGCACGGTGCCCTTTATAACGTCAGGAAGGGAATATAAATTCCAGATATTTTTTATTTTTCCCCTGGTAAAAGTTTAGCAGATCTTTAGGCAGCAGGATACTTGCAAAGCCTCTGTCATTTCCTGGGTCTCATAATTTCCTTCCCTCTTCTCAAAACGTTTTCCGAACATATGTTTGTACTCCATGACGCATCTGCACATGAATATGAAGGAGGAGGGTGAGTAAATGCCCACACTCCTTTTTCCCTGTGCATGTACCAAAAGAGCAAAATGCACATCAGCCCAGGTAGTTGTTAATCATATTTAATTGACTTGAACATATGAGGTGTCACAGATCAGTCATTTTAGCTGTCTTCCTGAAGAGTGATTATGTTTTACTGTTCTCTACCAAACATCTTTGCTTGTCTCCTGGGTATCTTTACAGAATATTGAAAGTGATTACTGTCTAGAAGTAAAATGCACAGACGACTTTCTGGCCAATTTTCAAGGCATACACAATAAAAGGACAAATTTCTTTATCAAGTTATAAATGAATTAATTTAAATTCTACTTTAAATGGTACTTATAGCATTTCTCTTGTTTTCATTATATCCTTTGGAAGAAAAAATGTAAAAAAAGTACAAAACTTCACCATTTATTTTAATGTAACTTTATTGTAAAACCTGTTGGAAGGGGTTGGTTGGTTGGTTTTTGCTTACTGCTTCTCACTGAAAATCTCCACTTGTGTTTATTAAGGGAATTTGATATTGACATAGGAATGAAGGATTTTTACTGTTTACAGTGTTTTAAGTGGGCGAAGGATCTAGTTAATTAGATCACTAATTAACAATAAAAGAAATCTGAGGACTACTGGATACTGACATCCCATAGAGGACTAAATCCATAATTTCTGTGGTTAAAAAATGTGCAGCTATTTTTTCTGAAAGAAGGCTTGCCAAAAGCAAGTTTGAATGAGCTGAAGTTCAATATAATGTGATTTCTTTTACAAAAAAAATTGAAAATACTGCTAGAAAAATATTTCACAATTTGCCAAATGTAACAGGTTTGATGTTTTTTTAAAATTGGGGAGAAAAAAATTACCTAATTCCCTAATGAATCTATCTTCCCGTCTAGGTTGTGTCCCCTGAGTAGAGGCTGTCCTCTGCTCCTAAGTAAAGGCAGTCCAGGCTTAGTCCTCATGTACAACTCCCAGCTGCCCTCTGTTTTTTCCAGCATCATTTAATTCAACCTCACAACACTTCTAGTGAACCAGGTAAATGTGAGCGCCTCCATTTTACAGGCTGCCACCACAGTAGGCACTGTTTCCCAGTTCTGTCAGCCAGGGTTTGCTGTGGGAGTTGAGTGAGCTGCAGGATGGTGCTGACAGGGACCCTGCACCACCTCCTCACCCCCTTGGGTGAGGCCAGATCTTCAGCTCACCCTGGAGCCTCTACTAAACCCACTATTGGCTGCTTTGGGCAGGTTTGCCCACTGCTCATGCTCCTGACTGAGCCTTGCTGTGGGAGCATTGGATTTCACTCCTGCGCGCACAGGAGGGCAGAGGATTTTCACTCAGCATGGTGTAGCGTTACTTGGTGAAGCTCTTTTCCAAGTTAATCCTTGTACTGGTATTACTGAGAGGCAGATTAACTTCTTCACAGGCCAAGTGATGAGGAGGTGCCTTTTCACATACAGGCTGCTGTAGGACCAGTGGAGTACTGGTGCATCTAACAGTCACTGTGTCTCTGTCCATACCCCAACTGCTTTCCTGCTATATTTTAACAAAATGGAAAGTTACTGAGAGCAGAAAAATGTCTTTTGGCCTTGCAATAACTTCAGTTATTTCACTGGGGAATGGTTTGTCCTCGGAAGGAGGTATAGAAAGGTGAGAAATTCAGTGCTGTCAGCTTCCTCTGGTTCTGCAGGTAACACCCGTCTCCAGCTTGTTGCTGTTCCAAAAAAATCTTTGTCAGATACCTGGAAGAGGGCAAGGCAGAGTTTAGTGTCTATACTATCATTTGAAAGCATAGTGGCCTTGGTCTGCCAGAAGGGAGAGAGGTCAACGACTCTCCACATCTGCATGCTCAGATGAGAGCTTCTGATTTACATTTCAAGTTTTAATTCATTCACTTCAGTCCTAGAAAGTTGTTTGGATACTACATACAGCACACGTATGGCAAATAGGGGATCCTCTTATAAAGAGATAAGGTGAATCTTTGGGAAATAGAAGTTCTTCTGCCCTGAGAGCTTAGCTGTCTGTACATGGCAGGTAGATCCAAAATCATTGTCCTGCTTGTGGCACAGCTTCACTATGGTAATGGCTATTGTCAATCTGAGTCAGTTGTTGTTGCTCTTTGGGGCTTAGATGCAATAGTAAGGCTGCTCTCGTGTAGCAGGTGGTCTGAGGCAGGCTCTGGGAAAAAAAGAAAGCAATAAAGATGTTAATGGAAGCAAAACATTATGTGATGCCTTAATCGATACAATGCAATCAATGTAAAAGCACTTCTCTGTCTTAAATGTTGCTATTGAATTTGTACCAGTGTAAAAGAGGCATGACTTAATGGCTAGATAATTCCTGTAAATGCACTGCTGATAAGGGTGGATATGATACCCTGTATGCTGTTGGAAAATAGCAGTGAAAACTTGGGTGGAGATCGTGTGAGTATGATCATTTCCTTTGGGAGTTGAAAGGAGGACAAAGAAGTGCTTCAAGCCTACACACTCAATGGCACTGCATTTAAATTACTAGCTTTTTTATTAAAGTTCAGTTAAATGTGGCTCTACAGCTGCTCTCCAAGATTCTTTATCCCAGTCTCTATTAAAGCAGAAGCAGACTGAGTTTGAAGTGACATGCCTAAGAAGTGCTGAAAATGGGTTTGTTTGTGCTTCTTTCATCACAGGTATTCCTCAACTTGACAACAAAGTCATCCTTTAATAAAATGAAAATAAGGATTTCTCTTTGTTCAGCCAATTAGAAAAAAGAAAACAAAAACAGAAAAACCAACCTATATTTCAAATGTTACCTGGGGTTTTCTGAAAGGGATTTTTAGCATCAAGTGCCTGTTTGCTTTCTGTTATGAGTATTGAACATATATATCTTTGCTTTCTTTATTTTCAATTTCCTTCTCTTTCTGATAGTTTTTCCTTTAGCACTTATGGATCAAACATTTTAATAGGGGTCCACATTCTGCTTTGTCTGATGCCTTTCTTTGCCTCTGCAATTGAAGAAGAAGTGGAAAAAATGCAAATATTATGTCAATGGGAAAGGATATCCTCCTTTAAAAGTTATTTTCACCTCTGACTCATTCTTTCTGGAAGGTATACTGGCAAAATTATATCCAAAAGTGAGATCGCATGAATTCTTGGAGAGGCCTGGAGATGTAATTAACATGTTAAGGGATTTTGCACCTGAATTAACTTGGTGTCATAATTAATTTTGTGTCATCTTCAATCATCTATTTTTTTTGCAGAAGCCCGCTCCTTTAGAGTCTTTAATGATGCCAAGACAAAGTCGTTACTCATAGCATATCTCCTCTAGAAAACTTGTTATGAAGAAGGTTGGGGAGTCACTGCAAATGAGCAGGGCTTTCCTTGATGATCTTTGAAAATTATATTGGAGGACATCTTACAATGCATTATTTTTTGTTACCTGCTACTGTAATTATTATGGTGGGGGCAGGGAGGAAAAGACCTTGTAGAATGACTGATCCCTGTCAGTTAGATACTGGGAAGAAATGTCACCTTCATGTGTCCCTGTATCAGTGGGGTTTCTCTTGTCTTCTTCACTCCCATTTATGTGCCTGTATCAGTTGCATTACCAATGGTGCCAGCATCTGGATGAAGGTGCTAGTCCAAAGGTTTCTGGATATCAGCAGTGTTAAGACAAGGTAGAGTACCAGTCTGACGGCTGAATCAAGCTGTAAACTAGTAGGGAGGCAGTTTATGAAAGTAAAATCATCCTGAAGTATGTGCAGACTCCTGATCTTGCCATGAAGAAATGAACAGTGTACCAGTGAATTTCATAGGTGCTGCTGGAGAGGACCCAGAGAGACATCCAGCCTCATAATGGGTTCCAGACTGTATGTGGACAGAACAAAGCAGAAAGTCCATGCTGCAGTGAGTCTCTGCATATCATCTAGGAACAAAGCAATTACAAAGAGGAAAAAGTAATGTCTGACTGTACCATCTCATGAGTGTCTCTGAAGTGACATGCCAGTCCTGTTACCATTTAAGTTAAAGTGTTGTATAGGACAAAAAATTAGAATATGGTGGAGTGGTCATCCTACAAACAAGGTAATTGTTAAAAATCATACAAAAAAAATATTTTTCACAACATCAAGGATTAAGATAAAAAAACTGTGCTTTTAGACTAAAGAGGATGGCGTTCATTTAGATTATAGTCTTAGAAGTGCTTTTTTTGGTAAGTTTCTTTTATTTTTAGGGTAACCATATAGCTTCATTGGCATGCTAGTTAGTGCCACAGAGACCTTCTGGTTCTGTAGATAAAATGTTTTGTAAGCAAAAGATTGAAGGTTGGATTGTGCATTTCACATGGGAATGCAAATAAAGTATAATTTGGCATGTTGGTTGGCTGCTACAGAAATGTAATGTTTTTTGTTGAAGAGCTTATAAGTAAACGTTTTAGTAACACTGATGTGATGAGAAACTAAAAAATTCAAGAGGATCAGAGTAGATGATGTAAGTGATACTTATTATCTCTGATCCCTCTAATTCCACTGCTCACCAAAGTAAAATCAGAGTGGAAAAATAACATTTCAACTACTGACACAGAAATGTTCTCAAGATAAATGAGAATGGATCCTTCCAAGCCCCTCAAGCATAAAAGACCTATTTTAGACCATGTCTATATTTTACACCAAGCCCCTCTTTTAATGTGTGAGCTTTAAAAAAAAAAAATCTGACCCCCCACCAAACAAAAAAATGAACAAACAAAAACAAAAAAATACAACAAAGACACACAAAAAATCAAAACACAAAATCTACTAAAAGCTAAACCTCTTGTTTTCATGTCATGTGTGCATGACTACTGTCTAATTCTCCCATTAATCTTTATAAGTGAAAAAAATTTTTTACCCTTCTACTACTAACATTTTTTTCATGCTGATAGACTCTACTCTCAAAAACTTTTAAGTGGGTTACATAACAAATGTACTCCAATGAATTGACGAAATGAGAGCAAGGGAGATAACTCTGTGACTAACACTGAGGTTTTATGTGTGTGGTAAAAATAAAAAGTCTATGCTTCAGTTTATATATTTGTGCTCAGCATGTTCAACTATAAACCTGATTTCAAAACTTAGATTCTTCAGATAATGTTTCAAGGTTAATACCTACAGAATAATTCCCCAAGAGATAATTCTCATAGTTGTCAAATGCTCATGTATTTTTAAATATCTAGGGGCTTGTCTACACTGGAAAATTAGGAAGTTGAGGGTAGATCAAATAAATCCTTTAAGTGAGATTAAGCTGCTGGCAAGATAAGTAAGAGTATTTCCATAGTGATTTAATACTCTTCAGTTTGTAGAATATGTTAATAGAAAATAAAGAATATTTAAAAGAATGTCTATTCTGTTCCCCCGATCCAAGGCTGGATTTGCATTGACTTGACTTTGAGTGAGAACAATCAGCTGTCCACGACATGAGTTTACCACAATAAACTTTCCTGAATCACAGTTTATACTGCTTAAAGAATGATGCTGTGCCTTTAATGTGGGGGGCCATTTTCCTATTTCTTGTGGCTTTTCTTTGCAGAGAAACAAATTAATAATGGTGGTGTCCATTCTACAAAATATTTTGGTTTTGTTACATTAGTCACTAACAAAACAAATAGCTTGAGGACAGGCAGTAGCCATTAGATGTCACATGGTATTGTCTAGAGGGAGGGTAGTTTACAGCATTTTCCAGTCAAAACTTTGGGTTTTTTTCTTACTTGTTTGAATCAGGTTGATATAAGCAGAGAGAGGGGAAAAAATCAATTGATTGAAAAGAAAATTAATAGACCTTGGAGAATGAATGGGTGTTCAGCCCCTTGATTGACAGATGCTGTTGACTGCCAGTTAGTCTGCAGGGTTAACTTCACTGACACCACCCCAGTCCATTTTTGTTAATCCTAATCCTTCTCTCACCACAGTTACCCATTCAGTAGGCTTCTACTTGCTTGAGGAACAAACCAAAGCCTAGTCTTGCCTGGTCTTTTGTGTCTATGCCATTTTTTAACTCATCTGAGATTGGGAAATTTTCCAAAGAAAATTTCTGATCTCTCTTATGATGTCCTAGCAATAGTTACCCTTACTCTGCTAACTTTATGGATGATCAAGTTGAATGAACTGTATCAGGAATATTTCTTCCATGCAAATAAAACTGGCAAAAATAGTTCTCGATTTACATTAAAAAAATAAAAGCATTTGATCTGACTCTATGCATGTCTATGTAGGATAAATGCTATGCACAAAGTGAGAAAAAAATTGTATGATTTATTAAGAAATGCTGACAGCTGTGGGAGAATTGTGAGAGAAGCAATGTTCTCCCAAGCCTGTGTGCCTCTGCAGTCTGTTCATAACATACATTGCCAAACTCTGTCAGATACCTACAGTATCCCTGACAGCTGAAAATGAAAAATTTTGAGTGCTTTGAACTTGTGAAGGTTCAGTTGAAAACTGTTTCACTTAAATGTCTCAGTAACAGTGGTGTGGCTTGTATAGGAAAAATCTTTTGTTCCAGTCACCCTCAAACTTTCATGTTCACCTGTATGATAAGATGTAGTATACATTTCTTAGTAATGACAATAATAATAGGAAAAAAGAACCCCATCTAGCAGAACTTGCTGACTTAATGCCTGCCCTCAGCTCCTGCAAGAAAACAGCAATGATTATTTTTTTGAGCTGTAATTGTTTTCACACCAAGAGCAAGAAAGGCTTTAGAGGGAACTGTTCATGTAAGGAGGGATGTACCTGTTAAACAGAATCATCAACCTGATAATTTCCTTACAAGTGTTAAGGGTGCATACAGTCCATCTTGCTCTTCACCTTGTTTCTACATGTTTGTACTCCAGGCCATTCATTGCTTTGACTGGACCATTTTCTTCAAAGTTCCTTTAATGGTACAACATGCTGTCTGTATATGTTATGATGATATAGACAGTGTTGTTTGCATCCATTTTTCTGCAGCTATGTATATTTTACTGTGATAAAATGTGACTGTGTTGTTTTTTCTTTGGTATATACATGTAGCTTTTTATGAATCTTATGTTTTATTCTCTTTCAGTTTTTTTTCCTATTTTTTAAAGTATCTGAAAATAAATGTGGGCACTGATAGCCCTTTTCCTAGCACAGCTGAAAGCAAGCAGCAGTTCTTGAAGGGACAGGAGGCAAACTTCTTTTCCTGATTGCCGTTACCACTAATATACTTGTCTTGAACTCTTGCTGCCCCTCCCTGTTTTGTTCTATTTTATGAATCTTTGATCTCAAGGGTTTACTGTTCTCTTTTTTTGCAGATGCCAGTGTATTATTACCCATCTGGTCAGTACCCTACCTCAACAACTCAGCAGTACAGACCCATTGCCTCAGTTCAGTACAACGCACAGCGGAGTCAACAGATCCCCCAGACTGCCCAGCAAGCAGGTATGTGGATCCGGTACTCATTTCTTCACCTGCAGTGCCTTTGCAGGTGAAACCTGTTGGTTGTGCTCTAATTGAATAGCAGAGGAAAAAGCTGGTTGCTGTTCTATTTGAAAATACAGTGAAAATTACAAATTGAGAAACCTCTTGCTTGGAAATCCCAAGCAATGGAAGAGCAGAGGTTGCATCCTCTATCCCTGCTGTCCTGCAGGCAATGCTGCCATGTCTTCAGTGTCCATGCTCCAAGTGGTTGGGCACAGAGAGAGCTGAGGGAGTTGGTGTGAGCAATCACACTGCACATTCAAGCCAACCATCATGGAAACTCCTCAAGTGTTTGTATCACCCTATGTGGTAGACAGATCTGCAATGATGCAGAGGGGGCCAGTTGTGCTCCACCACCTCGTGCTGTCCCTGGGCCCGAGGAGCAGCAAGGCTGTGTGTGGTTGGTGGCCATCAGAACCAGCTCCTTGCAGCACTGTGCAGCTGGAAAGGGGGCCGTTACACTGTAAGAGAGTGAGTAGCAGGTCTCACAGTGAACCGGTCTCTTTTCCTGCTGTGTCATGCCGCTCCAAATGACTCCAGAATAAGAGGGACAGAAGGAGAGCTGGGCTGGTGTGTGTTGGGAGAGAGCAGGAATTGTGGTTGTCAAGGAGTCATTGCATTTCAAGGGAAGAAACGATTCTAGTATTTGAGAATGTTTTTATTTATTTATTTCCTGTCTGTTTCTTTAGTGCACACCTTCCCTCATAGGGTATCTCAAACAGTAACTCCAGGCATAGGGGGAGGAGATGGAAGGGTGGGGTTTTGTTTTTCCAGATGTGCCAGGTAGAACAAAGCATTCATCATTCAATCTCAGTTTGGCAGAAACCCTTTAGAATGGTAAAGCAGATTCCTTGCAAAAGCCTTGATATGAAAGTCATTTAAGTTGCAAGTCAAGATCCCAGACACGAGATGTGAACAAGACTTATGGGGTCATCCAGCTTGTCAACCCATCTCTGTAATGTGACTGCTGGCAATTTTTTTCTACTCTCTCAGGCACTCAGGGAGATGAAGACACAGCAAACACAGCTATAACTAAGCAATTCATTACTTTTTTTTTTTTATACTGTTCTGCTTTCTAATAAAATTGGTGACATTTTGATCGGTGTCAGTGGTGACTGACTGTGTCTGCTTTCATACCTTCACATTATACATTCCTGAGAGAGAAAACGGTGAAGTATTGCACAAAGGTCATTTGTCTCTTCTAGCTTCTCCTGCCTGACAGTCTGGTACCATATTTATTATCTTTATATAGTGGATCCTTGAAACAAAATGCAAATCAACTCAGATGACATTATCTAGATCTATTGTGTTGTTACAAAACCATATTTATCAGTTTAATGCTACATCTATAGCTAGTGGAGGTTATGGTAAGTCATATGCACAAGAGATGGTCTGAAGTGCAAGTGATGTTCTGGAGAAGATCCAGCTGCGTGAAAATCCTGGTTTTAAAGATATATTGTAATACAGGAGCTGTTCTGTGTGAATCCAGACAATGCAGAGATGCAAATGCTTATTTTGTTTCAATGTTTACTGCTTTGTTTTCCTTATATGTTTGGAAAACATGAGTCAAGAAATTTAAAAATCCCTAGCACCTCAGTCTTTCCCTGCAATTCGCTCTTTCAGTTGCCTGCTCCGTTGGAAGCATTATTTTTATCTCTTGTTTAGAAATGAAAACATTGTGTCTACAGTTTAGACTCATTGCTGTGGCGATGATTTTAAGTGTTTAGCTATTCTCAGATATTGAGATATGTCTGAGAACAATTGTGCAATCTGGTTCATCCCTTTGGCCTCTGATACATTCTTTCCCCTAGTCAAAGCGTGTGGTAAGTGTGACAGGAAGCAGATTGCAGTTTACTACAGATCTTGTCTTGGAGGTGGTATAAGCATCGTTCAGATTGTAAAACTCTTGGTATTTGGGAAACAAATAGCTCTGTATGACCAGAAAATAGCAATCCACAAGCAAGTGTTTCAGACTTCCGTTTTCCTTCCCAAACAGACTTAGCTTCAGATCACCGTATGAGGAGCCAGGGATAACAAGGAGCTGGAATAAGAAGATATGACGGAAAATAGTGTTGGCAAAACAGAGTGTAGTATGGGAATACTGCAGATAGAAAGGGTGAACAGATGGGAAGGAGGCAGATGAAAAGATGATTTCAGAAATGGTTTCCCCAAAGCCCTCACATCATTTGCTGCTGCTTCAGAGAGAGGACAGCTGTGGTGCAGGCAGGCCCATGGGAGCCCAGCTGGCTGCCTGGACATGCCGGCTGGCTGCCACAGCAAGGTGAGCAAGGAGGCAACCTCACCCTGGCAGCTCAGGAAATATTTTATTAAAATTGAAAGTTTGCCTGCCTGGAGGAGTGTTTGGAAGCTTTAAAGCAACAACAAGGAGTTCAGATCTTACTTCTTCTACTTTCGGATGCAGAGGTCAAAGTTTGATCTAATATTAGCAATTTGTTTTTATTTTTGTTAGAAAACGTCTCTTCAGGATGAAGTGACATCGATGACTTTTACAGCATACAGCTTAAGTAAAATGTCTGCACAGCATCTGTGGTGGCTGAGGAAGCCTGTACTCTCTCATGGCTCTGGAAGTAGAGCAATATTGAGTTAAAATGGCTTCAGGGCAGAAAAAAGGATGAGCTCACCTAAAATTAGATTAAGGAGCAATACATCATTTGGAGAGAAGCCTGAAAACATTTTGTGTTTATTTACCTTTCTTATTTTTATTTGCCTGCCTAAATGCTGGCTTATGTGAGAACCTAAGTGACCCATTTCTGGTAGAAACCTTGTACATTGTCCTCCATGAAGATATTTGTACAAATGTCTGCCATTTGAATTATGTTCATTTCTGTTCAAGCCAAAATGTGGTATCACTGTAAACAGAAATTCTTTTGTTTCACTCATGCCACTGTTGGTCTTCTTTATTATGCTTTTTCTGCACCATTTTCATGTTCAGAGCTCCTCAGTGTGAAGTTTTTCAAAGTGTTGCCATTGGGTGGAGCCAGGGTTGAGCTGGTGTCTGTCACACCATGGCACACGTAGGACATCATAGCTGGATTCTTAAGGTGTGTTCACACAGGTATTCTCAAAAATAATATGCTCATTTTTCAAACCATTTGGGTATGTTTCTGTTACCCATTTCTGCGCTCTGTAACAGGTAATACTGTGAAGTGCCCATTTTTGTAAGCACGTGGAAGAAAATATTATTTCTGTATTTGCATCTAGCAGTACTCGGCAAATTGCATGCCTGGCATCATCAGTATTTCATTCTTCAGTAATTATCTCTATTTTGATATACTGATCCTAGTTACTGTCTATGTAGAAAAATAGAGCTGTATTGATGATAAATCAGTAATTATTTTCTCATTCTAGAAGTAAGCAATGTGTTATTTTATATCTGTGTCTCTATTTTCTTCCATTTTAGCAAATACTGAGCACTTAGAGGATTTTTCACCTCTGAAGTGTTTCATAAGTATGAGCTGGATAAATACATGAGTATTATCTTCAGATATGCAACTGTTTTTATTGCTGTTCACAAATTAACAACCTGCAACAAATTACATTATATTTTTCCCTCCCTGGTTCATTGTTCTATGTTTGCCTCATGTTCCAGATAATTTCAGAGTGCAACTGAAATTTTATGGATAAAACAATATTTATCTTCTTGCTTGGGCTTAGTTTTAAGAGGCTGTTATCTTGATTTATCACACAGATGTAAGGTAAAAGTCTGTGGAGTGTGTTTTGCCTCAGCAGTGAAAATAATCTTTTGAGGAGATTAAAGCAAAGATCTATAGTACTTTCATAGTAAGTTTTCCTACCAAAAGTTTACACTATAATATTTCCAGACAAGATGTTATTTGATGTAATTTGTTGTTCTGCAATTCTGGAAATTAATGTAATGATTTTAGAATTTCTCATACATTCAAGAATCAACAAATAATGTCCTTATAACCTGTTTCAGGGTCGAGATATCATGAGAAGACTCGGAGAGCATAGGAAATATCTCTATTTTTTTTCCTAAAAGGGATCTATTTGTTTGTGTACAGTAGGCAGAGAAAGTCCTTATGTGAGGAAGGTACATATCTGAACAGTCTGGATGTACAATCCTTTCTTAATCAGCATACATGGATCTTCTGTAAACAGCAAGTGTTTGTCTTGAAGAAAAGGTTCCTGATGGAGAACAGTATTATAAACCTTTACAACTTCCAGTAAAGTACAAGAGGTAATTGTCTCTTTAATGCTTCTCTGAAACAAATTTTAAGTGAAGACAAAATGTACCTTAACAGAGTCCATATATTTGTTTAGGTACAAATCAGAGTCAAATGGACAATGAAATACTGAATTTTTGCTTCATTTAATGGTTTCAGTGTCAGCATAATTGAAGAGTGTTAATTTCAAGGCTCTTTCATCCTCTTTGTCTTCTGAAAGCATTTGTCACTTTAAACTGATACTTAGTGGGAAAAAAATGTGGGAAGGGAAATGTGCAGCACCAAAAAAAAAAATTGTTATCATGGTCATTAGAGAACCTTATACAGAAAAATTGCTGGTTTCTACTTTCTTTAGCAACCTGACAAGAGCTCATGGTCCATGATGGATTTGTTTGCATAATTCTGTCTATAATTTCACTGCTTATACAAACATAATTTCAATTTTTAAGTATCTAATTATCTGAAGAAAATATTTCTCTAACAGTAATTGCTTACTGCACTAAACAGATTTGTATGGAAGGTGTCCATCTGTGTTCAGGGCTATTTTTTTCAGCAGATACTGCTGCTCCTAAAAAGCATTGCAAGGGAGATGCAGCTCATTTTTACAGAGGCTTGACAGGAATGGGAGGGACAGAGCCCCACTGTACTAGACACTTAAGTGTATTGCCATGCTCATTAGCGTCGATGGAAGGCTTTGAAATGTTAAAAGAATTTTGTGAAATAGTAGAACCAGATCAAGAAGGACTTTGCAGCAATTTCAGTTGGGCTAAGTTTAAAATTGTGGTCTTGAAGTGGTCTACACAGATATTATTAGTTTCTGTTCAAGTATTTTATGTTTAAATTGTCGAGAAAATTACAGCTTTACCTACAAGCATGCTTCCATTTAGACAGGATGGCTCAGCCCATGCTACATGAAGTTTTGTGCTCTGGATTTCATTCTTCCTACTGCCTGAGGAGGATGCTGTGACCAAATAGTTCATTCAAGACTTTTTGAGAAGCTTTCTGAAAGAGTCAGGACTGGGGCTTAAACTTTTTTCAATTTCTAGTCTTAAAAACGCTAAATCCTAAGTCTTTCTGACATTATGCAATAGTGCTGCACCAGTAGTGAACCAGCATTCAACTTTACAGAATATCTGTAATTTAAATTACTAGCAGAATTAATACTGTCACACTTCCTACAGCATGCCTGACTCTGAAAATTAAAAGGTAGAATCACTTTTGTCAAAAGGTTTTGTTCTTCCTCAAATGACTTGTTTAATTATTCAGCATTAGCACCGGGAGAGAGCAAATATTGAGGGAAGAGAACACTGGTAGGTTCAGCAGCTAAAATACTCTTAAGACAGGCACTTATTTCTGGTTTTCTTTCAAGGTGTCACAAGTTGTATTCAACTTCTCTAATACTAATGAGATATAAGCCATTTCTAACAGAATTTCTAGAGTTTCAAAGTAAAATACAATTTTTTTAATTTAAATTTTGTTCTAGAGAATGTGTTAGTCTTATGTCAGTTAATGTACAGGAACAACAGAGAGAAGATTTCTAACAGTATTGTACAATAGATAGAACTTCAGAATAGCCTCTGTAAAAATTACAAAGGCCACCTGAAAATGAAAGTAACACACTAAAGTATTCAACGATGTCTACAAAGAATCTTTGTATTTCTGTCTTTTCTTTGTGGTGGAATTTTCCAGCACCGAATAATTGAGAGGTTTAAATTGTAGTCCTTAAGAGCAAAGGCAGATTTTTGTTTGGTTGGTTGGTTGGTTGGGTTTTTTTTTTTGTTGTTTTTGTTTTCTGATACCATCCTGCCATTGGTAGAACTAGTGGAGCCCCACCATTGATGGAAATGCTAAAAAGCCTCTCTGGAGAGGCAGAGGCCATATCCAACTCTGATTCAGGCACGCTGCTCACAGTAGGTCTATAGACTTTGGGGCTTAGTTCTCTGTAACTATTCTGCAGATGAAAGCATGCAACAGGATGCAGAAGTGGAGGGCTTTTCAGTCTCAGCTAATTATGGAAAAAATGCTCTGAATGTACACCAGAGATCTGCACTGCATTTTACCTCACAGTTGCTATTGATTGGGGATTTAAGAATTGAAGCACACTTTGCAGTTGTAAAACTCCATAGAATAGGACATTTAGATTGGGATGCAGTAGAATAATTGTGTGTGAGTATTCTAGAGGAAGGGCCCACAGCATGTGTTCAGAGTTAGGGCAGAGGAACTCAAGAATGATGTCACAGTAACTGAAGCACTGCTCTGCTAACCAGTCCTGATATATTATAGTCTCAGTGTCTTTACCCGAATTTTGTTCAGCCTTTGTCATGGGCTTTTGTTTGTCTAAACTACCCACATGAACAGCATCGTTCTGCAGTTTTTATTTTAACTCACCAATAAGAGTTGTATAGAATCTCTGAATTTATATAGCAAATGTTCAATTGTTTAAACTTCTCCTTTGTTTGCAAGTGAATTAATGCTGATAGTATGGGTGTGTGAAGGAGGCAGCCCTTGAGTCTTCCCAAAGAAAGCAGCTGGTTTCCTTAGCAACTGGCAAGGATATGTGATACCCCTCCAAAACGTTCTTCACCTTTTCCCCAGGTCATGCTCTCTTTTGTAGCTCACTCATGCACCAGAGCAGAAAGCATTCCTGCATCATGGGGTAATTGTAATGCAAGGTGGCTGGTAGCTGTCATTGGTATTGAACAGAAAATATTAAAAAATATATAATTTGCTGTCTGAGTGCATGGTTCTAACAACAGCTTGATTATTTCTGTTATTACTAGTGATACATAGCCCCTGCTGAGGTTTCACTTCCAGTGGTATCTCTGGCATTTGTCATTATGGATGACAAACACAGGTTTTCTTGTTGCAGACCCTGGTAAGGCTTTTCATGCCTGATAGAATGTAGATTGAGGAAGAAAAGAGGTGTTTCTTTATTTGGCCTTGGTTGCTAATCTTAAGACTTAGCTGTAAATGCGAGTCATTTTATGTTAATTCACTCCAGAGTGCACAAATAGAGCTGCTATTTCTGCCTCTGTTTATGTGTTGGTGGCAAGATATGACTATGACCCAATCAGGAATTTTATTTTCAGGATGGAGAGACAAACAAACAACACTGCTCAGTATATTGAACTGCAGTTCCTTGTTTCACAGTGCCTTTTTCTGAAGTCTGAGTCCCCAGTGCTATGGGTAATGGGAAGTTAGATAAGTTTTTACCCCCGTTTGCTCTGGGAAGAGCTGAGATTAGAAGTACTTCAAAACAGATTTTAATTCTGAATTTTTACATATTTAATTTAACTTTTATTTTCAGTGCATTTCCCAGGATCCTAGTGTCTTGGTTACAAATATGGTCTTTTGATTACAAATAGTCTTTTAATTACTGTCATGTAAATGCTTAAGGACAAGGAAAGGAAAAGAAGCCAATCTGTGCAATAATGATTTTTGTGCTATAGTCATACCAAGGAGCTGCAGCTAGTCTTAAGACACCTCTTTGCTACGAACTAGGTATATATATGAAGAAATTTTCTTTTTCACTCCTGGGACCAAGCAGAGAGCTTGCACCCAGGGCTAAAAGAATGTTAAGGCAGCTACCACGGTGGTCATCCAGTTCAGGACTATTTTCCTCCTCTACAAAAGTTCCTTAGCTTAGGTAAATCAGAAAAAGAAAGAAAAATCTTCTGCTGTGGCAGCTGTTTATTCATTCACACCTGTAAAAGTTGGTCATCCAAAGCTCCCACTGAGTCCTGAAAACAGGAAGTATATTTTTGGTATTGTACATGTAGGATCTCAGAGTCTGTTTTCATAAATATTAGTGTTTGGAATAATTTGTGGATTGGCAGCTGTTTGAATTTCTCATTGTCTTCATTCTCAGTGTTCCTTAGATTTGCTTATACAGTGAAAACCCACCACCATCATGAGACGTGAATAGGGGATTTTGCCTGTGAATACCAGTAGTCTTTTCCTTTTTGCAAATAATTTCTTTCTGAAGGACCTTGGCCCTGTGGCATTGCTTAAGGAAAAACAAAATGAAGAAAATAAAAGCCAGGCATTTCTAAGCAAGCAAATATTTAGGCTATATATATATATATATATATTCCTGCTCTTTTTTTCAGTCTATGTCATCAAAACAATTTGTTATGTTCTTCAGCACTGTCCTCAGGGCTTCCAAGTAGCATGCTGGTTAAACAGATCATCTTCAATAGCATCTGTCGATGGTGCTGCATTTTCAGCTTTGTCTTTGTTGAGAGCGACCTTTCATCAGGTACCGAGCATGCAGGAGTGCAAAAGACTGGATTTTTACATGTCCTAAAAAAGAACCTCCACAAACTGAATTTTTAAGGTTCCCAAGTACGACTTTACAGAACAAGAAAAAAAGGGGAAATGTATTAAATTATGAGAAGCAATGTGCTACTTCAAAATTATTACTGATTTAATACTTTGTATCAAATGGCAATTTAAATTCTCTTCTCAATTGGAGAAATAGAAAGCAATTTATCTTCTGTAGCACATTGTAAAAATAAAGGCTTATACAGAATCTCTGTGATGCTGTTCCTTCACTTAACCTTCAGCTGAGCAATAAATAATTATAAATGCAGCTATATCGTAAGGCAAAAGTAATTTGGTGGAATAGAATTATCATCTAATGCAGGAATAAGAAATTTGAATTAGGTTTCCTGATGTTCTTTGTTTTAGAAAAGTATGAATTTGATTGTGATTTGTGCATAAAAAGTGGAGCTGAGTTTTACAAAAAGCCGATTTTGTACCCAAACTATCGCTAGATGATTTATATTGCAATCTTAATACAGGCAAATGCTCTCGTGCTCTCTCAGCTGTAACTCACATGGGCCCTCTGATGAGAGGACTTGTTTTACAGAGGGAGAAGGTGATGACCAAGGTACGTGGGTGCATTAACATCTGACAAATAATGTCTTGCTCTTCACTAAGGGCGCCATACTGTCAGTACTGCCTTCCACAAAATTTTCAGTGTCCATCATATAAAGTTCCTGTTCCACTGTGGCATACTGCTGAGGAGACTAAGGATACAACTGCGATCTGCTTCATCCTGAGCTTCTCTCCTGCTTACAGGGCTTCAGAGGACTTCAGCCTTTCCCCTCAGTACCACACTGCCATTTCTTAAAGCTCCGATGAATGCCTTGCAGATTCCAAAGCAGTGTTGTTAACCTCGCTTCACCTTGGGACTTTCAGCCAACTCAGTAGAAACTGGTTAGTGAAAGGATCAATGAAGTATATATGAATGGGTCATCAGTTCATGTCATGGAGCAGTGCACAAGATACTCTGATAAGGAGAGGCAAAGGATGTGAGAAAAAAAATGCAGAAGTGATGAGAAAAGCTGTATTTTTTTACTGCAGAACTATGCCTCAGCATACTGCTCCACTAGAGTAATAGGCAGGAGCTGTTCAAGCCTCTGGCTAACTCCATAAAAATGGGAAGTCATGAATTTGTTATATCAGTTTTTGTTCAGAAAGAAAAATTTCTAAATATAATAAAGCAAATACTGTTCTGCTTTTCTTTGAATTGCTCATCTCTATTTCCCAGAAATCTGTCTTTGCAATATAAGGAACAAGAAATTTGTTCCTAGGAAACACAGCTAGTAATGGCAGTGGGTTTGGAGGACATTGTTGTGTCTGCACACTAATTTCATCGAGATAATGTATGTCTGCAGTGAGCCATATTTATACTTCCATGGTGGACACTTCACAATGATGAAGAGTCATATATTTTTACCCATTTGTCGAGGTGTTGATAGTGTGCCGTGGAGCATTTACAAATTAAACTGAAGGTTTCTTTCTTTTATAAAATTTAAATAAATGTGATGTGCAATTTCCCATACACTCTTTGTTTCTTCTGTGGAAATTTGAGACTAACCAAATGGCTACAAAGGCTGATGTGGTATGTCAAATTTATGGAACTAAAGAAGGTATGGAATAGAAGTTATGGAACTAACGTTTGTACTTTCCCTCCCCCTCCCCCCGTTTTTATTTGTTCCGTTTATAAGGAAAAAATGTAGAAGTGCAAAACTCATCATTTTTTTATTAAGATTTTTCCTCAGGCTATGTGTGGTCTTAAATCAGTTTGCTGACCAATGTGAAAGTTGGAGAAGGGGGACAATTAGTTCAGCTTCTGTCTACTCAATCTACTTGGTCCTGATAACTACATTGCATAAGTTTAGGGTGGTGGTTGAAATGCCTTAGACTGCCATTTTTGCTATAATGTGGCCCACTGTGTATTTAGAAAGGTATGATTTATTGGAGAAACAGGTGTAGGCACATGGAAAAGCAGTTTGTCTTAGAGAGTTATTTTTAGATGACTGGTAAAATGTTGATTCCAAGTAGGCCATAATTAATCAGCAAGAACTCTTACCCTGAGTTTCCTCCTGTAGGTAAACAGACTCAGGACATCCATCAAATCGAAACTGAGAGAATGAGGGAGGAACAGCCTGAGTCTCCAGTTAGTAAAGCAATTGTATTTCTTTGAAGTAATCCCAGCAGGGTGCTTTACTGAGTGATTGCAACATTGGTTTTGAAAACAAACCCTGAATTTCTTATTTCTCTTAGGTTTCTTAAAGGTTTAATATATTTCTGCTGGCTGCTGCATGCCAAGAAGGTGAACAATGGCACAGAAAATGGGCTGATAAACCAAAATCTTTCTCTGATTTCCCTGAAGTGGCCTCACACCTTTTCTTTCATCTTCTTTTCATTATATTGTGGTGTGCAAGTATATCAGTAGTTACTTACTGAGCTCTAATCATGCTGAGCTCAGTAAGCACAAAAGTAAATGTCAAAAACTTCTGTTGATTGTCTGTTTTAAAGCAGCTTTGTCACAGTGCTTTCAAAAGCTTTAGGTCTGGAGATGTTTGATCTGGAGATGAAACAAGTGGTAGCCTAGTTTTTATGCTGTACTGTAGTAATCTGAAAATCTCAATAAGTTTTGTTAACTGGAAATGTGATTTCACTTGATTTATGTCTGTTGTGAGAGATCTAGGATGCTGAGACGTAGGACTTTACATTGCACACTATGCTGGCCATGGAGCAGGGGTGGGTATTGGCGGATATGCTGTACAGGTGGTTGATTTCTGACTTTGCTTTAGTAGATGCAAGAATATGTCATTCATCTGCTTGTTCAGCAGTTTGGGGATTAGAGTCACTTTTTAATACCTAAAAGTCAAAGAACTCCCAGCTGTCCTTCGTTTAAAGTGAGGTCCATAGAACTTAGTGATTAGAGAATCTGCAGGGAAGGTGGAAGCTTTCTGGATGTGGAAAAGGGGGTAAGGTTTGGGTGTCCATGACAGAAATCAGCCCTCAGAAAACCACCTGCTTAATTTGCAAGAGTTGACTTCTTTTCAAAAACGCAAAGACCTAGCTTGCTGGAATGAATCCCAGAAGTCCAACAGTTAGGTGATGTCATGTATGTAGTTTCATAATTGGGTTGTGCTGTAAATGAGGAAAAGCCATAATCAAAATTGTTGTTCAATTCCTTAGGTAAAGATCGTGTCATATCTTTCCAGTGGTTTTGAAACTAGGTATAACTTTAGATTAATTTTACAAAAATGCCTGTGAATTGCTTAAGAAGTTCCCTAGTCTTGATGCACAATGAAGGTAGTAAAAGCTCTGTTTCAGGATTCAGTATATTAGCTGAATGTTTACCTTTGCTCAAAAATTGGCTATCCAAGCATTTTCAACTGCTTTCTAGTGTCTAAAGAAGGATAGAATTAAGAGCTGTCCTTTGTTGCATGAATGTTGAGGTGTTCCTAGGCAGAACTTAGTGTTTTGTTTCCTTAGAACAGTGAATTCTTCTTGGATCCCAACTGGCCAGCAGCTGATTTTTTAACACCTTTAATATGAATAGTTTGCGATGACCCCGAGACAAGTTTGTGTGGAGGTTTCTTTCTAATTTTTTTTTTCTTCAGTCTGCCTTGTGTTCATCTGTTTCTTTCCAAAGATGAACCTCTTTATATAATTCACAAAAGCCCTGCATGTGTGTCTTTTGAGTATGAGGAGAATGTGCTAAGGTATGTCTGTTCTCCCCCATGTGATTAAACATGAAGGGAAGAAAACTTGTGGCTTCCAACTCCAGTTCTCCTACTCAACCTTCTTCTCACAGGGTTTTTCCCACAGCTCACAAAGGATCCATCTGGAGAAAATTGCTAAGCAATGTTTACCAATCCATCTGTGCTCTTGAATGTCTAGACCTGTGTAAGGGCTGAAGTAAAGTCTTTATAAGGTGTCATGCCGAAAACCATTTTGAAGTCCTCCTGTGGTTTGCAACATAGGAAATGTAAAGATTAGAAATTCTGCTGAGGCATTTTTCACATTCATTCCAATTCATCAGCAATTTGTAGGGCAAATTCTGTTGTAGTATATATGATTATTAGGTAATTAAATACTGCATCTCGTTAATATGTGCCTATGTCACTGGAATCACTGGAATTAAGATTGTGGGGACTATTTCTGCATTGCCTGTTTTCTGATTTCTGAATATTTAACCTTGCTCCCTGGAGCTCTCCAAGGCCATTCAGACACAAATGCATTGACTTGTACTCCCATTTTTGAAAGCTGGAAATATGACCTCTAAAGAGAATGCAGCTATAGCCAAGCATTGACAAATTTCTTCCAGTTTTCAGTGCTTGATTTTCATTTCAGGAATCTGTTTGTCTCTACAGTTGTCAATGTGTGTGGTTTGCTGCAGATTTATTTATCAAGCTTTTTCTTACAGTTCATGCATCCCTAGCTTTAGGAATAATGCACTTCTCTGCTGAAGTGTCCTTCAGTAGTGAAACTGCTGTGATCACACTGTGGAAGAGAAGGGCTGGTGTGAAGGAAATCTTGGGGAGTGTAAGATTTCTTTACTTTGGACCTTAACCTTCTACTGGTGTGAACTGACATTTGGATAAGTGCATCTACACAGCCCATCCTGCACCATCAGGATTCTTATTTGCTGACAGGGTTCAAAAGAATGGTGCTGCATACCATTATACATCTAGGTTTTTAATCCTGGCTACTTGAACCTTTGGTCTTGAAAAGCAGATTATTATCAATTGAGTTAGAATTGTATATGTATTTTGGCAGTGTGTTAAAATAGAGCCTTAGCAAAGAGACACCAGTTGCCCTTGCCTGAGAAGTAATATTTATTCCAATAAGATGAAAAAGCTTTTGTCTTCTTGTTACAAAATACTGTAATATTGACATAACAGAAACTGAAAAACCAAATATAATATGGTGGGGAATTTTCCTTTCATTTGAAGGACAACACTGCAAAAAGATGCTTTATAGTTACTAGGGTGTAAAAGTATGTGGCAAAATACTCTCAGCATTTATACTGTATTTAACTTTTATGACAGCTTTCCAGAACCACTGTCTTAGGCCTGGGAATCCTGCTGCTGTTTTCCTTGGGCACCTAAGGAACTTGACATATATGGAGCATTCCTAGTTTTTGTGTTCTTTGTGTTGCTGAGCCCACAAGTAAAGGCGTGACAAGGATATTACTGAATACCTAGTAAAAGGGAAGGGGGTGATGGGGACAATATACCTCAGCAAGTTTTAGAGACCATACTTCAGAGACCTTTCCTTCTGATGGTGCTTTCTGTGGAATCTTTCCTTGCAAGGATAATAATGAAATTGTAAGTCCATCACATTGTTAAAAGATGCTGGATTTTGTTCTGTAATAAGATCTCAGAGGCCCAGGACACCATTCCTGCTCTCCCTTTGGAGGAAAAATTAGATAGAGCTGCAGCAGCTTGGCTGGCTGCTGTGGCCAGAGAGACTGGGAAGTTGTCAGAGGAGTGGAGATGGAACAATGTGTTTCCAGTAAATTTGGCTTTTTAGACAAAATAACATCTGTGCCTATACAGAGAAGTTATCCTTCCAGGGAAGTGTCCTGAAAGACATTTCAAAGACTAGAAATAGGTTTTTGGGAAGGAGGTAGATTTGGAACGTATCTTAGAGAGAAATCTTCAGGGAACAGGGGATAAAGTGAATGATTTCTGGTTAGAATATGTGGGAGTAATATAAATAAACATTTTCTGGTCATTTTACTGTGACTACTTAAATGCTGTGAGTGTTATTTCATTGCTTCAGGACAAGAAGTCACAAGCAGGGGATGGGACAGGGAGGGGACTTGCTGCTTCTTCTAAATAAAGACAACTGGCTATAGCAATGACTGCTGCCTCCTATCCAACTTGCAATATAGGGGGAGAATCCCTCCCCTGCTCAGAAGTAAAGTTTATCAGAATATTTCTGGTCTTTTGGTAAGGAAGAATTTGAGGAACGCTGCAAACATTCCTTTATTTAAAGTGAAAAACATTAATCTGAAAGGTATAGACAAGAAAAATTAAGGGGGGGGGGAGTGCATTCCTTATTACATTTTCCATATCCAACTTGTTGTTGAAGAAACAAAAATGTTCTCATTCCTCTTCCTTGCTTCAAGTAATCTATTTATGCCTTGTATTTCTATGAAGTGCTGTAGAAAAAAATTCATAATTACACTGTATGAAACTAATTCTTCCATGCTGCATTAAGTTTAAAGTAATGTTGAGTCCATATTTTCATTAGCAAGCAATGAAAAAGCTATTAAGACTAAGACTTAACACACAATCAGTTCAATTCCTGCAGATGTTTCTACAGAAGCATGGTGCTGCAGAGCTATAAATAAATGGAAGTGATAGCCTGAAATGTGCTGTAGTATATGTACTACCCAAAATTTCAATTCAAGAAAAAAATATTTTTTCTTCTAACTATTAGATTAGAAGTACTGAGGAGGCAGGTTCAAAGAGGTACCAAGCTCTTCTTTCCTATATGTTTTAGGAAAATAAGGAAAATTGGTCTTATCACTTTTGCATTTTCTCCATCTGTAGAGAAAGCATTTAGCTCACTTACTTTTAAAGTATCAATCTATGTATAGTTGTTTTATACCATTTCAGTTACAGTGTCACTGGGCCATTTTTCATCCAGAGTCTGTAAATACAGATACACAATTCTCAGACATTTACTGGTATAAACTCCATAAGTGGCCAACTTCTACTAAAAGGTTACTCACAGACTCATTCTGTGAGTATGAGGTCCTCAGGTTTTGCAGTAATGGATATCATATAAATGGGTTAGATATTCATTATCACTTCCCAAGGGACTGTTTTGGATTAAGTAAGTTAAAGAATCCCACAGAAAGTCTTTGTTCAATGTGCTTTATTTTTTGCAGATGAGCTCATTACAGTATAACTGCTGATAAACTTCTTTTGATCCGTGGCAAGATGTAACTGCTTTGGCCTAGTCATTAATTCAGGACACAAAATTGTGCTTACTAGTGCATCAGAATGGGAGGACTATAATAACTGGAGGCAGATAGAATTTATTAAACTTTCCCTAGTAATATGAGAAAAGTCTGGCACATGACTCTCCATAGCACTGCCCAGGAATGTGTGCTCTTAAAAGGACACCCCCTGAAGTACAGGTTGACTCTGAAGTCAGTCTTCATCTATGCTAGTACATCAGAGGGCAGAATTTAGCCCAAAGTGTCTTAAAATACTTTTTCAATGCTTTAAATTAGTAAAAACCTCTGCTGTGGTTTGACTTTGTCATCATGCTTTTTCTGTGCTCCTTTTCCAGTGCTGCTCTCAGCTATAGGAAGAGTGTGGCTTTTTCTGTGAGATTGAACTGGTGTGATCAGTGAACAAGTGTGCTCAGCAACTTGATTCCCTTGCAGAAGGGATGTTGCAGGCAGTGACTGCAATGTCCCCATCCCATTCTGGGTGTTAGCAGAGCTAAACCCCAGCAGCCCTTGGATCTCTTTGCCCACCATGCTGAAGCCGTGCAGTAGTTGTGCTATAGGTCGACAGCCTGCAGCTTGCTTCAGTTCCTACAACTTGGAAGCAGGAGGCAGTTATTTTCTAGCTTCCACCCATCTAAATTGTGACCTTCTGTAGCAAACTTTGTTCCAGTGCCAATTTGTAAATGCTTTATATGTCATCTTTAGCTGGGAAGTCCTAACCACTCTTGCCATTGTAACATTATCTTCCAAAGGGCCAGCGAAAATACAGCTTTGATGTGTTTCTTTTGGTGTTCAGATGCCATTGCATGTGAATTGTTATCCTGAAAACCATATTATCACAGTAACTCAGGGCCTTCGGGCATCTGATGTTGCCAATTGCCTTCACGTCTTGCTGGTATGTAATTTATCACCAGCGTGGCCTACCCTGCTAATATGTGCCCTCTGTGGGCAGAGACGAAGCTAATATACTTTCAAAGTGTATTTGAATTGCTTCCATAAATCACAGCTGTCGCTGTGAGCAGTTTTATCACTTGACAGAACAATATGTTATGCTCGTGCTTTGTAGTCTTGGTATGATTCTGAACTTTTATTTGTGTAAATTTGAATGCATCATAATTTATTTTATCAAACAAATTTGAGCAGCCCCGGGTTTTTTATTCTATTTTTACATGGAAACTCTAAAGAAGAGCATTTTTATGGGACATGCTTTATAGTTGTAATTATTACTTTTTATTAGTAATTAGCTCTAAGAACACTTGCAGTTTGCTTTCTATTTGTTAATTTTCGTTTTTCTAAGAAGTTCATGCAGCTGGGGCAGCTTTGTTTTTGTAGCTCATTTCCTCTCCTATTCTGCTGTGTAGCAGGAAGAGAAGCTACATGACAGTAATGAGCTATGGAGTTGGAGATGAGGAGGAGGAGCCTCTTGGCCTCATAGATTTTATTTGTTATCTGTGCCTAATATCCACCAAATTAATCAATTGAGTGGATTTAAAATAAAAACCCTTGTGAAATCCAAGAAAGCACTTGCAGGCGAGCCATCCTACCTGAGAAATCAAGGATAGTGTAGCAGCAAGGTCATGAGTAGGCATAAGCCCAAGGCAAAATTAATGCCTTCATCTGGGAGTGCTTCCCCTGAATCCTAGAAAGCAGCTGGGAGCACGAACAGCATGAGTATTCAGAGCTGTGCTGCGGTGTCCTGGCTCAGGCATGGGCTGGGGAGTGGGACAGTTGTACTTCAGCAGCCAGAGCCACTCACCTGGGCAAGGACCAGCTGTGCCCACACTGCCTGCCTGCCCTATCCCTGTCCCTGTCCCAGGCAAACAAAGTGGGGCTGTTCCTATTGTCAGCTCAGCCTTCCCACGAGGTAGGGTCCTGGTAACATCACTGAAAACTCTGCACAGACACAAGCTGTGTCCATCCATCATATTTTTGTTCTGCCATAGTTATACATCTGTTTAGGAGTGTGACCTGAGACTGGTTTAGGACTTCACTGCAATAAGAGACTTTCTCAGCTCTTCTTTCTCAGGGATGCTCTGACATTAAATGTACTCTTTCCAGAACTGACAGTAAAATATCTCCTTTTTTACAGCCATGCCTAAAATACCAGTGAATATTTATGAACCAGTTTGCCATGGTTTCTTCTGTGATGGAGCATCTTTTTAAATTGATGCAATAGCTCATTCCAGAATATGAAAACAAGGTCTATAAAGTAGTCAGTTTTATAATTAGAAAATTATTTATTTGCACCAAGTATATTTGCTAAAATGTGAAGATTGTAGTCCTCTCTTTTTTAATGCGAGAAAGATATTCTAATTGTTAAAAATGGAGCAGTGTCTCTAATGGAATTTTTTAGGTGTAGATCAAGTTCCTTGTCATGAGCAGTAGTCTAAAGGTATGACTTAGGTTTGTCCTTTTACAGAATTTAGTGTTTATTCTCAAGATTTGAACTCAGAATGAGAAATAGTTGCTAAAGAATGTTCTGCAGATGTGTTTGCAGATCCTGATATTTTCTCTTTTCAAAAATTTTAGCTAAACAAACATTTTCAGCAGATTGACTAGGCCACATCAGCTGCCATTTCAGAAATGCACGTTGTAAATTTTACATGAAGAGAATTTTGGCAGCTGTTTTGTGGTTTGACTTTGAGCAGCCCTAGAAAGGGTATGTGAAATCAGTTACCCTATCCTGACCATATAAGCAAGAAACAAGTATTTTAGCCTAAGGATAACTTGGAGGATGGTACTGCATTAAATTCAATGGTTGCACATAGAGGAATTCATATATACTTCTGTCCACATACACAGATTGTTTCATAGGATCAGAGGAACTAAGGATAGAGGATACTCCTGATTTATGCGGAGAAAAAAAAAACAAACCCAAAACACTAAGAAGCCTGGTTTTCCCACAGAAAACATTTCTACCACCTCAGCTGAGTCTCGGGAACTGGCAGATGCCTTTTAGCAAGCATTGTAAAGCCTCTATAAACCCTTACAGTTTAATTTGAAAACATCCATTTGTATTACTTTGCTGACAAATTTCTGATTCACAGAGACCTCTAGTTAAGATTTTGCTCTGGCAGCTGACTCTTACTGTGCCCTCTTCCTCATCTTCCTGCCAGTATTGACATACTTAGAGCTCTGGGAATATGGCCCTACCCTTTGCAGACACTGCCAGGTAAAAAAACCAGACATTTTTTCAGGTGGTCAAAGAAGCATTTTTCATATAACTGAAAATTTTGCAAAGATCTGTGTGTAACTCTTAGCTAATTCAGCACTTAAAGGTCTCTTCTTATTATGGATTATATTGAAGATCAGATGTTTTTCCCTTGACTTCAATTGAATATATAGCACTGCTCAGCACTGCTGGATTTCAAAATGTTCTATGACGATGCCACCCCTCAAAACGCTTTTTTACAGATGAGAAAACTAATATGCAGAAAGAAGAAGTAATGCACTCAGAGTGTATTAGGTCCCAGGCAAGCAAAAAGCTATCAAAATTTATGATGTATGCAAGGAAAAAGTTCTGCTAGCTCTCAAATCTACCTTGACAACACACCCAGGATGATCTTCAGTATTTATGCTGAGCTGAAGACTGCATATGTTTATGGTCTTTATTGTACATTTTCCACACTGATTGCTTAGCTGGCAATGTAGAATTCAGACTTTGCAAAAACTTTTGGCCATGAAGATTGTAAACACAGCCTTGCTGGGGTTGCAAAATATTAAGTGTGCTGTGTGACAGCAAAATGTGCTGTGGCAGGTCTGCCCCAGTGATTTCTCAGGGCTGACATCACCATGGAGAGACCCAAAGCAGACAAAGCACAAACATTCAGACTTTCCTACATTTAAATTTGTGTTATGCTTTGAGGTTTTTTTCATTAATGAAAGTAAATTTTGCATCATTTACAGTTGCACAGTTGTAGATACCTTGAGGGAAGATAAGGGGATGAGGACTGATCCTGTGGGTTTTGCAGAACAAGTCTGCATAAAAAGCTTTTGCTTGGCAGATCAGCCTTCTCAGGCTGTTGTACTGGCTAAGTTAACCAACATCCTCTTCTGCAGCAATAATGCTGGACCCACTATAGTGGGCGTTTTCCAGCTAAAATGCTGGCAGTGAAAGCTGGGGATGAGCACAAACATAGAGGGGAGGTTTTCTTTCATGTAGATGAATTGAACCATATTCTGGCTGGACATTTTGACATCTGTTGACCACGGGCCTGATTCCAGGCTTTCCCAAGCCTGCAGAAAGACTGCCCCTTGCATGAGTAAGGCAGGGATTGGGGGACTGATGCCTGCCCCTTTCCCAAGCACTGCTGTCAGCCTGTTGTCCAACTTGGAAATTAACACAGAAAATAGATGATCTCTTCTAAAGTCGGCTTCATCCTCCCTCTCCTTTTCTCTTTCTTCAGCTCTCTTTGAGCCAAGATTTTTCAGTACATCTGTTCAGGAAAGCTTGCTGCTGAGTGTCATTTCTATTAATTTCTTTTGTGAATTACACAAGGAATTTGTGACTCCAGATGTCAATCGTCTTGTTTTCAAAAGTGACACTAAACCATTGTTAGAAAGGCAAAGGTGAAAGTTTACATCCACAATGCATTCGCTCTTTTCTTTTTTTCTTTTTATCTTTTTTTGTTTTTTTCATGTTTATATTATTCTGCAAGAGTTGAAAATGCATTTGCATGAGATGTGGAGATAGGCAGGCTTTGTGAATTTAACTGCCCAATTCATCAAAAGAGTTTGTTAAACTGTATGAACAAGTTATTTTGCACATTCCTTGGCCAACTGAAACAAAAACTCAAATTCCTATAAAATGAGACTCATACCACACACATCCTCTACACCCAAGGCAAACTAAAATACAAAACAAAATTACCTATAGATAGTAAATCAAACAAAAAAAAAAAGAGTTTTGGAAATCGGTGGTGTTCTTTTTGGTATGTCAAAGGGCAATGTTTTTTGACTTTTCCAGACCTCTTTTCTTTTACTCATTTATTCCCTTCTTTGTAAGATCCACAGTTTGGCCACAGGATGGGCACTGGGATGACCACACCTGTAGATTCCACCCTTCACTTTCTTCCAAGAAAAAGCTTTACCTGGAAGATACAGCTCAGTCGTAGTGCAGTAACCAAATGTATTGCTTCTGTACCTATGTCAGAATTGCAATTAGTGTTTATGTTTCTGCAATGATATGGAGTGGAGTGGGTACCCAAAACAGAGACTGATTGAAATTATTTATAGTCACTTTACAGGTCTTTTATCTCGTACTTCAAGGTCTACAGGAAAGGGAAGGTTTCAATCATAGCAATTGCTTTAGCAAAGGCTTAACTCAGTTTCATTAAGGGACTTTCAATCAAGAAAGATGAGAAATGTAAACTAGTGTCTGCAGTAAACTAGAAGGGTTGGTAATTGCAAGGCAAACATGAGTGGGAGCTCCCTGTGTCTGTGCCACAGAAGTGAAGTAAGGTAGACGCATCCCTGATTGCCATTTGATTTATTGTTTGCCAGTATCTCTTGGTACATAGCCACTGTTTGGTCCAATGGCTCTTTATTATAGGCACATACAATTGCAAGGGCCATGCATAAATTCAAGCTCAGTCCCAACTTGCCCCATTTTTTCTCTTGCAGGTCAAGTAGTGGTTGTGCAGGATTTGAGAAATGAATTTGTTTTGTATATTGTAGAACTGAATTTTATTGGAACAGAGCCTCTTTTTCCCTAATTTGATTGCTACCTGCCTGACCAAGTTTCTCAAAAACCTTTTAAAGCAATGATAAGAATATAGTGTGAATAAATGTGCCTGTATCGTTCCCACTGGAGATCCTCTCCTTCAAGGGGTTGAGTTCCCCGGTGCAGAAGTGTATTCAAGTCTGAAAATCATTGCTGTGAAACCAAGAAATTACCTTATATGCTTAAAACTTAAGCAAATTGTCCAGGGCTCTGGTGTATAGGGGCTGGAGTAATCACTGTGTTGCAGGTGAGGGCTTCTAATGTGGTACAGAGCTGGTTAAGGTCAATTGTTAACCTCAGTACTCTTTGGATTGAATTCTGCATGGGTGCACTTGGAAAAGGTGAGATTTTTGCAGTTGGACCCATATGAGCAGACATATGCTCTATCAAAGTCCTGCTGGCTTCAGGATTGTCCCTGCACCTGTTTGCATCAAGCTGGGGGCTGTAGTCTTCAACTTTCTGGGTCCTTATGTTATAGGCAAACAAGCTCAAGGCTTTTTACTCTGTGATTTGGTGCCTGTAGATGTACGCAGAAGCCGTGGGGAGGAAGAGTGCCATCAGGTCGTGGCTGTGTCTGTGTTGAAAGCAGTATTTACAGTTGGTACTGTGTTTATGAAAACTCTTCCTGAGGCTGAGACACAAAACAAAGCCCAGATTGTGAAGGTGAAAAAGCAGGATTTGTTAGTGATACGGTGCTAGCAGTCATTTACCCCAGTCTGCCCACAGTAAAATGGAACATGGTGCAGTGAACAGTATCATCAGAACACTGCGGTCTTCTTCCAATAGAGAGGATGTGGGCAGGGCAGGAACCTGTACCTGGAGCTGTGTGGGAAAAAAAACAGTCTGGCAGAAGCAGTGAGAGCCCAGGGAGCATCCGGCTCCACAACCATGCTGGTGAGCAGCAGCCTGCCTGAGCAGTCCCTGCTCAAAGCAGAGTTCTTAGCGCTCAGCACACATATTTTGGTGTACTTTCCAGAAAAGTATTGTGCAGTTGTTCTCCCTTTCTCTGGGAGACTTATTTCCCTTGGCTGCTTATTTTTCTACCTGCAGTTGTCTTTTCTCTTCAGGAATACATCCTCTTCACTGTAGGGACTGCAGCTATTCCTTGAAGTTTGCACATAGTATCTGGCATGGAAGTTCACTCTGAGCTTGTGCTTGTAGATATTTCATCAGTATCAAGAGCTGGTGCCAAGATAACAAGCTGATATCAAGAGCAAAGTTATAGGTAGATCGATACACAGGGCTTAACAAGTTTTTTACTCAGACCTGACATTATTTATTAGGGATCAGTCCAGAAAATCAAAACAAAATAAATGAATCTGCTGAAATTCAGTGAATCTCTGGTTTGCAGCTGGAAAATTTGATCCTGCCAGTTTTGTATTTGTGCTTTTTTTGAATCATACTGAATTTTGTCTTGGTGGTTAGCTGTCTCATTACCCAGTTCCTTAAGAGATTTACTAACAAAATCAATAGATATTGTATATAACAGTTATTCTATGGCCATGAAGTGTTTTATGTAACACAGTGTATAGACACAGGTACATATGGGGAGTATTGCAGCTGCTCTTCATCTAATGAGCATGTTGTATACCAAAGGAGTCTTTCTGTCAACACTAATGGGTTCTCACATTGGTGTTTTGTTGTACATTAGCTATTCAAAAACTTCCTAAAGAGGAATTGCAGCAGACTTCATCAACGTAACTGTCTGTGGCCACAGTAAGGGCTCCTACCAGATTTGTATGTGTTTTGGTCTTTAAACAGTAAATCTCCCTTAAGAACAACCTACATTTCTCCAAAATTACCTATTTGCCTGCCCAGGGTCTCGGTTACTGTCCTTATAGTTGTTGGGACTGATGGGCAGGGGCTGAGAGCAGGATTATTCCTGGATGTTCCTTAGCACTATTTTGGACCTATCTGTTGTCATGAGAACTGTGCACCAGCTTGCAATACATGCCTCCAGTGGCTCAGCTCTGTTGGGATGAGAAGGCTTCACTCCTTTCAGAATAATGTATTATACTCCCAGGTCCTGTAGTACTCTCCCTGCATGCAGGCACTTCAGCTGGCTTTGGGCATCTGCAACACTCCAATGTAAGCCCTTACTCGTGGTACTGTCCAAAGGGAAATGCTTTCTGAAGCTCATTTCTCCAAAGCTGTTGAGCCTGTTCATGTGGCTCCATGGATTAACGATTAACTTAGTTCAAAAGCATAAAATACTGCTGGGTGCCTTTTTTTTTTTGCCTCAGATTACAAAAACAGCTGTACATGCTTTGGGTTAATGTATTTAAGTCAGGCTTTGGAGCCTGGCCTACCGCCAAGATTCTGGATCAGCTGCTTTACCAGAATTAGACTGCTGTAATGGAGCCCTGCATTATTGTGTTGCAATTATTTTGGATTGCAGCTGGCTGTTCCCTCTATTTTTTTACTGAAATGAGATAAAAGGATTTGTCTTAAAAACAGAATTTTCTTTTGTGAATCTTACAGAAGCTTTGAGTTATATACCATGTCTGTAAGAGGTGCCCCTCTGTTTATCTTCAGATTTATCTTCAAGGAGAAGAGTAAGAAATATTTGTCATAGTTTTTGAAGAGCAGGAAGAGTGCTAAAAAGTCTCAAAACATAAAATAAATGTGTATTAGAAAGGAAATAAAATAAGTTAATAAGTGTCATATAATTACCTGGCATTAGATTCTCAGCAAGAACAGGTTTATTTTCAAGATCAAGCCACCTACTAGTAGCAAGTTCTTCTTAAAGCTGTTCCTATAATTAGAAAATCTTTTGTATAGGGAAGTAAAGGAATGGATTCAGATTTTAAACTGAAGAAAAACATTTCTCCAGCCCCGAGTCTCCTGTATTTGTATCCATTCAAGCTCTTTTTGATGCCTGTTTATATATATTTCTTGCCAAATAACAGCTCTCTCAGGTTCTCCAGTTGATAGCAAAAACTGAATGCAATCATTTATCTTTGAACTGTTCAACTGTGCCCTTCTTCATGTTCTTGTTAATAATGCCAAGTCTCCCAGGAGCTCTTTCACGCAATTTTATCACATAAGCTTTTTGTTTGACCTTACCTGCTGTTCCCCTGGAACATAAAGGGGGCAAAAAAAGCCAAAATGCCAACCTGTCTTAATTAAAATTTTGGTCTCAGAAGATGTTACGGTATGTGATTTCATTAGGTATATAATGAAAGTATTTAATCATACCTCTTACTTGTCTGGGCCTTTTTAGTCAGAAATGAAGTCACCAAGTTTTAAACCAACTCTCTTCAGGTGTGGAAAAGTAACTGAGGAGTGGATATGTATCTTTAAGTGATTTATAAATTCAGTTTACCCAGGATTTTGCATATTTCCCCTAAATGTAGTTGCTTGGATGACAAAGTAGAAGGCACTAAATAAATGTTCATCACTCTTTGCAAAAAACATTTTTTCACCCATGGGACAGCGAGCATGAATATAGATGGTTTTTAAAAGATAATGCTACTCCCCATTTCCAGGTTGGAACTTAGCATCATAGAAAAAAGGTAAAAGAATGGGTAAAAGGTAATGGATATTTCTTTGACAGGTAATAACTGCTAAATCTTACACTGGGATACGTGGTGTTACTTCCATCATTTCTCATTGCCGTAATTTAAATCACCCCAACAGGAGGCTGTCTACCTTCCAGGTGAACTCATATGTTTTATGCAGTGTCTACGCATAAAGCAGTCTATCTTGGCTTTTGTAAAAATGTACCTTATTTTAGTTTATGTAGGAAAAGCAGAGTTAAAAAGTATGTTTTTGAGGCTCTAATCCTGCACATCTTTTGGACCAGGAGGGTTTGCTTTGCTAGGGAAGTTGTGTTATCCCCCTAATTTTTTTTTCCGTTTTGTTAGCAGTGGAGAAATGCCCCCAGTTAGTAGCATTGACTTGAGTAGCACATAAAACTATCCATGTTTCAGATGCTGTGTGCTTTGGGCTTCTTCCAGCCATTGGGATTGCAAAACAAGTAAAACCAAGGTTTCAAATAGCTTTTTGAGGAAGAATAAAGCAAGAGGACAAGGAAGGGCAGTTCACCTGGGTAGATCCTGTAGAGGAATTTGCCACAAGGCTAATTTCAGAGCAGTTATCCATCAGAAAAAAAAAATCTAGTGTAGCTCTGGAATAATTCAAAAATTCAGAATTGGGAAATTTCCCAGTTTTGTTTCTTCTTTTGAATCTGGACAAAGATATTTTTGCAGTATTGCTTTCATGAGATTTGTAGCTCTGTAAACCAGAGAGAGAAAGAGGGATGGGGAAGACAGTCCAACTTTTTTCATCCAGGATTTTGTTCTTTCTCTTGTGATAATAAATCTTACTGGCTCATATCTCTGATGCATATACATCTTGTGGAGTTTCTTAATGCAACTAAATGCAGCTCTTTGTGTGTGTCTCACAACAAATGTGGTTATTGGCCTGTTATCAGGTTTGGGAAGCATGAATGTGTTTTTTGTAAAGCTATGGCCAGTTTAGGGACTCGGAGCTACAACTCTGGCAGCAATTATGTTTCAAGACTCAAACTTCAACATCCTGCAGTTTTATAACCTCAGCTCTGCAGAGAATTATTCGAGTCACTATCATTGTAATCGTTGTAATCACTTAAGGAATACATTTGCTGCGTTATGTGTTTCCAGTGAATGTAGCTGGAGTGCCATTAGCTAAAAATTGTTTTGATCTCACACAACTTAAAAGAATCAATGCCATTAGTTTAAAATTTTGAAAACAAATCTAACATAATAACTCATGGTTTCCCCTGCAAGCTGTACTGCTGGAGTGGGATGTGCTTTTACCTGAAATGAAAGAAGCCAAACTGTGAGTCACTTGTGTTAAAAGGCTTCTCTTGTTTTTGGAGGGTCTGAACTTGCTGAATGCTGTGGGCAAAATGAGTCTGTGTGCTGCTGTGCTTTTTGACATGTGCTGTTTTACGTGCTACCTCATACCTCTGTACCTTTTCTGTTGCTTCTTAAGACATACTTATTTCAGGCATAGATATTCTTCTTTTTTCCCCCCCTTTGTATGTGTATTTTTATCTGTATGTGAAAACTAAGTAATTGCATGGTCTTGTGTTTTGAGAGGAAAGGGATGGAATTTTAGCATTCAGCTATCATGTACTTATCCTTCTAGCTCTCATGATATCCAATTCACACCATAAATTAGATGTGATGTCTTCAAGTAGAAGATAAAGCTCAAATATCTTACTAGATCAAGACATTTTTATGTACTGCAGAGAGAAAGCAGACACAGTAGAAATGGATAGATCAACTGCAGCAGATTTGCTTTGCAGTGTACTTTGGATTTTAGATCCAAGCTTGAACTATAAAATTGTTTACAAAGTGGTTTGAATTCCAGCTGCTCAAGATGCAGTTTAAATGTTCAGATTCACACAGAAAATAACACCGGGAGGGAGACATTAATGTGTCTTCTGGGAGAGTCCCCCGAACTGCAAACACTTTGGGGTGAGGCTAAAATCAAAATCAGCTTATAGATTAATTTTACATTCCATAAGAGTTTAGTCTATCGTTTGCAGTGAAACTTGACAGATAATGGTCAACTGCATGACAAAGAATAAACCCCAAACCTTTTCCTCAGGTGATTTGACACCCAGTTCTAACACATCACACCTGGACATGAGAACCCAGCAAGAGCACAGAGCCTTGGAGCAGCACTCCTCTAGAGGAACAAGTACATAGGGATGGTGCTACATGTCCACGTAGGAGGTGAAACACTTGGTTGCAGTCCATTTCTTGAGTATCTCACACAAAGTCAGGAGGGACTGATGGACTTTGGAATAAGAAGGGCTTCGTTCTGGCTGCCAAAAATGCTTTCCTCAAATTCCTGCTCAGAATGGATCTTGTTATGTGGCTCCCATAACTTGGCCAATTGTCCTATGCAAGGTTCCCCAATTTTCCTCCTGTTTTACAGATAACCTTTAGGGCTTGTTTGAGAATCAAAAGGTTTTTTGGGGTGTAGGGACATGGTTTAGTGGTAGATGTGGCACTGTTAGAGCAATGGAAGGACTTGATGATTTTAGAGGTCTTTTTCACCCTAAGCAATTCTATTATTCAATTCTGTGATTCCATTCTGTGATTCTAAGACAGTGTTTGATCTTGCTGAACAGCTTGCTTCAGTTTTTTTTCCTCCTTCAAGTTTTGTAAATACTTTGGGATGGACCAGCTCAGAGCTTTTGGTAAAAAAGAAGCTTGTCAAAAACTTTACCAAATATACTGATGTGTCTATGAGTGAATTTTAGTTCTACAAGGACATTTTTTCTTCTCTGATTATAACTTAATCATGGGCATTGTAAATCTGTTATTATAAAGTAAAAGCTACATCAATCCACTTTAATAGTTTGCCCATAGCTTATTTCAAAAAGTAAAGGAGAACATAGCCTTGTAAAATTGTGGGAATAGATACCAACCATATTCTTCAGTCTACAAAGTCTACTTAGCCAGGGCAAAGTAAACTAAAATAGTCCAGAATAAAAAATAATAAAATACTCCAGAAATATCCCTTAGAATATCCACTATACACAGGTGAACTCTGCTTGTGGAATGAACTGGGTGGCATTGCTAACATGTGATTAAAGGGATTAGAGACTGGGGGGAGGATCCTGTCTCATATGCAAAAGATTAGTCCTTTTCTTTGAGAGACAGGAAAAGTGTTAAGAGCTAACTGGCTAACATTTTCCTAAGTGTTTCAAACCTAGAATATGTAATTTAATGGTCTGACTAATACTGGACAACGAGCAAATTCTAATAATTTTTATTATCAGAACTGTTAATAAACTTTTTAAACTGATTAATATCTTCTAACAAAGTGTCCATCCTCATTTTAGAGGTTTTAAGTGATATAAACATCCTTCCACTAATTGCCTTCAGTGAATTGTCTCTTGTTAATTATAGGGTCTGTTGGAACTTTGAATTTTACTTCTAATATGAAAAGTTCTAGGTTTATCTTCCAGACATGTAATTTTATTATACCCTTTTCTGGTCTGTTCAAGAACTATTGTTATGGTTTAACCCCAGCCAACAACTCAGCCCCATGCAGCTGCTTACTTACTCTCCCCAGCTGCCCAGAGAAGAGAATCAATAAATTAAAAATGAGCAAACTCATGGGTTGAGATAAATAGTTTGATAGGGAAAACAAAAGCTATGTGCGCAAGCAAAGCAAAGCAAAACAAAGAATCCATTCACCACTTCCCATGGGCAGACAGATGTACAGCCACCCCCAGGAAAGCCGGGCTCCTTTATGCCTAAGAGTTATTCAGGAAGAAGAATGCCCACTCTGAGCATTCCCCACTTCCTCCTTGCCTTAGCTTTATATGCTGAGCATGTTGTCATATGGTATGGGATATTCCTTTGTTCACCTGTGTCTCCTCCCAAATTCTCCCAACCTCCTCACTGATGGGATGGTGTGAAAAGCAGAAAGTGCTGAGTAAGCACTACTCAGCAGTAACTTCCCTGAATTATCAATACTGTTTTCAGCACCAATCCAAAACTTAATCCCATACTAGCTACTAGAAAGGAGTTTCATTCTACCCTGACCAAAACCAGCACAACCATCTATTTGCAGATACTTCATCTTTTGAATAAGTTGAGCAGAGTGAGTCTTTCAGAAAGAGGTGTGCTTCCTGACTTTGGATCATGCTTTTGCTTGCTTCTCAGCTCTTAGCAGTTTTGGGGAGTCTTCTGCAAATGTAAGCACCTTCTGTGTGCAGAATTTTGTGTTAAAATATTTGCAAGGGCTTCACAGGGTCCACACCAAGAGTTGGTGCTTGTTTTCCTTGGCTTTTCCATGTGAGCTCAAATTCAATCTCTTCCCAGTGCTCCTGGCAGTTGCTGCCAGAGTTGAGCTGGTCTATACTGGAGGAGGGAGAGGAAAGGAAAGGGAGGGTGGCATAGTGCACCAGAAAGGCACTGCTCTAGTTGCAGAGCAGGCAGGAGCACAACCAGATTCTGTGCAGCATTCCACCCAGCCCAGTTACCTCTGCCTGAGGTTTCCCTTTTGGACTTGGCTTGCCTAAGCCACTGCAGTGTGTTGCTGAGGTACCTGAATTTTAGGTGACACTACACTGAGTAAAGCAGAAAGGGAGCAGATGAGCTCTCAAATCACGTTACATCAGAAGCACTATGAGTGTATGTGTTTGCATTGGATGGGCATGGATGCAAGGACTCTGTTCAAGTGGAAAAAGTACAATAAAGTTTCGCAGTTCAGGGACTCTCGCCTGCACTTGTCAGACTCCCTTTGCCCACCGTGCTGATACACATTCCAAACATTTGAAACACAGTCTTTAAATCTAAACTGAGTAATGAAACAGTCCCTCCCAACATGAATGTGCCATTCATGAAGGATGTATGCTGAGGCCAGGAGAGCAGCAAACATGCTCTAATTGCAACTCTGGGTGACACTACCGGCAGAGGTGTAAAACTGCTGCATTTTGTCTTTTGAGCTGCATAGCCTCATTAGGAAATTGAAACATTTGTGGGTCTTTAGTGCAGTCTTTCTCCTCTGGGATATTTAAATTAGATGACTTTTAGCATGGTGAGGCAGGCTGTAAAACTTCAGGGAATTAACTTGATGATATGACGGCCTCTTCCATTTCAGCTGGAATTCAAGGCTCATCTTTCTTCTGAAGTATTCATTGAAATTCTGTGCATGATTTGTTCCTCTGGTTGTTTAACAATGTCATTCATGTTTGCCCTGATTTAAAAAATCCTCCTTTGTAGCTGCTATGTAGATAACATTGAGCAAGATGATATAATTGCAGTAAAGAGGCCCTGGAGCTTGCAGTAATAGGATGGTTCTTCTGATGTGTACTGCCATTAGAAAACAACCCACGTATGTGTGTTCTCAGGGAACAGTAAAGAGACTCTTAAAGATTACTCTTCATTTAAGCTAATGAGCAAAAGAGCAAGTGCAAAAAACCCTATTGCTGCATAAATATGTTGCCACTTCCTGTTCTCATTTTCCTGACACCTGTGTAGCTCCAAAATATCCACCTCTGCCCAGTAATACCTGGTTTCTCATGCACTGCAGTCAGTTTTCAAGACTTTTGACAATACAGTATTATTTCCATGCCACTGAAAAGTAAATAGCATGTGAAAAGCATGGCATAGTTTAAGACTATGCTCTGTGTGTACAAATTAGATAATTTTGGTGGAATGGCACTCTCTGATAGTCTGTGCTTGAGGTAAGAAAACAAAAAAATTATATAGTTTCAAAAACAGTGCTGAAGGTTGATAATAGTCTCAATTCTCCCATGCACATTCTTTTTCCTGGCCAGAGTGCAGAAACATACAAAGATATCAACATCCAGTAAACTGGAGGACCTGTTTCAAATATTACATGGAGAATTTGGGCTGCAGTGATAGGAGATTCAGAGCAGCTGGTTTTTGATATTAACAACTTCTTGTCTAAATTGATTGCCACTTAAAGTGCCAAATGTTCTACTTTCTGTGCTGAAACAGAAGCCATTTAGCAGAACAGGTATTGATGCTTTCTTTTTCGTCACAGTATTTTTCTTCTTGCTTATAAAGCTTGTTGAAGATTTAAAAAATTCACTTTTTAATATTCTGTACCTCCTCTGAAATGTTGGAATATACTTTTGTCACATTTTTATGTTCAATGGAATGAACAAATCTGCATCTTTCTTTGTGTATTTTACATAATAAAGGGTCAGGCTTTGCTATCAGGTAAAATGAAGTGGCTTTATTGAGATGCAGAACCCTGAAGATGCTGGATTTTGACTAAATGCTGTACTGATTTCTACAGCATGCTCTGATATCCACAGCTTCAATTAATTCCAATGGGTACTGTTCATTAAAATAAAAATCCATTAATATTAGGTAAAGAAGAGATGACAGCCAGCATCTTTGCAAAGATATACACAGGCCAGTAAACTTCTTAAACATTCCCATTTCTACTTACAAGGCAGGGCATTAAATATTCTGGACAAAGAAGTGACTTATCTTCCCTTAAAGTCTAAGAGAATTCAGGATACAACCTATTTGCTCCCATCTAATCAAACTGGAAGTATGTTAGAGTGCATGTGAAGTATGTGTATTGAGGCTTTTCTTTGTGGTCAGAGCATTGCAAAAGGCTTACACAAGGAGTAGGGAAAAGGTCTTATTCTCACTTTCAGGAATGTAATTGATGTACTCTGCAGATTGGAATGGGGTGAGGGGTGTGCATGTCCTGTGGTCAGGAGAAATCACTAAAATCCTTGAAGAGTGTTAGAATAAGATTGTTAAAATAATAATGCATATCCCAGTGGACCTCAGCTCTTCAGCCTGTCTCTTTTTCCTATTTCTGCACCTAAAACCTGGAATAGTTATGTACTAAGCAGTGCTTGCTAGTACAGAGGAGATTTTCAGGGCTGAACGTTTATGTCTGTGTGTGTCATTGGAACTTTAAAGTCTTTAAGGTCCCTTCCTACCAAACCCATTCTATGACTCTATGTTTTTATACTACCCCCAGGAGATCACACCTATATGTTCATCATCAGGGTAGCTACTTCAACTTTTTCATGATTTTTTGTTTCAGTTTGATAGTCATGTCTGCATTGGGTCATAAATCTGTCATATTTGGAGAATATGGAACACAAAGCTTGAAGAGAGAGCTGTGTATTCAAAGACATAGCAGGGCATTAGCAGTAGTCTCACAAAAGTAATGTTAATGCAATCATATCTACTAGAGATAACAGAAGAGCTGCTTTCTACTTGGCCCCACTGGTATCTGTCTCTGAAAAGTATCAGTCTGCCACCCTGTGCCAGTGCATTACAATGCAGTTCTCTGAGCCTAAATCCAGTGTTGGATTACATTTCCCAAAAGTGTAACTTGATCCCTGGCTCACTATCCATCTATGGTTCTGTACACATCTGGGACTTAACTTTAACAACCAGAAGTGGCTGGAGATTAATTTCATGTTGCTGCTTCTGCTGTCAGTTGACACTCTCTACTTAAACTTCCATCCTCCTTCCTATCCTTTATGCCGTCACCCCCATAATTGGTATACTGGAGCAGAAGGGGACTTGCAATTTTATTATTGCTGTATAAGCCTTCTGTAAACTCAGTTACAGCAGTTCAGATGTCCGTAATTTTTATGACTAAAAATATTCTGACAGCATTTGGGCATAGGAAAAGAGCAAATCTCAATGTATAATAATCTGATACTTTAGGAAGATGTTTAATGCTGTATCCCAGCCAAGTTAATCACTCATGGAGTTATTTTTTTAAATTTTTCTCAGTTGACTGGAGACAATAATGTCTGGAATGGCATCTTTAACGCCAAATACTTGACCAGAAGTCTCAACATTTCCTTGGCATAAAAACAGATTCAGAAGGAAAGCTATCAATTGACAGTAGACCAGCAGAAACAGAGACATTTGTTACTTTGTTTCTCTTACATAATGAAGAAATATCCAGATTGTGTTTTTCACTTTGTGAAGTATATTGAACCAGGTGCTTTATTCATGAATATAAATTGAGCAGACATGACACAATTTTTTCATAGAAAGATGACATGGAGTTGCTCCTTCTGGTAGTTTTTCTTTGTCTGAAATATGCTTATTGTAAAAACATCACTACAGAATTGATAGTGCACTGTATAACTGCATGTTAAAAATATGAGTGCTAAAGAACACAGAATGTGTTAAGAAGAAATTATTCATAGATTTATAATACCTATGTCTGGCCACATTTTTCAAGGACAGGATCTTTCTGCATCTTCCTTTCCTTTCCTGCTTTTTCTGCAAAGTTTTAAATTGCTAAATATCAGCATCACCTAGCCAGCCCAGTTCAATCTCTCTAGGCCCATTCCAAGGCAAAATTGCATTGCTGTTGAGCAATTTTTTATTTGTGCTTGTCTTCCCATCCACACTGATGCCTCATTACTGGCTTGGCTCTCTAGATCATCCAGTCTTTGCCCATTTCTCCATTGGAGCTGGAAGAGCCATCTCAGCAGAAAAACTGCAATTTTGTGGTGACTTTGAACACAGAGTTAGTCACAGGTTAAAACAGAAGCATCAGCTTCTCATCCTTGTGCAGGCACTGATATGTTAGGAGTGTTCCTACTAAGCAATGGGGAGGATACTCCCTAATTTATTATTTTCCTGCTTTGACACACATGAAAATAGTATGGTGGATAATGACCCTTAATATGCTCTAACTGCATTTGAAAACCTTGCAAGTGAGAGTCAGTGTGTATAGAGATGTTCTTATTGATTAAATAAAGGCTTCTCTGTTTTTATCATGCTAGGGAGCTGCATTAAAAGGAAGGTAAGAGGGTAAGGTAAGAAATGCGATGTGAAAGAAATTGTCAGGTTAGACTGTGAAGGCCAAGTGCTGGTGTCCTTTTAAGTTGTTGGGAGTTTTGCCTCTGAGGAAATAGCCAAAAGACAGTAGCACCCTGTGTCTCTTTAGGGCTTTACAGCCCTGTGCTGCAGTCAGATATTCCTCCAGGTGGTCTCTGCCACAGTGCTAAAAAGCATAACGAAAGCATGCTGCCCACTCAGGTCAGTCTGCCAGGGCTGCCAGCTCATGGCACTTTTTAATTGCACTTCAGTTTTCATTTCCAGTAGCATTTCTACAGGAACAAGTAACTTTTTGACTAATGCAGGTATAAATTATCGGATCATTTGCTGTACCTTACAACTGTTGTAATTTTGCCCCTACAAGCAACAGGGTATTTGAAGACCTCTTTCTTCTTCCAGGTTACCAGCCTGTCCTGCCGAACCAGCAGCAGGGGTTCCAGGGTCTCATGGGAATGCAGCAACCGCCCCAAAGCCAGAACCTGATGAATAATCAACAGGGAAATCAGGTGCAAGGCATGATGGTTCAGTATCCAGCCATGTCATCTTATCAGGTATTTAGGATCTGTAAGGAAAGACTTTTTATTGGAGAATGCTTAATTGAATTAAGTTTTTGCATCAAACAGTGCTCGTATAACTTCATTTGGATAGCGTGTGGCAGGAAGCCTTCTAAAGAATACACTTCCAAGTCAAATCAGTTTCTTTGCTTCCTATTTACATGGTCTTGGTACTTCTGATTTTTGTTCTGATTTTGGAATGCTTAAGATTAACTATTTATTACAGCCTGCAGTCAGGGTAATGTCATAAACAACGAAGGAATTAGACTTCTTCCTGTGAAGAAAATTAATTTTTAAAAATATAAGAACATTGTTCATTTCTTCTCTTTTTTGCCAGTGCAGTACTGTTTCCTGTAATGAAGTTGAGGGCTTTGTCTGATCCAGTTAAAAATTACTCATCTGTGGAGACTCCTGCCAAGGATCTCACCATGTCTTCTATAACAAGCTGTAGCCAGATGGATTATTGTTTATTGGGTTCTGGGGAGAGGGAAGGCAGTGGCTTGATTTTTACCAAGTCCGTAAGTTACCCAGACTTATTTCCCCACCTTTATTCCTAGTTTCCATGAGTTATGCCAAGCGCACGTGAGAGGTGGCCTGTGCTTACACTTCCAACTGGTCCCTCTGGAAAGTTAAGAAACTAAATGATGTCTAATTCATTTTGATAGATTGCACTGATTGAGCAGCCATTCCCCTTTTCCCTCAGCTTTTGCAAACACTTCAGCAACACAGATGGAAATGGGAGAATTGCTTATGGGTAAAATTTTACCCTTACATCTTCAGAATTACTCTATTGAAAATGTGTTTTAAAGGTTAATGATCACGTTAAAGATTTAGACCTTTTAGATGGCCTAGATATACCAAGGTCGAGTCTTCTGTTCGCACTGATCTCAGTAATGCATATTCTACTAGGTCATGACAAGAGACACTTTCTAGGCCTAAAAGCAGAGGGAATTCTCTTTAAAACCTGTAAAAAAAATCCTCAGAGATGAGAACAATTCTGAGCAGCAGAAAATAGCACATTTTGGCAGAACATACAGTATACTCAAATTCAGCTAGAAGGAATATAGGGATTATGGGAACCTACTTTAACTTTCTTAGTAATTGCTATTTTTTTTTTCCCTACATCTTTCCGTACTCCTGCCTAGGTGCCAATGACCCAGGGTTCTCAAGGATTGCCGCAACAATCATATCAACAACCAATCTTGCTACCTAATCAATCAGGTCAAGGAACAATTACAGCCACTGGAATGCCTGTCTACTGTAATGTCATACCTCCTGCCCCACAGAACAACCTCCGGTTGATTGCCCCACACTGCCCCTCCAATAATGTTCCAGTTATTTCTGCCAGCTGCAGGACAAACTGTGCAAGCATCAACAATGCAGGGTGGCAGGTCAAGTACTGACACTGTGGCTTACATTCGTAAGGATAGAGGTGAATTATTTGACAAATAAATCATGGCCTTCAAATGAAGAGGAACACAACAGAATTATCAGTTGAGGACACAAGTACTGACTATGCTCAAGTGATGTGCTGCTGGAAAAACCTGTAAAAAAACAAAGAAGTAAAATTAATTTGGAAAAAAAATGTTTGCTGGTTAATGGTGCATATTTTTGTCATGTCTGCTAGGTATGCCTTTATAGCTTAGCTAGTGACATGAATTCATTGAGGTAAGATTTTTTCCTACCGCTGAACACCACTGTGTAGATTGTAATATCCCTGATTCGGATTAGTTTTGTACTTTGTGTGAGTTTGTGAAGCTAAAAGTATTTAAAAATATAATAAAACACATTGTACCAAAGCTGTGATGGAAATAAAAAAAAAAAAAAAACAACAAAATGAGAATTACTGAATGGAAGGAATAATTTATATACACTATAGAGTTTTTTTATCGATATATACTGTATTGTAGTGCATAATCACAATAAAGCTATTTGACCTCATGAAGGAAGGTCATGTTTCTACCACCTGCTTGGTCTCCTCTCTTTCTGAGTGAATTTCCTTTCGTTTCTGCATTGTCTTTTTTTCAGGTGAAGCCAATGGGGGAATGGTGCTTAATGGGCTTAGAGGAATTTGATGAGAAGGCAACATGGCTGTGTCTCAGCATATGTGTACCATAACAGCTAGGACCACTTTGGAATTGTAGCATAGCCACCCAGGAAGTATTCTGTGAATAATGTAGTGGTTCACCTTAAACTGAGTTTGCACTTTGCCAATTCCTAGGACCAGGAATGTAATAAACATAATTCATCATTGCTGCAAGCCTCTACTAAGTCACACCTCTTCAAGAGACCAAACAGTAGTACGTGAGAAGACATAGTTGTCCCATGATCATCCACTGGATGGAAGATCAGTTAATACTGATGTAGCAACCACAGTACCCAGCAATCCTGCTACATACATCCTGGTCTACCCAGTTATTGGTGCTCCAGCTGTAAAGCCATTTTGACAAAAGATGACCCAAGAATCAGGTCTGTCGTTTTCAAGTAAGTGGGGATGAAAATATATTTGGGAGGTTAGCTTTTAAAACACAGTGCTTTGCCAGAAAGTTTTAGATTTTTTTTTTAGTTCCTGTGGTGTTTTATCCACTCAAATTCCCATCTTGTTCTGATAAATTGTTCTTGATTCATAAATGCTGCATGGAGTTCCTCATTTTGCTTCAATGACAACAACATTTAAGACCAAAGTCTGAGTAATTTTTCACTTACACTTCATTTTTGATCAATTCTGAGCACCTTTACAATAGTTAAAATTGAGCATTCCAGAATTATGTATACACATTAGAAAAAAAACCAAAATCCTTCTGTGTGTAAAATGTGTATGTGACATAATATGATCTTAGGTACCCAAGATTACAGCAGCCTACATAGCCCCTGACCAATGTTAATCTGAATGTGAAACAGCTTTAATTTTACCTTATGTGGCCTTTCCTTTGGTTTCTACTTCATTTGTGGAAACAGAAACTGGAGGGGCTGCAATCTGTATTTGAAAGGAATATTTTTCTTTTCTATACAATGAACAGATATCTTTCAGAGTTCAGTCCTTTTTTACATATGTGTCTTAAAGTGTGGAATCCAGTCCTATGAGATCATAAGAAAGTGAAAAACTGAATTTTATGTAGTGTAATCACGATTCATTTGATGAGAGACAATGAAGAGCATGAGCAGTTAAATAAACACAATTCACTCTTCAATTAGAGGTGTAATGCCTTGGGAGAGCCTGCTGAGTGATTTTTTTTCTTTTTTAAAATCAAGATACTGTATTTTAATTTTGCCTGTGACCCTCAGCTCTCATTTCTGATTCCCTGCATTGTATGCTTAATTTCCTTTAAGTGTTTCATATACAACAGAGGTTTCTGTTCTAGCATGGCTATAATTACATGTATTTAATGCTGGGTTTGCTACTGTGGCATCACTGACAGCTAAACAAATGGGTGTCCTTCTCTGTCCAGGCTTCACAGATGAGCAGGAAGGACCTCCTGAAGGTGACCTTGTGCAGGACAGGTTGAATGTGTCCAGGCTGAAGGAGAGGGCAGGGAGGGGCAATCTATGCATCCAGTGTATGGAATGAAAAGACCCTTTGGTCATTACTATATTTAAGTACCATTTCTTCTCTGAAGCACTACTGTTACCTTATTAATCTTCCCTCCTGTCAGGGAACAATGAATGAATTGCCTGGTAAAAAAATCTGCCCTCAGTGTTATAGATTGATGACAAGCTGGGCTGTAGATGCTCTCAGTGGAGATGAGGAAGAGAATCAAAAAGGAAAGCCTAGGAATCTTGCTTCTGTAGACAGAATTTCCTCATGTCCTTAGGCCACTCTAGGTCATGTCCCCTTGGCAAACAGCATATCCCATGCCTGACCATGGCCATGTTTTCCCATGATTTACCTGTCTGCAAGAACAATGACCAGCTGGTAGAAAACACCTACTTAGCTGTGGGAGCAGGTATCTCACTGACTGACTTCTCCCAGCTTTGTGGCAGCAGCAGCTACCTGCATATTCATGTGCCATCCTGCTGATATGAGACTTGAAATTTTTATATAAAATTTAGCAGTTTTGGTAAGCAGTCACAGCCACCCACCCCAAAGTAGCCTACATCCTCTTATTGTCTCTCTCTCCATAAGAGAGTTTGAGTCTCCTTAGGCATATGAGGAAACTGAATCCCTTCTCCCTCAGCTATGCCCTAATTATTAAAGTATCATGTACGTGGGGGAGCCATCTCACATGGTGATGCATTGTATTTGCTTTATGCTGAAAGAATTTGTACTTGTATTTGAAGACAATTAAGTAATTTTTCTCTATCAAATGAAGCAAAAAAAATTTCCATAATTCTAATTTTTAATCATATTATATTTTCAAGTCTTTATCCTACTTTTGTTCATTCGTAAAAATATTCTGAGCTGGATTGCTTAGCACCTTTCTACTATTAAAAAAGAGATGTTTCAGCATTACCAGAAGGAGAGGGATTGAGGAGGAAAAAAGAAGTAATGTAAATACATATAACAAAAATGCATAATGTGGAGCTCAGTGCTTTTTTCTCAGTCCTTTGAAATATTTGTGGGTAATCTCTGTAAAAGGAGTGCTGTTAGATTCACATGGTCAGACTTAGCAACTCAGGAACTGGTCACCATGAGTTCAGAGTCCAGCCTACAGTAGTGAAATTATTTACAGGACATGCACCTCTCCTGTGGGGATGCTCTGTCTCCATGGGCTTGTTTTTCTCTAGTCTTCCCTTGGAATTTGGCAGACTCAGACAGCTGCTCTGTGGCAACCCTGTTGTGGTGCTAGGGTCTGTTTGTTGTATTTTCCTTTGCCTGCTGCATACTTGCCTTGTTAATTGTATATTGCTTTATCCTCTTTTTTATATTCCATAGATGATGGAAAGTTCTGCCAATGCCCCATACATATTTAATTTGCCACTTTTTTTTTTTCTAATTTGTATTGCAGTGAGAAACCAAAGAGGCATATCCTGAATTAAGCTGACTCCATCACATGACACTGATCAGCTTTTTGGATGGCTCTAATTCATTTGGGCTGTAATTTGCAGAGGCTGTACATCCTAACAGAAGCCAGATGCCATTTGCTATTGTTTTTCCCTTTTTGCTGCCCAAGAAGTCAATGATTTCCTTCGAAAACTGCATTCCCTTATATTTCTGTTTAAGTCTGTGTGGAAAGCTTGCTGTACTGAAGGAAGACTGCACAAATTATCCCAGCGGCAAAGAATGGGAATCTGCAGGGGGCATGTAGAGTAGCCAAAGAACCTAGTTCTCTGCCCTCTTAGCTGCTCTCTGCATGAGAACCTGCCCTGACATGGCCACTTAATGCTTCAATACAATTGTTTCACTTGGTGTCCCTGAAATGTGCACAGGTCAGTGTCCTTTCAGCCCCCGTGTTCACCAGTCTGTTGAGTTGTGGCCTGTGTTGCCCCTTTAGGCCAGCTGCAGAGAAACCACTTTCTTCCCATAATGCTCTGTGGAGAGGCTCTGATGGAGGGTGATGCCCATTCAGGGCTTGGGATTTTGGCACACTGTCCCTCAGAGCTCCTCTTGACTGGTAAGGAAGATGGAGAGTAGTCCTTAGTCTTCAAAAGTGTCCCACTCGTGCATAGTCCAGAGACTGTGCTTCAGAAATGCTTACAGCTTCAGCACCTGCTTAGCTCATGTTGTCTAAAACCACATTTCTAGTGTAGGGCATCACCATCATTTTTGGCAGTGGCCAGCTTATGGCAAATATTGAGGGAAGCTCAGACTGGTGCTTCAACAGCAATCCTACAAGCTTCAAGGAAGTTGTAGCAAGGTGGTGGTCGATTGCTTTTCCAAGGTAACAATCTATAGGACAAGAGGAAATGGCCTCAAATTGCACCAAAGTTTAGACTGGATATTAGGAAAAAAATTCTTCACTGAAAAGGTAGTCAGACATTAAAATTGGCTGCCCAGGTGACTGGAAGAATGACCATCCCTGAAAGTATTCAAAAGGCATATGGATGTGGCACTTAGGAGTAGGATTTAGTGGTGAATATGGTGCTGCTAGATTAATGGTTGGACTCAATGTTCTTAAAGGTCTTTTCCAACCTTAATTATCCTATGATTCATATCTCTGCAGCAGGATATAGAAATACCTTGAGTGTTTTGGAGGAGAAGAAGCCTCACTGAATGCACATTATCTGTACCTAACACAGTATGGGTGATGCAGCAGTTTCGGGTGTGCCTGCTGTCAAATCAGGGCAAAAAAAGACCATTTCCAGCTGGATTTCTGCCCCTGGTTTGCTTTAGGAATTGACTGTCTTCCCTGCTGATTCCTTTCATTCTTAAGAAAACTGCTTACAATGACCCTTTGGGGCAGTGGATGGATGGTTAAATATTTAATGCCATGGAGTGTTTCTGAGGACAATGGGCCCTGCATTTGGAGAGGGACATGAATTATGCTGTACTCCTGTATGTTTTGCAGACCCTTGCTTTCACACTCTTGAAACACAGCTTTACAGTGGACATCAGAAGGGGGAATCGACCCCCAGTCTTCTGGCTCTTTTTACTATATCTCACCAGCTGTAGAAGGGGATGACTTCTCATTATCCTTCCTAGTATGAGGACAAGGGGACAAAAGAGAAATTTTGCCTATTAAACCAGAACTCTCCAAACAAAGGAAACATGAGAAGAGCTCTTTTTTTTTCCTCATAGAGTATTTAGGCAACCTGTGCTGCCATTCCTATGTGCCATTTCAGAGATGGGTGGACATAGTCAGAAAAGCGTGTTGTACTGAAAGCTGCTAAGTACAGCCAGCGTTTAGTCCACAGAGGCAGAAGACAACCTGGAGAAATGTCACCATATCATTGCCCAATCTCTAAATCCTTTCTCCAGACATTGTCAGAGATGAGTATTGGACTGAGAATGAAGCTTTGATCTGATGGAATGTGTAGTTCCATAAAGCAGTATTTGTTATCTAATAATTAATAATAATAATAATAATAATAATAATAGTAATAATAGTATTTGGTAACACCTGACAGAGTCCATCCTGTAACAAAACTAAGGAACAGAAGGAGAGGGAGAAGCTAACCTTGGGTTAATTTTCTTCAGTTTCTCTAGTGTCATATGGCCCTGACTGCATAAGTGAGAATTCACAGAATTCACAGAATGACTAGGTTGGAAGAGACCTTCAAGATCATTGAGTGCAACCCATGCCCTAACACCTCAACTAAAACATGGCACCAAGTGCCATATCCAATCTTTTTTTAAACACATCCAGGGATGGTGACTCCACCACCTCCCTGGGCAGACCATTCCAGTACTTTATCACTCTTGCTGTGAGAAGCTTTTTCCTAATATGCAACCTATATTTCCCTTGGCACAGCTTGAGACTGTGTCCTCTCGTTCTGTCAGTTGCTGCTTGGAGAAAGAGACCAACCCCCACCTGACTACAACCACCTTTCAGGAAGTTGTAAAGGGTGATAAGGTCACCCCTGAGTCTCCTTTTCTCCAGGCTAAACAACCCCAGCTCCCTCAGCTGTTCCTCACAGGGCTTGTGTTCCTAGTCTCTCACAGACTCGTTGCCCTCCTCTGGACATGCTCAAGTGTCCCAAGGTCCTTCCTAAACTGAGGGGCCCAGAACTGGACACAGCACTCAAGGTGCAGCCTCACCAATGCCAAGTACAGGGGAAGAATGACCTCCCTGCTCCTGCTGGCCACACTACTCCTGATCCAGGCCAGGATGCCATTGGCCTTCTTGGCCACCAGGGCATACTGCTGGCTCATGTTCAGTCGACTGTCAACCAGGTCCCTTTCTGCCTGGGCACTGTACAGCCACACCATCCCAGCCTATAACATTGCAGGGGGTTATTGTGGCCAAAATGCAGGACTCAGCACTTGGACTTATTAAACTTCATCTTATTCAACTCTGCCCATCCATCCAACTGTTCCAAGTTTCTCTGCAGAGTCCTCCTACCTTCCAACAAATCGACACACTCTCCCAGCTTAGTGTCATCTACAAATTTACTAATGACTCAATACCCTCATCCATTGTGGTCAGAGAGACATCTAGTGAATTAGCTTGGAGAAGTATTTCTCACAAGTTTGAGTTTTGCCCCGTTCTCAGGGTGATAAGGAGAAAGTTCCCAAGGTGATAACATGGTCAAAAACAGGTTGGAATTCGTGAAAAACAAGTTGGAAAAACAAGAAGGAATTCACAACAAGGACAGACACCTGTTGTTTTTTCTGTGGGACACATCCTGGGAGATGTTTGTCCCAGTGGACCAATGAACTATGGTTCTGCTCTGTGCATCGGAACATGCTTTAAATATGGGCTCTCAGTTCAATAAAATTGGCTTCTTTTCCCAAATGGAGTCCGTGTGCTTTGTCTTTCCTTATGTCTCTTTTCCCTTTTATTTAGGTCCAATACTACAATCCATGCCATCAATAAAAATATTGAATAGAGCTGGACCCAGCACAGACCCCTGAGGGACACCACTGGTGACTGGCCTTACACAGTTGCTTGTTCTACTCTTCAGAACAGGATGTATTACTACACTGAGCAGGAAATAAAGCTTACAGGAGAAGTGCTTCATGAACTTTGCCTCATCTTTAATTTCTTTTTTGTAGCATATACTTGTTCATTGTTGTTGAAAAGGTTAATTATTCACAAGCAATGCTTTTGTGCTGCGTGGTTTGCTTCACTTGATAATTGATTATTTTTAGGTGTCTTTTGGTATATAATCTCTGAGCATCAAGTGTAATTGCTACAAAGAATCTGTTGGACAGTATGTTTTCATTTACTTAAGAGGGCTTAATTGATGTAGGAATTTCAGGAAAAAACTGGATGAGAGGAACTGTGATTAGCTTTCAAGCTGAAGAACAACAGGTGTTCAGGGTAGACTTAGGGACTGTTTGTTGAAAAGCAATATTAAATTCTTCCCTGCTTTTCATTTGCAGAGATCAGCTGCAAAACTATACTTAATGAAGCACTATATTCCAGTTTATCCTTGTGTTGCTAAGAAATAGTTTTGGAAAATAGATCAAAAAAGATTTGCTTTTTATGCTATGGGTACAGTTTTACAAAAGGCATTTGTGAAATGGAAATGTAAGACAATGTATGGCATTTTATACCCATTGAACTCTACTAAATATATCTCTAAAGAAATGTTTAAAAATGATTCCCTCAAAGAGTACTGTGTATCTTCAGATAAAAAACAAGTTTCACAGACCCCAAGGTTACATGGTATTTTTAACCCTAAGGATAAATCATATGGTGTGAATGAAAACACTTGCCATAGCCAGGCTTTGCTTGCAAATTTGTGCCAGATCATCTCTACCGCCAGGAAAAACTGCTTTTATCTGCATGGAAAACAGATGTACATTAACTCCTTTGGTATCTTTTCTTTTTTTCTTTCTTTCTTTTTTTTTTTAGACAGGGTCTTTTTAGGCAGTGTGATTGGAAGAACAAGTGAATTGATAGTAGACAAGACTGGAAATTTTCTACTTCGCTCCTATTAACTTTGATCTCACTAGGTTCCTATGCCAGGTGGAGCCTGTAAGGAAAAAGGAATTCTGTGCATGTATGCGCATGTGAGTAAATATTTTTGTGATTAAGAAAAATGAATTGTTTGGATTTTCCTAAAGCCTTTCAATAGAAATAAGATTTTTAAAAAAATTCTCATTAACTGTGTTCCTGTCTTCCAAGCTAAGTGTTATTGATTCTTTGAGGACATGATTTAGACATGGGACACAATGTCAGGAGGTGATTGGTTACAGTGTAGTCCTTTGATATGTGATATTTTGTGCAGCTGCTGGCAGGAAAAAAATGATCTTATCTAGGAATCAAGGAGGAAACAAATTGACACTGAGATCAAACCTTAATTGGAAAATCTGGACAAATTCTGCCTTTGAGGTAAAAACTTCTAAAATACATTAGAGAGTACCTCCACAGGCTAAAAAAAAAAATTACTTTCAACATCTTAATGCCTATTGTAAAGGCCAGGAAGTCAGACCTTAAAGCAGAGTGGTGGATATTTCTCAGCTTCCTATAAATAACAGTTTAGAGCAATTTGCACATACGTTCTCAGCTAATCTCATTAACAGTGTCTTGGGGTGACTGTATGATGGCTGTATCCCCAAATCGTCTGTTCTGTTGGTGTTGAATATTAAATTCTGCAACTTTAAGACTGGTTCCAGGAGTGAAGCAAGGGGAAAGAAGAAGTGAAGAGTTTTGTTATAAATGAGAGACAAGACTCTCGATATTTAGCAAAATTTAGATTGCTTTATTTGATATAGACAGAGCAAGCAGCACGCTGGGGGAACGTGAGGGGTCACTGCCCAATCGACGTCCCGCCGAACTTGGTTTGCAGCTCCTTTTTGTGGTATGGTCTCCCGTTGTAATCAATAATTTTTATGTTCTGTGCTGTCCCAATTTTGCTGGGTAAGCAGTGGTGAATAAACATTCAGCAGACCTCCAGGNTTTTGAGCCTGCTCTGGACTGAAAACCCAGAAGAGCACCAGGAGCTCACACCTGTGTCCCACCAGGCCTGGCCTGGGCCGTGGCATTTCCCAGCACCGGAGGGACTGAGAACAGCCTGAGTGAGCCGGGCAGCCCACGGGAAGAACTCTTCAGATCCTGTCATCTCTTCAGAGTGGCAAGAAGTCTTTTTTCCTGTTTGGTATTGTTCAATTTTGTGCTGGGAGGTGTGTTGCCTGTTGAATAAACAGTTTTGTTTCTTTTTCCACTTCTCTCTGAGGAAATTTTTTTTTCCCGAACCGACTGGGGGAGGGATTGCTTGGATCAGTTTTTTTTGTTTTGTTTTTTTTTTCCCTTCCCTGGAGGGACCCCATTCAGAGGTTTCCTCCCAAATTTGCTCTAAACCAGGATAAACAGTAAGTAAAATGGAGGCCAGCAAGCATCCAGAATCTCCCTAGCCCAAATATTTAGTGAGGGTCAAGTCTTGGCTACACTTAAGCTTGAGGCAAGGTTTCTTTCATAGGAAGCAAGCAGAGTTGCGTTTGCATGAAGCTCATATTTGGCACTTAAACCGAGCTCCTGTGTGTGTTAATTGACAGCCTTTCGTTTTGTTTCATCTCTGCAGATGAAACACTGAGACCGACAGCATGCTGTAATTCAGAACTGCTGCAGGCATCCACACTCCTGCTTCCTACTGGGTGTGTGAGCCTGTTGGCCTGTAGTCATACTCCCATGACTATGGGGTATGCACTGCTTGATGCTTCTTTTATTGGCATGGATATCAAAAATCCACATGGCATGGGCTTGCTGTCATCTTCCATGAGGCTGAAATTACCAGGGTGTGTTTTAGAAACTATAAAGGGGTCCAAATTATATGGAAAACACTTGGGTAAATCTGGATATATGGATGAATCTGGATACTTCCTGCTGTCCCAGAGATAGAGAGGAGGATAATAAAAGACTGTTTTAAGTATTTATTGAACATATAATATCTTCTCAGTCCACTGGGACTTGAAGATTTCATGTAGTTGGCATGTGGTGGAAGGAGTTACTGCTGATCTGTGAATAAAGATGTTGCAGACATCAGAGCTGTCACAGCAGCGTAATGAGCTCTGGACATGAAGCATTCATACAGCACAGAAAAAGATTTGATCTGAGTGTTGTTCTATTATTTATTCATGTGCTTCTGTGCTCCCCTGGACTGGGGCTGTATTTTTTAGAGAGCTGTCTTGCACTGCAGAAGATGTTCTGTGGTTCAGGGCTAGAAGCATTGCCCCTCTTTGCTTAAAGAAAAACCTGGTGTTTGGATCAATTTTTTGTTTGGTTGGTTTCTGTGGGCTTTTTGTTTGTCTGCTTGTTTTCGGTTTTGTTTTGGTTTTTTAGTGGAGAGGCAAATTTTCTAACAGATGTAACTCTTTAGCAAAAAAATGTCTGTTAGTCAGAGTAGCATTTTCCAAGTACAAATATGTAAAGGGAAGCTGCAATTTTTTTAAAATCACTCATCCAATACAGGACCCTGCTGGTATAACATTCTTCTCATCCATAAAGCATGGGGTTTTTATAAAAGAGGGGATGGTGTTTAACTAAAAAGGTACCACTGGTTTTTAAGCGAATTTTTGTGGAAATAAATAAATTTTTTCTTGTCATTTTTTGAGAACTGATCATTTCTTCTGTATTAAAAAGAATCAGAAATAGCTGACAGCAAGTGCAGTGGTAGGGCCATTTTACTTAGCTCTGTGTAATGTGCTCTTTGGATGCTGTGAGACAGGTACCACTGTCTAAAACAGAATATTTACTGCCTTTTTTCTCCTTTTCCTTTTTTTGGCTGCCCAATTTTATGCTGGGTAAATAAGCTCATACTGCTGGGAGCAGGATGTAGTCTCTGAAACATCTTACAAAGGAAAAAAATGGCTTGTAGATTCAGTGAGAGAGGTGTGATAGCAGCTGTTTTTTGCGAGCACATGAGGATGTTCAGAGCAGATAAAATGCTGCTGTGTGCTTCAGGAATATGAGATGAGGCACTGGAGCTTAGCATGGTGAAGTCTCTGAAGCTGCTGGACAAAATGAAGAGCCTGCACTCATGATGGTTTGTGAGGATGCACCAGCACCAGTGTGAGAAACGTGTGACCTGATGCCAATGTGGCTTGCAAATGAAGTTACACCATGGCTGCATATGGCTCCCTGGTGCATATTGTGGACGGTGTGATAGTGGTCTTTGAACAACAGAAGCATGAAAAAGCCATCTTTGGCCATACACAAGGTGCCAGGGAAGGCATTTCTAACATCAGCAATATGTATAATATCAGTAGAAAAAGGATGCCTAATGTTCTGGCACCCTTGAGATCCAGAGGGGAGATGAAACAGATGCTAATAACCACACTAGTGGTCCTATGGGAGAGGACTGATCTTTTGAGGTCACAGAGAAATGCAGGCAGAAAAGGCACCATTTGAGATTCTCAACCTGTGCAAGCAACAAAGAATATTCCTTTTGCTGATGCTGCTTTCATTTAAAAGAAGAGCTATTATCCTCAGCTTTTCATCATAAAGACATATCCTTTACAGAGATCTGTGAGGATGCAGTATTCTAGGGTGGCATGAATGAGCAAGTTCCCATTCCTCTCTGTAGGGAAGCCAAGGTAATCAGTGCAGCTTGACATCTAACTTCTAGACAGCAAGATGTGGGAAAAATGATACCCAGGGGACAGAAATCATTCCAGGTACACCAGTGCCAGCTACTGGGTTGCCAGTGCCCTGTGATGACTGTCATTAGAACACACACTTCCACCACCAACTGGAGCACAGCCTTTCTAAAATGAATCAGTGAAATGGTAGTAGCTGGAAAAAAGGCCTGAAGGTATGGGATACTCTCTCACAGTAAGAGTTACTTCTTCAGAAATAGTAACATCCTGAGCTGAGGAAAGACCAAGGGAAAAAATTGTCATGTGTGATCTTTGCTACTGACAGATAATTGAGCAAGGGCTTTCCATTCAGTGCTGTGTGTCTGTGAGTCCTACAACTGCTCTGTCTCTCAGCCACTGTATTTTTTATAACAGTCATTTATCTGTGTCTGGCTTCTCAGCTGGTGCATTTGAGATTGAAATGGTGGCTGTCAGCTTGTAAGAGAAATTGGGTCCTGCAGGAGTTAAAATTCTGACAGCAGAGATCCACATTGTTGGTGGCTTTCAGATAACAACAAATATCATCTGCCAGCCCAACTGCCTCAACAGATGTACATTCCTGTCAGTCAGCTTTGATTCACATCCACATTTAGCTTGCAAATTGTGCCTAATGCTGGTGGCCGCAGACATGCAGCTATGTGACCTTCTGGTCACTTGTGTGGACCAAGTCATCCTGGTATCTGTGAAGCTCAGAGTCACAATAAAACAAGCATCTAGCTCAGTAATCTGCTGCCACACCTAGTCCCACATTTGTTTCTTGCTTAGTTACAGCAGCCAAAGTGGCATTAAGAGCACCCTGTGTCAGTGGCACCGGAGTCTGGAGCTGGGCTTTGGAAGGCTGTCTCCTCCCAGCCAGCACTCAAAACTGTTGGGTGAAGTCCATCGCTGAAGTGAGCAGATATGACCAGTATAAATATTGTACATGCTCTGCTTTTAGGAGAGGAAGAGCACTCCAAGGAATGGACAGCCAACTTTGCCAGTGTTATTTTTCCAGTCTCAGTCAGGGCAGATGCATTCTCCCCAAATATGTGTGCTCTCCTGAAAACTTGAGTAGTGTCCT
>VXBI01012934.1:228609-261731 GCA_013397375.1 Toxostoma redivivum
TGTTTACAGAGTGGTTTCTGAACACAGATGTGGCTCCTTAATTTTTCCAAGAGTGCATCATGTATAAATCATGTAGTGCAGGGCTGTTGCCAGTTTGAAAGCAGCTCAGAACAGGCAGGTTAGGAGGCTGCTTCTTTCTACAGACCATATATGTGAGCTGTCATTTCACAAGCTGTCAGTCAAGGGGCAGGACAAGCTTTCTGCCTTTTTCCCTCTGCTCTTATTGTTGTTATTTCTCCCAGCACTCCCTCTTACTTGCTCCCAGCACTGACCCTTAGCAGCTCCAACACCAGAAAAAAGCCTCATTCTTTTGTCCTGGGTCAATGCTATAGTTTGTTCACAGCTATGCAGAATTTTTGGATAAGGCAAGGGAGAATGATGGCTCCATTCAGCAGCAGAGATGGTTTGTGAAATTATTCCTCAAAAGTATTTTAATCTTAGAAAGAAGTGGAAAGAGGAGAAGAAAGACAAAAGAAATGAACCACTTAAGGCCTTGATCCAGTGGCAGGGATAGGAGAAGATTTCAGGTCTCCTGACTCCCATGAAATCACAGGAATTCTGTATTCATGAAATTCTGAAATACATTTGAGGTGTGCATGGTCAGTTAAGGCATGACATGCAGAAAGCAGAAAGCCACTCGCCTTTCACTGGAAAAGAACTCTCCTCTGAGAGTTTGTGCTTATGTTTCTGCTTAAATGCAGCATGGTAGATGTTGCAGGGTCTTTTGCCTTCCTTTCCCTTCACATAAGACAAAAGAGAGACAGAGAAAGAGTTGTCCCTGTAGGGAAGTGTAACTATATTAAATGTCAGCTGGCCATAATTTTTAGAGCAGTAGGACTGGAATTTTGGACAGGTATGGCTGGAACACAGGAGCACATCCTGGGCAGTGAGGTAAGAGGTGCTGATGCTGGCAGAGGAGTTAATCCAACCTACGTGGGCATGTGGCTCCATTTAAAGCCAATGTAGCTGTTCCCTCTACACATATGTTAAACATTGCTCAGGCTCTGCAGCAAGTTCATCTGCAGAGTAAAGCAATATGGCATGGAAGTGAGACCAGATCCAGAGTTTGCCTGCTAAAGGAAAAGGTTGAGTGTGGACAAGAGACAATATAGTGCTAAGACATATTTCCAAAGCAGGACTTGCTGCCCCGTGTATGGCTTCTGGGGAATGGGAAAAGAACTGGTGGATCCAATGACTCAATAACTTTTTCTCTGTATGCCCCAGTGCTCATCTCAGCAGCGGCCACTACCTGGGCTCCTAGTTTTGCATAAAAAAAAAGAAAAAGCAGTCTGTCACTTAACAGGATTGAAAATGAAACATGGCTTCCTGCTTTACCTGTATTGTGTTGGAGATTTTCATAGGCATACCATAAATGGGGCAAATTTTGGTCAGGTTCTTGCAAGACATAGCAAAATAAGTCTGTTTTTTGTGAGCCCAGATGTAGTGCGCTTCACTCTGGAAAGAAAGGACCAACAAGGAATGTGACATGAATGTAGACTCTGGAGGAAGGGATAAAAAAATCTCAGCTTCCCTCCCCACCCCTGTCTGCATTAGACCTACTGTGAAACTAAATTTCCTCAACAAGGCAAGGTGTACTGGTTTGAAAAGCAAAACAGTGAGACTTCAAGTCAGTAATACAATTTTAATAGGAAAAAATGGAAAAAATAAAATACATGTAATAATACAAAATAAAACCACTGACAGAGTCAGAATACAACCTGACACCCTGCCAGTCACAGTGTTGGTGCAGTCCAATTAAATGGTGGCTGCAGTCCTCCTGGATGACAGATATGGTTCTGTTGAAGCAGTGCTCCTGCAGAAGGTGCAGTTTTCCTCCGAAGGTCCAGCGATGATGTGGAAAGGCCTGTTTTCTTCCTCTGGAATCCAGTGGAAAGAGGCTGCCTTGGTGTTCCAAATCTCGTTTTTTTATCTAGGTAGGAAAGGCATGGCTCCTCCCCTTGGCTGGAGCATCTCCCAATGGGATGATGTAATCTTATCAGTCAGGCAGTGGGACTTAATGGCCCATTAACAGAAGGTATCTCCCATAGAGATAAGGCTCAGCACTTCTCTCGTTTCAACAGATGGTGATAGAATACATTTTGAATTGTAAGCCAGGACAAAAGGTTTGAAGAATATAAAGCATATAAAGTCTCCTGGGGAGGCTGTATTTGAGAATTGTACTCTCAGTTTGCTGTAAACAGCATGAGAGTGGGCTCATTGGGATTTCTGTATGCTAATGCCAGTCTTTGACAGCTCATTCATCTTACCTTTAGATGGTGCTTCCACCTGGACAGACACATTGTGTCTCTGTGGGGTTTGTGACCAAAGCCAGTGTCCTTGTGGGACATTTTAAGTGGGTGGAATAGCTAAGAATCATCATGTGTCAGTGTTTCCTTGTTTAAAAACCAACCTAAACAAGAAAAAAGAGAAAATACAGCCCAAAAGGGACCTTCCATGTCAAGGAACCATGTCCAAAGACTGTGTCAGCCTGTTGCTTTCATTCATGGATGACTGTAAAACTATTTAGAAATACTGTCCCCCTGTCCCTGTGTGCATGGTCTGGAGCCATGCCAATCAAGGGCTTTGAGAACCCCAGTTCTCTAAATATCTGGAAAGATGTTCTGAGGTGACTGCAGCATAGAGAGATTTGGGCTGGTATTATATACATGTGGTGGGGCCCCCTTAGCAACAGAGATTGATCCAGATTTGTTTTTCTGTTTCATAGCTGATGTTTCAGTTACTTAGAAGACACCATTTTATGTAACTGAGCTGAGAAGTTTGAGGCTTGAAAGAGGGTCAGGAACCTGTAACTATTTCTTGTGGTTTTATTTGTCCAAACCCATTTCTTTTTTATTTTTACACAAGTCACAACCCCTTTCCTAAGCTGAAAACTGACCTCTAGGCAGCACTCTGTTGCTTTATGAATGGTTTCTGCTCCATAAACACTTCTACAGGGTTCTAAGGAAGGGAACAAAGATTTAGCTGCCAGCAAATGTGTTCGTGTGCCTATGTAGTCAGTCCAGTATTACAGAAATGCTCCAAAATAAGAGATGGGCAAACATCTTATTCTATTGTCATGCTTTCCACAAACATTCATAAGGGTTTTGCTATTGAGGGGAACTGGGGCATGATACTCCCTAAGTCTTGTCTTTGTTAACAAACAGCTGTGAATTGCTTACAGTCACTGGTGGTGGTGCTGGGTCAGCTGAGTATAATGGATCTTCCTGATGGCTGGCATTCCTTCCCTGGGAAGGAAAAAAAATTGTGAGCACAGAAGGGTGCTAGGAGTCAATACTGGTGAGTACCAATTCTAGTTGTTACTGCATTTTGCAGTTCTAGTATCGGAGAAGTGGTGATTGTTTTGTATTTGTTTCAATGTTGGTAAACAGAGATATGCATTTCCTACTGTAATTATCAGGGGAAATGCATAAATCAATTCATAAATATTGTGAAATTATTTGAAGGGCAAAACACGTGCTGGGGAGACCAAAGTGTGAGCAGTAGTGGTACAAAGTTCCTGCATATTGCAGAGCTCTTCTATGCATCTCCCCAAAGTTGTGCTCCAGTCTTTCTCCTATGACCCCAATCCTCCTATTACACTTTTATGACACCTCAATACAGAGGTTCTAACCCTACTGCTGTATAGCCTGATTCTCAGATCAGACCCTTTCCTAACACCTTGTGCTGTGACAAACTGAAGTTCTTGCCTCTTACACACCCTATGTGCTTGCTCTTTTTTTATATTGCCTCAGCCCAGCTGCTTGGCAGAGGAACCCACTGCAGAAGGTTGATGATACCTGCACAGAGAATAAATACACTGCAGCTTTGAGGGACTTGTCAACACAAAAATTATTAATACTGAGACAGGGAATTGAAAAGTAAGGAACAGTTCATCAAAAACCAAGACAATGAGGAATGCCTGACATTTACTATGCTTGCAAAACTCGGGAGGAGAGGGAGACTGCTTTGTGATAAATGGAGCCAGAACTTGCAAACGGGGTGAGGGGTACAAGGCTACCAGTGATAAGTGATAAATCCAAAAGCCTAAACCAGCAAGAACTAATCTCAAGGTCTGGAATGTGCCCGAAGGGCTAAGACGCATGCTCCGGAGACAAAGATGAAAAGTTCAAGTGCGATGAAGAGTTTGGAAGCCTTCATCAGAGACCCCTGACAACCCCTGAATTGGGGAGGCGCAAGCACAAAAGGACTTTTGGTTCATTTGAATACAAAGCAAGGGTAGGCAGGGCTAGGATATGAATATGTATTAGGCGTATTGTGTAATCCTAGGCTTTTAGAAAATAAATAGAGCAGTAGTTAGAAGTTTTGGTGTGCATGCTTTGGGAGGATTATCCCCGTGCACCTCAGCGCTGAATGAATGCATATCTACTTTATAACTCTCTACGAGTTATAGTGTCTTTTCCGCGTATCAGTACTTCTTTCCCATTGTTTGTTCAATAAGATCACTTAAATGTGATGTTAGTTTAGGGAAGTATTGCTTCCCTTAAGAGCAGTATCAGAGAGCAGCAATACTTTCTTTTAAGTGTAGGAAAGTTCTGCTTGTTGTAGTTTTACCCTGTTGCTCAAGATGGCTTAGTGAATGCCAGAGTGGCTGTATGCCAGTTGTACCACCTGCCCATAACTGTCTGATGGAACATTGGAAAGATTATCTGGGTCAAATAAATCTTGTGAGTTTGTTTTCTATCAAGTGTTTCTATCATTTCTCTTTCATGTGTTGTCCATGACGTAAGAGTTTGCTTCCACCTGAAAGTAGGATGTTCATCAACCACCACTTCTGTCACTGATAAAGACCTCACAGTAATTGTGCTCTTTGGCATAGCAAGTGCCATCCTGTCACCTATGCCCTTCTAGCTCATGTCTTTGCTGTTAGAGAATCTCAGCTTTTTCTGATGGGCACAAGTTTCTGTAGTGAAGCAGTGCAAAGCTAATGTCAGAGATGACATCTCATCCAGGAGCAGCAGAAATAAGGTTGCTTGAGATAGCTGGCTGCTTCCTGTGTGCATTTGAATTCATGAAGAATTACATGATTGAGACCGCAAATCTATATTCACTTATTTTTTGCACATGTGCTGTTGTGGCATGAGATGGCATGTTCTGCTGTCATGTGTCTACAGAATGATTATGCAAGTCCTGCATGTTTCACAGTGTCTCACAGGCAAGTACTAGTAAAAGGTATCAAGTATCCATAAATAGGAGACATTTTGGCAAAGTTTTTGTTAATATTGTCTTTTCTTTCTAGTATTGCAAATAGTAATTTCTTTACACAGCAGAAAATTCTATAGCTCTATTAAGTAGTGGGAGGTTGATGGTAAACAGCTTCCTGTCTAAGAATAATTTTTGGAGGTTCCTTTTCTTGGTTTATTTCTGGTTTGGTCCAGAAAGATTTTTTTTTTTTTATCATATTAATTGAAACTCTGAGATTCTTTGCCACATGCTCCTCTTGATGGTCCCATTTTATAGGCAAAATTCTGGAAGAAAAATTTGAGAATATTTACCCAAAGGCATTTATCTCTGGCTTGAAAAGTCCTCTGAGCCTTTGATCCTGAGGCTTGAAGAGTATCATGGGGAAGGAACGGGATATATTTTCCCTGTCTTTGACTCTACCTAAAATGTTTCTTTTTGGGCTCAGAGAGAAAACTAAGCGCTGGACTGACTTTGCTCTGATTCACTACAGCCTATTTTCTCCTTTGCTCTGCAGATTATTGTTTAACTCTCAGTAAGATCTTTGTTCTAGGTGTGATAATATATTATTCTTGATATGTTCTTATTTTTGATAACAAATAATTTTGAGACTTTATTAATATTATCTTCTTCATCTGTCACACACCTAGTAAAAATATAGGAAATCCCATTTCTTACTAGGTCCTTTCAAAAGTGTTTATTTACAAGTTAGGAATCTGAAAATTGTCTTTCCAATAGTACAGAATATTCAATTTAGGTAAAATAACCATAGGGATGGTTAATAACTTTACACATCCAGACCAATTAAAGCAGCAGCTGATAAAACACACCCTCACTGTATTTTTGCTCTGGGTAGCAAGCAAAAGTAGTTTTGTTTAAATTCATATTGGCTTTTTTTTTAAGTCATTTGTAGTGCTTATGTTCCACCCAAATCAGTAAGAGAGAGGATGAATCACTAAAAAAGATCCTGTTAAAACAGTGACCTTGCACTTCAGTGCTATTCAGATGGGTTTAATAAGTCAAGAAATTGTTTCTCTGAGGTGTTTTCACTCTGTGCTTGCAACAGCCAGGGGGAGTACATACCAGGAGCAATCTCAAGTCATTTTATACAAGTTTGTACTGGATGAAACTAATATGTAGGATCTTTGACATTTTTTGGACTTGTTTTAAAGCAAGTTGTCCTGTCATAAACCACTTCCTAAAGTAATATCGAACTTCAGCTTTGCAAAGGCCTCAAGTAAAAGATGCATAGATGTGGTTCGCTGGTGGACTTGGCATTGTTACGTTAATGGTTGAACCTGATGGCCTTTAACGGCCTTTTCCAATTGAAATAATTTTATGAGGTCAATCCAGCCAGAAATTTCCCAACAAACTGTTCTCTCATTCAAAAATACCAATTAATCAGAGGTTGAACTAAGCCCCTATTTGAGTTGGATCAATAAAACTCCCAAAACAAACACTACAACCATCCTCCCAAAGCCTCAACAGAGCCCTGTGAAAATGGGAGTAAGGAACACACTTAAAATTTTGTCTTCAGATACACGTGGCCTGAAAATTTCAAATTGTGGTTTATGATTGAGAAAGTTGAAATCACAATGTTGTACTTAGCTACTTTGAACTGAACAGGATGGTCTGTACCTTTTATGATAAGGTTGCTGGGGTTTTTTGGTCATTACTAATTTTATTGCTTTTTTGATTTTGCTACTGGTGTAGACCTCTTTTGGGGTGGGCACTTTTCTGAATTTAAATCAGAGGGGGTTTGTGAAGGAGATCCTGGAGTTCTTTGAGTAAAGGAAGTCAGTCCATCTAAGTGTTGTGTAGCCCTTGTGCCCCAGCTTGGAGCTTTACTCCACCCAAATACTTTGCACGTGTGTAGTGGTAACTGACATGCTTTCAGGGAAAGAACATCTAGCCAGATCTTAATGCAGGTGTGCTTCTCTTAGAGCTCCCTGTCTTTGCCAAGTCAGGTTCTGAAGCCATTATTTTCAAAGGGTCCTCAATTCAAAGGAGCTGTTGAAAGAACTCTAATGATAACCTGCTGCTATCAATAATAGCCTGGCTAAAAACATTGTCCCATAGCAATTTTCAGACACCTCAGTGCACAAACTGGTCAGCAGCTGCTCAGTTAAATAGCCATGGCACGTTCATGACACTTATGAAACGTGTGAATTGTGACTTCAGCCTCTGAATTGAGTACTGGACAAAAGGCTATGTGGACTAGCTCTGTTCAAGTGGAAATGGCAGAGCAGTTGATTTATATGTATATGTGTATATATATCTTTAAGGTTTTAGTTGATCTGATGCCTGTGGTTACATTTGGCATACAAAAGTACACTTTAAAGTGATGTGCTATTTAACTGGAAAGAATTACAATTTAAGACAGAATTGAAGAAATAGGATGCAAGCAAAATTTTTTACAACTCCAAGAAAACATCTAGCATTTGAATAATGAAAAGTCAAATCACAATTTATAACAGCAAATATTGCACTCAAGAGAGGTGTTGTTTCCCCTGGAGACAAGCCGGTAGGAGTTACCTGTATTGCTCTTCAGAGATGTTATCTTTTTATTCTTGTTTTTTCTTTGTGAGGAAAATGCACTTCCTGAAAATACCATGTCCTTTTAACATGACTAATTCCCAGAAATTGTGTGCTCTCTAAAACTTGACTGTACCATTTGCATCTCATGCTTATTGTAACTATGCAAATGCTATGTGGTACAAGATGGCTGCATCAGAGTTTGATACACAGTGATGAAGGACCCCACCTCCAGAAGCAAGGAGACAGGAAGGGCAGAGCAGTCAGCTGCAAAAGGTGCACTGATGAGAGGTGTGGTGCATGGTAAAGTCTGGAAGTTCACACTGAGTAGGAATGGTCTTGTCTTCAAGTTAAAGGGACTTGAATCCAGTATCCAACTATTGGTGTGTATTGCTAGGATTTATTGCTTTTTGATGTGGACCTACAAATGTAAAAAAAAATGTTGGTGCATGACTTATTGCAGTGTTTTAACAGACAGTAAAAGGCAACCTGGAATATGCTGCATCATTCATGTTCACAAACTCACCTCCACTCCTCCATGCTTATCCACCCCCTTTCTTAGTGCTTTAGCAATCCAGTACCTAAACAATTCTGTAATTTCTAAGTGCATCATAAGTTATCTATTTTACAGCTTATAAAGAGGAACACAGAAGGACTCATGAATTCACAAGAACTATTTTTGTATTTTCATCATTTGAAAGCAAATTGATGAAACAGTTTATTCAATTCATTAAATTAATTGACCTCTGAAGGTTTATGTAGACTTTCAGAAAGTACCCAAGCGATTAAGCCAGAGCAATGTCAGAATGATTATGGCATGTGCAACAATTTATTGCCTCTGTGCAGAGAGGGCTGTGGGGTGGGAATCAGTGAATGGCTTTGTTGTCTTTACCTCACTTTCTGAATAGCAGAACAGCTTGTTCTCCAAAATATACCCCTGGTGGTAGTAAGCAGCTTCTCCCACATACTGTCCAAAAAATGTAGGTATGAAACCTGGTAAGTTATACTCATCACAGGGAAATGCATAATTTTTTGACTGTAGAATAAAAACACCACACCACATATAAAATAATCATGGAATCATAGAATGGNAAACCTGTATTTCTGCCTAGGTGAGAGAAATACCTATCTAGGACATCAAAGAGAAGATGTCACCAAAATGAAGAGCATTCTGCTGGCTTTTCTATAGCAATAAGTTTTTCTTGTGCAAGCAAAGTAGTGAAAGTAAAGCAGGGATAGATATAGTTTACATGGGTGGGAAGAAAGGGTGGAAAATGTGGAGTTTGTAGCTGTGAAGGACATGACTGTATCCCAGCCAGGAAATCTATATCTGGGTGACATAGCTCAAGGACAAACTCTACTGATTTTGGTGATTTTTAAGAAAGTAGATTCATTTTTGCTGTTTTTCTTTCACAAGGCTATCCTGGGGTTCTCCTGGTTGTATCTTTGCATACATGGTGAGAACTGGAGCTCCCTGTCACACATCTGACCTATAAGTATTGTATTCTGTGAATCATCCATGTTATGACCATAGGTCATACAGCAGTCACAAAGCAGAAAATTATGGTCTATTTCTTATCTGTCTGCCGTACAGAAAATGAATGTGTCTGTAATTGGGCATAAAGTATTTTAAATTGGGCCATCAACCAGACTGCATGTGTTGTTCTCTTATTATTCATTACACATCATAGACACTGATGTTGTGTTTTCATTAATTCTTCTATTAACTTTTCCCCATCAATGTGGATAAATATTCATTATTCTGAAGCACAGTAAAACAACCTGCCACCACCTCCCAAACCTGAGATCAAATCAAAACCACCCTGCATATGACATTAGGCAAAAACTGATAGAGCCTTATAAAAATGAGTTCATATCTCTGAGAACAGGTATGTTAGCAAAGGATTAGCCATTCAAATGGTCAAGTCAAACAAGGTGTAATCAGGGCTAACTTTACAGCTCCTGCCATTTCACTTCTCCCATTTGTGATTTCACAATTCTTTAGATGGGAGTTTAACTTAGTACCAATTATCTTGTACCAATTATCTATGTATTTAATTTGGTCATGCAATTGGCAGACATTTCCAACTTAGCTAGTTTTTTTATATGCTATGTATTTAATGGAGCTGAAAGATTTTTTTATTCCCTCATGGTCTTTTAATATGTGAACTCTCCTGCCTCCTCTCTTCTGACTGTTATAAGCAATATTGCCTTTATGTCTGAAAAGTACCCTTTCTAAAAGCTTAAAGAACACTCTATAAAGAATGGGAAAATGATGGAAATAGAAGTTAGATTGTCCTTAGATGTGGTGGATTCACATGGACTAGCAAATGTAAACCCATTGATGACTGTAGTTTCATCACTGTTATTATGTTAATAAAAAAATGCAGGCATCAGTGTTTCCACAATATAAGCCCTTTTGCCACCATCTCAATAAACTGCTAGTGAATACCTTAATGATGCCCATTAAGGACACATTCCACACTTTGGACACTTTCCACATAAAACCTGTTGATTAAATGGCTTGTTTCAACCTGTATGGAACATGGTGGGGGTGTGTATGTGTTATAGTTTTGATTCGTTAAATTAAGTATACTTAAGCATATTCTTTTTCTGTTGTGAGACAGAACTTGGAGCAAAGCAAAGGCAGGTTTAAAACTTAAAAAAGGTATAAAACCTGGTAAGTTATACTCATCACAGGGAAATGCATAATTTTTTGACTGTAGAATAAAAACACCACACCACATATAAAATAATCATGGAATCATAGAATGGTTTGGGTCAGAAGGGGCTTAAAGATCATCTAGTTCCAATGCCTCTGCCATGAGAAGGAACACTTTCCACTAGCCCAACCTGTCCTTAAACATTTCCATGGATGGGGCATCCACAATTCTCTGAACAGCCTTTTCCAATGCCTTACCACCCTTAGAGTAAAGAATTTCTTCCTAGTATCTCACCTAATCCTAGTATCAGTTTGAGCCCATTCCCGCTTGCCCTGGCACTACATGCTATTTTAAGAAGTCTCTCTCTCCCTTTCTTGTAGGCTTACTTCAGGATTCTGGAAAGCTGCAATTAGGTCATCCCAAAATAATAGTGATAATAGCTATTAACTACATGTGGTTAACAGGTCAATGGCAGCATACAATGAGTGTTTCTCCTCTCAGATATCAGTTGTACAATGGTGCAATTTTACTATATGCCTAAACTTAAATATTTTATCTGAATAAAAGAAGCAGCAGGGTATTTATTTCATTACATGCCCAATAAAACAACTTCCTACACAATAGACATAACGTGAAGTTGTCTGACTTATCTGACATGAGAAAAAAAAATAACCATCTCCCCATTCACCTAGGATGTCTCTTGGTAGAGATGTCCACTACGCACTTCTTGTTGTGTGTCCTTGTTTGAAAGACAGGTGTCTGCTAAGGAAAGCAGGGCCTTCCCTTGAAATGGAGAAAGTAAATCCCTCCCTCTGAATTAGTATAATTTTGAAATTAAGGGGCTCTCAGGCGAAGATATGGGGATAGGAATAACAGTTCTTTATAGGTATATGTAACAAAGCAAACAAAACAAAAACAACTATGAAAGTAACAACAAACAGAACAGGAACCCAGTGACAGTTCTCTCGGCTGTGGGCACTTTCCCCTGTGCTGCCGTTACCGTCACAGCCAGCAGGGAGCGCTGGCAGATTCCCAGTGGACGGGGCAGATGCAATGATCCTGAACAGCTGCAGGAGCGCTGGGGGTGATGATGGCCAGATGGGAAGGGTGGAGGAGAGGCTTTGCTCACGAACCCTGGGGCTGTGTTGGTCCCAATGCTCCAACAGGACGCTTGGAGACAACAAGCTGAAGGGGGAGGGTGTCCTAGCAGGGCAGGGATGCAGGGTCCCACAACAGAAGAGGCAGCTCCCAGCGTTGGGATGGCAAGAGGGGGTAGCAGCAACCTTCCTCCTCCAAAGCTAAGAGAGAGAAACTGCGCCCCACCCTCCTTCACGTGTTGAGATAAATGTGATTCGTGCTAACTAAATTGTAACTATATTAGCAAAATTGTGCTCAAATCAATAGAAAATAATTGTTACAAAGCAAAAAGGAGATGAATGAGACAAAGCAATTGAAATCCTCCAGATGTTAGAAGGGAGTCGTAGAAGGTTGTAGGTTTGACAAGCAGCATCTAGAAATAGAAAGTTTCGACTTTGAAATGGGCCAAAATGGAATGATTCCAGGCATAGGACTTAATTAAAGTCTTACTATGGAAAACATCTGCTCAGTTACAGAGTGCGCATGCTCTACCTGCAAGTCACACCTTGGTCATTGATGAAGACAATGAGCCTTCATCAGAAGTAAGACCCTCAAAAGGATGAGACCCCCTAACTACTATTAGAGCATGTGCAACACAACATAGTGACGTAGATTTTAGGAATAGAAACTAGGAGGAGCTTTCCAGAAAATTCTGTATTAATATGTATTAGTGCATAGTATATAAGTAGGATTTTTGGCCTTGATTGTTTGGTACGTGAGGAAGGGCAAGTCCCTCCCCCCATCCCCATCAATTTTGCTTATGCTTTATATGAACCTCAATTATACTGAATTACTTACTGCCAAATTTTGTATATTCTCAAGTACATGTATCTAATACTTTGTATTCATTTTGTTACTATTAAAAATTTACTACTAAATTTAATCTCGTGGTTTGATAAATTGGACAAATAGAACGACATTCATGACACCTGTGGTGCTCCCCCCACCCCGCCCAAGAGAACTCCCAAAAAACCAGGAAGGTTCCCCTTCCCCCTGTCTCAAGGACCTAGCCATCAGTGCTTCTTATTATGTCAATGGGAAAGAATTCCACAGGCAAAGAGGAAAAGAGAAACCAAAGCCCAACACTGTGGTATCTCTAAAAATAATTCTGGATCTTCCATATATCAGAAAGAAAGAGCTAAAGAAAGTGTTAATGGCTCAGAGGCAGTACCTGCTTAAAATGCTGCTGGCCCAATTCAGTTTGCAGAAAGCAGGGGGTGATGTGGCAGCAGGAAGGATGGGCTGTGTCCAGCTGTTTGAAGAATTTCTGCCATTAGGCATATACCCAAGATCTGAAGATAAACTTTTTAAAGTGCACTTTATGTTGATCTCTATTTAACTTAGGCTGATGTTCAATGCCGTTAACAAGCTGTTGTGTAGTAGCTCTTGTTATTTTCTCAGACAGCACCCTTAGGACTGTATAAATGGCAACCACAGTAAAAAAATATTGAGAACATCATTATTCACTAAGTGAGTTTCTATTGCTTTTACAGAACTTGGAGAGTCAGGGGCACTGAAACTCATAAAAGTGTCTTTGATTATTAGTTCTTATGATTTCACCTTTTTTTTTCTTCCTGTGTTGGAAGTGAACTGGGATCTTGAATGAAACATGCATTTAAGATGATGGTGTTTCCTGGAATTTATGGAACATACACTACAGCATGATGAATTGTTATAATATGTTTATCTTGAGTGTTCATAAGACAGAAATATTTATTTCACACTTACATAAAGAAAATTAGAGGTAGTTTAGAACTAAATCTTATGCCTGGGAAAAAAAAATCTTATAGGACACAAAGTAAGGAAAAATGTTGAAGAAAGGCTCCCTTTTTTTTTTTTTTCTTAAAATCACTGAAAAATCATGGTACTCTGTTTACTTTGTTTTTCCTCACAGGTTTCAAAATATATTAACATTCCTTTGTGCAAAATCCAAATGTAAGGAGTGCTTCATAATGCATCTACCTGCTTATCTTTCCAAGTGTCACAGTTATAGTTTAAGCTAGCTTGTGATGTTGCACATGTTGGCAACATGGTTAGACTGATGGCATCAGCATAACTGGCTTGAGAATTAAATTTTCTGCTAGCAAAGGATTTAGGTGAGGCTTATAATGCTGAGCAAGCTACCAAATCTGTTCCTGAAGACAAAGTTGTGGGGGTTTTGTTTTGGGGGTTTTTTTGGGGGGAGGTGTTTTTTGATTGCTTTTTCGCTTTGTTTGTTTTTTTGCTTTGTTTGGGTTTTTTGTTTGTTTTTGAGTTTGTCTTGGTGCTTGTCTTGGTGTTTGGTGTGTGTTTGGTGTTTGTTTGATGTTTGTTTGGTTTTATTTGTTTTTGGTTTTGTTTGTTTTCTTGCTTGTTTCTTGTAAATTTACCTGAGAGATGGGGTGAGTTCTAAGGAAAGGAGCCACCCTTTATGCAAGAGATGTTCAATGCTCTTGAGCACCTCACACTGTCCATAACACCTCAAGATACCAGAAGACATCTGGGCTCTAACTTAACATCTGGTGTGTACAGCCTGACTTGTAACTGGGATGCAACTCTGTAGATGCACTCTTGGCCAGCAGGAAATGTGAGGTAATTCACTATTACCTAACTTGCAAAGGAAGAGTGTGCAGTTGAACTGTATTGCCTCGCTTCTCCTGTGGGCTAATAGCACACATAGCTTATTAGATCTTAGTAAGAAAAAGGTTTTTTTCCTTCTTAAGAATTACCTAGGCCCTTTTTATTGCAAAACAGGAAAAAAGTGTCTTGAGATTTTCCTTGTCCTCCTCACAGGTCTTAGAGTATCTTATCTGATCAGGCTTTTCCATGTTCATTGATGTCATACTTACGGATGTAGTTAAATAATTATACAAATTCTTCCTGAGGAAAATTTAAAGACTTATCAGGTTTGACAGAGACTTCTAGGGTCCTTCTTCACAAGGAGTTTCGGGCAGGAAAATCTTTCACTCCATGTTATTTCCATATGAAATGCAGCTCTGTGTGTGCGACTGTCCCTCTCACTGGAAGTTGCACTTAAAAACAGCTAGATCCAGAGCATGCTATTGCAGCCCAGTCATAGGAACTGACAGCTCATTTCTGTCATATTGACAAGTGACTGGACGGACAGTGTGAAACCTCTATCACTAGGTTATAATCAACCTGATACTTCACTGGTCTCAGTCTCTTCTTGCAAGTTAAATTTCTTCAGAAAAAGTGTTGGCTTATCTGCATAGTTATTTCCAGCCTCATTTTTCCAGGCTTTGTCATTAAAATACTGTCTGTTAACTGGGAAAAAGTCCCGAGGAAAAATCTCTTCAGGGCTTATTGATGCAATGGAAAGCAGTTCAGAGACAGTTGCCCTTGTAACAAAAGGGATGGATTTGAAACCTAAACTGCCACAAGTACATCCCTAACAGACACTTCTTTGTCTAGGGTACAGAAATAGTCTGCTGTGCTTCTGAGATGCATATAGCTGTCTGCAAAGAAGCAGTCTGGCTTTTGAGAGGGCTGAAGAACTTTTGTGACATGTCACGAATGTATCTGTGAAGGTAGTTCCAACATCCTATCAGAGGAACAAACTTGTAGACAAACGTTGAATCTGAAGAAATATGGTCACTGAAATTTGGGGTCAAACCAGAAATTACTTCCCCATAAGTTCAGTGTGAAGTTGTAAAACTTAGTTAATTTGTCACCATAGATTGCTGAACTGGCTGTTTTCCTTTAGGATGACTGCACAAAGGGCATTGACTGACTGTGTGGTTTTTTTTGTGGCCTATATGTCTTCAGCTCCTGTAGCTCTTGCAATATTTCGTCATGAACAAGCTCTAAATGGCCAACAGTCAGTCATTGCAGAAGGGATTCAGAGCCAAGACAGAGGAACCTTAGCTCCATGCTTAAGTATAATGGATGCTGCAGTGAGTCCCCTACTGCAGTAAGTTACCCATCAGGACACACAGTACTGGGGAATATGTTAATCATGATGACATAGGGAAAAGTAACCAGCTATCAACAAACATCATTGCAAGGCAGGGTGACTTCTGTTTCTGCAGTGCTGTGAGGGACTAGTCCACATGTTGTTAGATACTCCATGATTAAATGGGTATCTGGGAGAGACTTGGGGTTTTTTTTTATTTCCCTTGGTCAACCTAATTTTGTTGTTTACTACAAGGGAAATAGGTGGGTAGGATATTGTAAAGGCTATACAGGAGTTGCCTTTTATGACAAGATTTCAGTTGAAGGTCAAGGGAATACCTACAGGAGTCCATTAGATGAAGTTTTTAGTAAGATGATGCTTCTTGAAGAAATTCTTCTAGCTGAGAAAGGCCAGTTGACAGTGGATACACTTGGTTGTATATGTTTGGGAGAAGAAACTACACAACTGGAATTTGTCAGGAAAGGGAAACTAGAACTATGGCGTTAAAGAAATGCGTGAGCCAGACTTTGGCATCTGCTACAGGTTTGTTCTTAGAAGTCTCAAGGGTGCTAAGAAAATAACTGTTAAGCAAAAGCAAACTTTGCAAAGCAAACTTTCTTGACAGACAAGTACAAACCTGAATATAGCAAATGTTTTTATAGAACAACATATGTTCCTGACTATAGGAAATGTTGCTGTAGAACCCCAGACAAATTGGTTTGAGTGGCTGCCCTCTTGACTTGGTACCCTTGAAGCTGTAGTATCAGAACTAGATCGTGCCATCAATGAGGGCAGGACGAGATACTGCAAGATTGTTCCAGGTGGGCTTCTCAGAGTGGAGAAGCACTATGGTGGCTTTTTCACCTGAAAACTCTGGGAGGATGTGATGTGCTAAACCAGACAAAATACAGCTAAGTCAACTCCCTTCCTTGCAGAGGATTCAGCGTGACTTGGTGATGCAATACTTGGAGAGCTTGGTTCATATCTGTAGCACACCACAAAAAGCCACTGGGTGGTAAAAGCAGGCTTTGTATAGCCTTTCACTGCTATCTTTGAGTCTCCATCTTGAGTTTCCATCTGCTTGACCTTGTGGGCTTTAAGTGCTCTGCTGGAATCTCAGTGGATGGAAATTGGGCTGTACTTGAGGGCCAAATAATTTTTTTGGAGTAGCTCTACATTAAAAGCCTTTATACAAACAATATACCTAATCTTTGCTAAATTGAAAACTGCAACTTCCCATTTAAAGAGAAACTGAATAACAATTGGTTCTGTGAAAGTCTTATCCTTGTCTTAAATTTTTTTACCTTTTTTTTTTCTTCAAGCTACAGAGAAGCATGTGGTCAAGGTAGATTACTCATATGTGTGCCCTCCATTTTCTCATTAGGAGATGTAAGATCAGAGGTCTGATCATAATTCTTCTTCGTCCTCTTATCAACACTTCTTTTGCATAGACTATTATTACAATATTAGGATTTCCCATTACACTCCATAAAAAAACAATCAGTTTGCTGATTGAGAAATCTGAGTTCTTTCTCTCAATATTGACCTCAAGTACATGCTCTTTTTGTAACTATGAAGAAAGCCATCTGATTACTTCGTTCTACTCTGCAATGACAGATAGTTAACCATTTGCTGATTAAAGGGGCAATATCCTTCACATACATTTTGTTTGCTTTCTGGATCTTATCCCTCGCCCTGATATATCAGCGTAGCAGTTGCAGCTCAGCAAGCCACTTACACACGGGACAAAGGGTTGCCTCTTTCCTGGCTGTAACAGTCTGCAAAGCAGGGCATGTCACTTGCAATTCTACACCAGCTGAAAATCTTTGGTGTTTTGTGTCTTGCAGTTATTCCCAGGGTGGGAATACTTCTTCCCACATACTTGTGTCTTGATTGGTAGTGGGAGAGGTTGGCTTGCTTTGTTGCTGGTGAAAAAATGAGGGTAAGAACACAATAATTACTAAACAAGGCTCAACACCTTACCTTCCAGGCCTTTTGATGTGCTTCTTTCCTCACTATATTACGATTCCTACACTTGAGCACATTAATTATTTCGTGTGGGATTTGTTGTTGTTTGGGTTTTTCTAATCTGGTGATTGATTTATTGACATTACAATCAAATAATCTCCAGGAAAATCATTGTAGTATACTTCAGCAGAAACATAATTTAATATGTTAGTTTTTAGTAAGCAAGAGTGATTATGTAGTTAAATACTAGAGTGAGGAATTCCATGTAAGGCTGAGCCCAGTGTGCTTTCCTAGAAACTGTACTCATGTCCTAACGAATGGATTTAAAAGTTTAAAGTGGGTGTAATAATGGAAACAGTCTCATGTTGCCAAGAAGGAAGATGAGTCAGTGGTAGAGAGTGTACTGTAAGCAAGTCTCCTTAGTTGCCTATAAAATAAAACTCATGTAGTACATGAGCTTAGGCTAGCTCTGTGCACAGGCTGGAATTGAAATCTCTACCAAGAGCATCATCTAAAGAAGCACATAATTTTTGGGAGTAAGCAGTGACAGCATTCCTGGAAAAAAAATAAAAGAGTTTGGTGGGATAACTTCCAACTGAACCAACAAAGTCACACAGTTCAGCCTCCAGTTCTGAATCAGTTCAGTTCTGAACCTTTGCAAGAGTCTCCTGGTCTCCATTCATGGTAGTGGGAATCTAGACATTCAAAGAGTGATGATGAGATGATTACCATCATTATCAATATTTTCCCCTTTCCCACATTGGGAAACTACAAGAAGTTGAAACTGGAATTACCCCATCACAACAAAAGTTTTAAAGAATATTTCTACTGGAAGCACATTAAAAAAAAAAAAAAAAAGAAAAAAAAAAAGCATTTTTAATGTCTGAACACAACTATGGAATCGAACTAATGAGTAATGTTTCTTGTCTGGCAGGCTCCATGCTTGCTTGATTTCTTCATCTTCAAAGAAGCATACTGAGGTTCAGATGTGGCTTCATCCATGGTTTACTTGCATAGAAGCATCTTTGCTATGCATCCTTATGCCTGAGATAATAAACACCATCAGAAGACAAACCTACAGTCATCTAAGGGTCAGGAATTTGGATGATGAGGCCCAGAAGACCCAATCAGTCTGACACTTTAGGCCACTAGATCATACTCTGTGTCAAAGATAGCTTCTAATTTTCAAAGCAATGGTAGTCTATTGTATTAATAGGTAAAACACCAAAGAAAAGCATGACACCCAAATTTTGTACCATCACTTGAGTTTATAGATTGTCCAGATGCAGCAAGTGTTCAATCACTTTTTTCCTGTTAAAGCAAAATGTTCTCTTTGAAGCTAGCCAGACAGAGTCAGGGTTCAGCACTTCCCTTTTTACTAAAAATAAAAGTGATGATCGTATTTCAGATTTCATTGACTAAGGCTCCACTTTCTGGAATGGATGGTAGTATGCTGTGTTTCTTTGTACAGTAATCAATGCTGAACTGTGGTTCTTTGCAGCATCACTTCTGGGAATCCCATGGCTGCTACAAAAACAACCCTAGCTATTGAACCAGTCTCTTAGGTAATCAGACTCTCCCTTATATCATGTGCAAGATTTCTTTTTAATTAGAAAAAATGCTGTTTCTTACAAGCAAAAGGCTTCTGTCATTAGCAGTGTGTGTCTGTCTGGGCATTTGGTCCCAGATTAATTTAGAAGCTGAAACAGGAGCAGTCTCATGAGCAAACTGAGGTTTTTCCCCTGTCATGAAAGATCAGTAGTGCTCTAAAACACTTTCAAGGAAGGTCCTGCTTTGAAATGGCATTTAATAGCAGTGATTTCTAATGGGATGCTGAAATATGACAGCAGGAATGTGTGCAGTGAGTTCCAAAAGTCTAGTGACAGTCTAACATCTATCTTTTGTGTTGCTAATCTCTATGCTGCCAGCAGAATAAATTTTGGCATGTTGAAATAAAAGCCCATTCACCCTTTCAGGTCCCAGTGCTGTATAATTGGAATGTAGGTTCTGCTTGCTCTTTTCTTTCTCTGTATACCTTATTATAGTTTTTTTCTTTGCTTTTTGTGCTGTTTTCTGCCCTTTTTGCTCCCCTGCTATCTCTTTCACACAACAAATCAGTATGAATCCACCTCACCTCATCACTTCCCAGTTTCCAGCTTGTTTTGATATTTCCTATTTACACCTGAACCTGTTTCTGTATGGATCCATCTTGCTGTGGTGAAATCTACCCCATCCACCAGCTCTTCTGTGCTCACCACCAGCAGACCACCTAAGCAGAATTTTGCCCAGGACTCACTGTAGCTCCAAATATTGCATCAGTATACATGAGAAATGTGACCTCTTGCTCTCTGCTCATCTGATTATGTTTGTGTCTTCCTGCCTCTCAAGGTATACAAATGGAAAGAGATTAAATGGCAGCTACAGTGGGATTATAGCCTTTTTTTCATAAAACTGGTTTACAAACTTAGGCTATGTTGTGCCATGATTAAAATGACAGCATTACTTGGCTGAGGAGACTAACAACAATGTGTTTTGCAGGCAGATCATATTCTTCAGGATGTTCTCCAGTTAGATTTTTCCTGCAATACTGTTTTCAGATATTTGGTTTCATTTGTGTCACTTGGAAGAGATTAATGACACTGTAGCTCTGAATAATTTCATTACCTACTAGTATGTATCGACACTAATGAATTATGTTATTCCTGCACCATTATGTGTTATCATCCTTCAGTACAATTGAGACACAATGTATCAGTAGTTGAAATATATCCTGCCACATCTTATAACTCAAACTGTATTTTATTTCCATGAGTTTAGATCTTAAACTTTACTTGATTTATATGGCTCATCTGATGGTAAATCGTGAAGTTTCTGAATGACTGCCTAGAAACTATTTCTTTCAGAAAAAATACAAATTATGAAATATTTAAAAACATGTCCAGACTTCCCAATGTATTTCCATCAACCCAATGTTGTGGAAATGCATTCATTCTCAGAAATGGTTTTTGGAGTTTTTCACCATACTTCACAGATATATTTGGAGTCATATACTAGAGACAGTGAGCAAGGTTACATGTTTTAGGCACCACAAAGTCAACTGAATTAAACAATTTGAAGATCTTTGGAGTTTATCTAAGTATTTAAAAACCTGAGAATTAACCAAGTTTTTTTTGCCTCAAGTGTGACCTTGTTTTCCCTAGTAGGTGCCCTTGTACTTTTGCTTGTTGTTTATTGTGGAATATGCTATCAGCTTTTTGCTTGTTCAGTAAACTGGAACTTAAGTATCAGTTATCTGGCACCTTTTGTCATGTATGACCTCTTTTATACTGTGAACCACATTCTCTTCATGGTCTGCATTTATATCAAAAGCTTTTAATCTTTATTTATATTGATATGAAAAAATGGAATTGATCAATTAGCATATAAAATCACTTATCTGCAGTCATACTGGTCTGTAACAAAAAGATGTTATTTTTACTGAGGAAGTGGGGAGAAGAGTAAATAATTTACACTGCTAGTGTAAAAACTGTCTTGATTTGTTTTGTTGTTGTTTAGTGTCCTTCGGAACTATGTTATTTGAACAGTACTGCTAGTAAGAAATCAATTTACTCCAACAATTACCAAATAGGGCAAACATGTAAAATATGTTGTGTTGGTAGTCAAAAACAGAATGAAACGCTATCTCTAAAGGCAATAAAAAACTGCAATGAAAAGCCTGGCTAATTATTTTTTCCTGCAATTTCAGTTGATAAAACCACCTCAATAGGTATTAAACTTCAGAATGAGTAAATTAACTTGGTTAAGGGAGATGATATCAACAGCATTTACTAGGTTCTGAGGTCATATAGGGATAGTATTAACTTTAGGTAAGGTCTGCTGTCACATGGGTATCAGCCAATGCAGGTTTGCTTAGGTGAAATGTAAATGTTCTTGTTCAACATGATGAAATTTTTATTTAAAAAGGTGAAACAGCTAAATCACTAGCTCAAACTGTCAAGCTTCCATAAATGCATCCCCACTTATGATCCTAGATTCCATGCTAGTAATAAAGTTTGATTTTTAGGATAGGTGATCTTTTAATTCTAGATGTTTTTATTATGTTTGAAGTGATAGATTTCTTTCTACAACCAAAATAAATGTTGTAGAAAGGTACCAAGGCAGGGATCTGGAAGATAAGTTGTGGACTGTTTCTTAGCTGCCTGTACCCTCCTAGGTGGATCTACAAAGAGTGTTTCCTCAGAAGTTGGTGTTTGCAGCATCAAGTTTCCCTGCAAATTTTCAGCTCATCAAGATGCACATGCTAATTCTCAACACTTCCACACTGACCTGAAGGAGTAGTGTAACTGCATGCTATTTCTACTCCTTATCTCTGAGAAAGGATCAGGTAGCCTCACCTAAGCTCCTGTAGTCCTTCAGAACACTGTAAGTTATTTTTATTCAAATCAATGTACTCCTGAGCACAGAGCTGGAAACAAAGTTTGAATTAAATAAAAACCTTCAGCATTAACTTCTCTTCAACCTGTAACTAGCACGTTATAGGCAGATTTCTGAGATTTTCCCACACTTTGCCTTTATGGTTTTTTTTGACACTTAGGAAGGACTAAGTGCTGCCTCAGGAAGTTTTAGCATCTTTCTAAATCTGTAAGTCTGCGAACTCTACAGCATAAGGAAACCTCCATGAGCTAGTCAACTAATGCAACCTTTAAGTGAATAAGGTGGTTTTGGTTTGTTTCCTTTTTAATATTGTCTGGATGATGCACATACTTCTAGTTTGAAGACATTAGTATTCAAAGTTATTTAACAAATTGTCTCTAGGAGCATATTCCAACCTGTTAGATATTTCTGCTACTGCATTTACAATGATATTTTCATGGTGAGCAAGAGGCCATGTACTGATTGAATTTCCTGGCTGCAGCACTCTAGCCAACACAATGTATTATGACTGTTTCAATGTCATTTCCTATTTTCCTGGGCAGTTATAATAATTTATCCATGAATGTTCCTAAAGATTAAATCCACCAGAGAGTAGTAGATACCAAATACTTGGAGGGGGAAGTTCTAGCCAGTACTTTTTCCACCAGTAAGTATTCACAAACTTTAGACTTTGCAGAAATTCCTAGAAACTGATAGATTTGCTATATAGGGATACATATATGTATTTCACAAAATAGCTGGATATTAAAACTTTTAAGCTACAAGTCAGAACTTCACAGATGATCACACCAAATAAAGAGGATTTAGTGCTAAATATGGTATTAAATACTAAGACTTGGAGCAGAACAAAGAACAGACAGTCTAAAAGAGCTAATCAGAAGAGAAAGAGGGATTCAGAGAAAGAGGGACCAGTTAGAAGGATAAGGACTTTTAACGCTTTCATTTTCATAAATAGTGGTACATGTAAGATATGTCCTAGTGCAATAGCACACAGATACACAGCATAATTTACTCCAACCACTTCCAGGATCTCTTTTTATTTTAATTTTGCAGCTTCATTTCAGCTCCAGCCAGCATTATTCTAAGTCCACAGGCATTTTTTACATTCATGTCCTTTACATCCACTTACTAGTGTCTCCTCAAGTTTCTTTTTAAACAGGTTATTTTTCTTTATCTTCACAAACATCCATCCACCCATTTATCTCACCTTCCCAAATGCCTTTTTTTTCTCTCTCCTGTCTTCCCATTTTTCCACTACTTTCCGTGTGACTACTTTTGGTGATATCTTTCAGAGCTTCCGTCTTTCCCTTCTGCTTTTTTTCACCTTGCCATTGGAATTTTTTGCCCTGCAGTTGTCTATCCCTCCTGTAGCAAATGGAAAAATCAGAGTGACACAGAAAAGCTGTAGTATTTCTTTCATTCTTCTCCAGGTACAGTCTAATTCTCTCACCTCATTCCCAGCATGAGCCCCATAAACAGTGGCAGGACATGGCTGAGGGGTTGGAATTGCTATGCAAAGGCTTGGACTTTGTAATTGTCAATGTTATTTTGCAGCTGGAAGTTTTTCTTTCCATCACCCCTATCTTCCAGAATCAGCCTCCCGGACACATGGAAGATGTCACTGAAGGTTTTTCTGTTGCTTTTAGTATCAATAGAATACAGATCCTTTTAAGCAGAGGCTTGAAATGTCTAACTCTATCTACCTTGATGATCAGTGCACTATTATCCCAGGCAAGCCTTTTAAAAACAGAGTTCAATAATGTGTGTCTATCCAGACATTCCATTACAATGATGTTTTTTAACCACCTCTCTATTTTACATCAACGTATCTTTCCAATAGGAAGCTATTTCTGATACACACCCAAGAAGTTCTCTTAATAGCAGTTCCTTTGTATTTATAATTAATTCCCTCTTCTTGCTTTCTCATTCCTTGCATTTGAGATATAGATGTATAATATGTAAATATAATATATATTAATATAATATATATTATATTGATATATGTTATATTAATAATATATGGATATTATATATAAGATATGGATATTTGATAAAGATATAGAAAAAAATCTATTTCTTTGTCCTGCTAAAACTTAGCCTCAACAGATAATGCTCAAAAATGAGCAGAAGTACCATCCTGTTAACAGAACTTTTCCTTGACAGACAGGTACATACCAGAGTGAATTCAAAGGAATTGCACTGAAGCATCAGACACCAGAAATAGAGTATGTTCTGCTTGAATTCAAATTTTACCTTCACTGCTATTGTACTTGTAACAGTAAAATAAAAAGTTCAAGCCCACAATGCTGAAGTATTGAAAAGGGATAGGAATGACAATGAACATGGGATGTCTCTGGAAGAAGGAAATTCAGTGTAGTTCCTGCGCATTTGGACACATGCCCTGGGAAACCAAAGCAGAGTCTGTGTAAGAGAAGAACAAAGCAAGAGGATAACTAAGTGCAGTTATTTAAAGTGCTGCAGTATTCCATTGATTTATGTAATCCTGACACTAGGTAATTCACTGCAGATTTCCTTAATCTTACATTTAGGATTAAACTACGTAATAACCATTTCCAGTAAAAATTAGAAGTTCACTAAATCTGATATATGGTACAGTTTTCTTGATGCTTCAAGAGATTTAAAAAAAAAAACCTCATGAACTCACAGCTGTGAATATAGTGCCCATTTTAGCATGACGGTCTTTCAGTAGCAAGTCTCTTTTAGAGATTGCTATAATTTTTTGTAATAATCATAGTTCAGAGAATTACAGAAAATCCAAGGAGATAATATGTAGAGGTGTAGAGTAGAGCGGCATCTAGAAGGATAACTAGATATGATCAAATAGTTGAAGCATGTCTTGTCAGGTGATCACAAATGGGAGGTTGCATGATTAAATAGTACAGGCTAAACTTGGCCCTCTTGGCTTCTCTGTATGCCTTCCTAGTCTCCAAGGCCATGCATAATCAACTTGCATCCCAAGAAAGCCTACTACCTTCCAAATTCTCCAAGACTAAACACACCCAAATAATGTGGATTTTTGGAGAATGGCTCTTTGTTTCATAGAGATTGATACTACAAAGGGTCTCAAGATTTCTTTTCTTGTAAAATACCTTTGAGACTAGAGAAAGATAATGCACTGTATTTTAAACAAGAGACTTCAGTCTTGGGTAAAGCATTGCATTTTTTCCTAGCTGTACCTGGGCTTGTTTGTTTGTTGTTGTGGGTGATTTTTTTCCCCTTGCAGAAATCCTCTTCCTTCAACATCTTCCTGTGGGTATGATGTCATTTCAGTGTACACATACATCTTTATAGTAAATGGAATTTCCAGTGCACTTTTTAGGTTTCAACTGATTTTGAGTTGATGCTGGTTTTCCAATAGTAAAAAGTTTGAGTACCTCAGGTGCTGGGAGCTTTGGGAAATTTGGGCTTTTTGGTGCTTTTTCTTTTTTTAGCAATGGTAGTAACAGTCATTTCATGTAGCTTTGATAGACACTGAGGGAGAATGTAAAGATGCTGTCAAAGCACTGGAATCACAGATTTAATTGGCCACCTGTGAAAACCTAGACAATTAAAAAATCTGACACTGATTAAAGGTTTCTCTAGCCCTGATGACAAATCTTTCTTGCAACCTCCATCTTCAAGCACACATTGCTTCTATCTGGAGACTTGTGTTATGCACCTCTGGCATTCCCCAGATGTGTCAAGCCTGTGTTAGGTAACAAGTCTTTAGCAAGCTATGGCCTGTAGCACCTCCTCCAGACTCACAGGGCTGTATCTCTCACTTCCCTCCCCTGGTCTGCCAGGCACCTCACTACCAACATCCAGTACCACACCAAGTGTCCTGTACTGATCTCCTCCTATAATAATTTCTCTGTGCTGGTACATTCTGTGTCAGCTGCAACCATTGTAACACAATGAGACACTGAAGATGGCAAGATGTGTGTTCCCAGCCCAGGCAGGAAGCCTGTTGCTGTCTCTTCCTTGCCCTCTTTTTCTTGCTTCTCCCTGTTTATCTTTCCTCCTCTCCACACCCTTGCAGCACTGCTGCACAGCAGTGACAGAGCTGGCCAGACAAAAGGAGTACAACCAGCACCACTTCCTCAATTTTTTGGGGGGAATGGCTTCTAAATGACCAGCCTCATGAGTTTCTTTGCCTTCCTCAATTTAGTAAATAATTTTTGTGATAGTTGTGCATGTTGTTTGTAATTAATCTGTTTGGAGGCACTGAACATCATCTTTAATCTTAGCAAGGTTTCTCAAAACATTTAAATGAGTTCCTGTGGAAAATAGCAGAGAAAGTCAACTATAGATTTTGCATGCCTAATATTACAGAAATGTAGTTTTTCTAAAATGGATTTTCCAAATACATATACAGTTTCATAGTTAACAATAAACTCAAAGGATTTAAAATACAAATAAAAAGGAAGCCAAATTGATGAACTTGGAATCAAGTAGGACCAGAAGGTCAAATGTGATAACACGTGTTTAACAGTGAGGGTGTTCTGGGCCATTTAGCTATCTGCTGGCCCCTGGCAGCTGAGAAAAAGACTGAGTTGAACAGCCTGTAATGAGTGGGACTACATTGTTTGATATGGTGCTATGATGAGGTTGTAATTTGAGTTTACCAGCTAAAACCGCTCCACAAAACTGTTGCTGTTTATCTGGTCTGAGCAATCAATTTGGCAGATGAATTGAATGTCATTAATATTTCTTGTCATCACCATTAAGGATCATCACCAACAGTGAGTTGTAGAATTAATTTTATGCTTGGTCTGGTAAGTTTTCCTGACAATTTTGCAAGACTAATTCAGGCCTGTAGCTACAGTCAATGAAGCAGTGCTGGAAATGAGCCTGCTCTCTCTGAAGTGACCCTTCTATTGAGTTGACTTGTTATCTCTGCCAGCCGGTGTTTGTTGTCTCTGATGTAACACAACTTTGACAGCAGAATCATTGACCACACAATGCAGCCCAAAACCAGCAATGTTTTCCCCAGCAAAGTGATGGCAGAAGTGGTCATTTTCTCTTGTAGAGAATATAATCGTAACTAGTTGGAATAGCATTTGCTTCTTCAGTAGACTGAGTCCTGGTTTCTTAAAGAGACATAGTGAATACTCTACTGATGTCAAGTATTACATTTTTATAATCTAAATGTAGTTTGATGTTGTAGAAGATGCCCATAATTAGAGTTCTTCTTGGCTCCATCTGTGAGATTAAATACATTATTTGAATCTTGGAATCTTTCCTCCTGCCTCAGGAGTTTAAAATATGAGATTCGTCTTACATTAACCTAATCAGAATGAAATATCTTGAATACCCTTAATTGTATTACATCAGAAATATGTACACAGGCAGAAGGGCAATACAGGGTTAGCCATAGGCTGCCTAATGTTTTTAAAGCAGTAACTAGCTGTTGCTTCCTGACAGTAACAGAGAGCTTGGTTTCCCTGTTTTTACTGCAACCACACAGTTCTGTTAACCTCACTGGTGGGAGTGCAGGTAGAAAAGCAGAGAGATCTCATAATGAAGGAGAACATGCACCACACTATGCAGTGGCTACAAAATCCCCTTCTCCTTCCCAGCTGTAAGCCTATGCAGTCAGCTCAGATTCAGATCAGTCATGAAATTGGAATAACTGGTAGTTTTAACAAATGTTGTGTACAGCACTGTGAGTAGTGGTGCTCAAGGCCAGCAAATATCACTTAGCTTGTTTCCATATATGCATCTGCAGGAATATATCCTCAGACAGTCTGCTACAGCCCTTGTCCAAGCAGCAAAATTTGGTTACATTGTTTGGGCACAGCAGCATTACATTGGCATCCTTCTCAGGTATACACAGTGGTAGATGTTGCTCAATTTTGCTCTGTGCAGCAATATACACACTCAAAGTGTTAGTGGGCAAATGCTTACCTTATCTAAATTGATGTGGCTTCATTAACTTTAGTGAGACCATGCTGATTTAGAGTCACAGAGGAGCTGGCTCTGTGAAGCAAATTTATAAAAGACTGCATAATCTATTAGAAAGTCAAGTCAGGCCAACCTCTGTGCTATGACATTTCCTCTGAAATTCACTTTAATAAGGTAATATTTTCTTCCAGTTCCATAAATGCAAATCAGCTGAACTGCACTTCACATACTTTCCCATTTAATTAGAAATTTAGTCCAACTATACTGCAAAAGCAGGTGAAAGTGGATGATTCTAAAAATTTTTCATTTTAATTATCTTGATTAACTTTTTCTTCTTTGCAATTTTATTATATTTCATTTCAGAAATGTCCTTTAAGACAATAAACTTTTATTTAGCAAGCTGGGGAAACTAGAAGATATGATGCAAAGATTTAACTCATTAAGCATTAATGTTACTAATATTCTACTAATTATTCATTAAGTTGATTGTCTTAGCAGTAAAGTAGGCTTGCCTTCTTTTGTGGATCACCACATTTCATTTGAGTATGGCACAAAAAAAGGCAGAAATAGCAAATCTTACCAAAGTTAATGATGAAATACTTGAGAGGACAAAACACACTTAATGAATTTCTCATCACTAGATGTATTTAAGAGTTCCCACTTGATTTTTAGCTGGAAAACTTTGGTTTCTATATAACTTTAGGGGTCATGGTATCCATTCCTTCATTGTTTCTTTGCTTCTGACAAAAAAAAAAAGGAGCACACAAGGGAAGAAAAAGGTCAAAAAAAGAAAAAAAAAACCAAACAAAAACCCAAAAAAACATCTGGAGGAATGTGTCCTCTAAGGATTTTGCTGCTCTGCATTTTACAGGGGAACTAATGTGCCTCCCTTCCCAGTAAGTTGACACATTTTGAATTTCAAAGACAGCTTCAGGAAATGAAGCATGAAGCATGGGAAAGAAGACTATACCTGTAGTCACCCTCTTTATGTAACCCAGAAAAGACATTACTTGATTATGGAATCTGTAAAGTCTCCAGCTACTAAAATGCCTCACCTAGCATGCATGTGGAATTCAGATCTCTACATCTAAACTTGTACTCTTGTAAACCTTCCTCTTACCTGGCATAGTGTCTGGAGATGCCTGCATTTCCCCAGATTCTTTCCCTGTTCAGCTTCTAAGCTCTCCTCAGGACTGCAAATCAGAATTCTCTCTCTCAGCAAGAGAATGGTGCCTAGCCTATGTCTTGGCCTAACATCCTCAACACCTGATTCTCTCCCTGTCTGTTCCCCAGAGGTACCACTGGCAAGAGCCATAAGAATGATGGATGAAAGGACCTAGCATTGGGTTCCATGTTAAATGCAGGGAGGTTCATGTTAGTGTGACTTTGTACTAAGCTGTGCACTTGCCTGGAAAGTGCAGGACTGAAATTCATTGTGCTTTCATTTCCTAGAACAGCGCCAGAATTACAAGATTTTCTTGAGATGTTTCTGATGATGGGAAGCACTTTTTTGCCTAGTTTCTGAAACTGTGTCACTCTGCAGGAAACAATTCAGGAATTGAGACACTAGGGAGGGAGAAAACAAAACGGAATACAGGTCACCATATATACCAGTATTGGGCATGTGTTTTAAAGATGAAAATGTTGCTGTCAATGTGAACTTCCTCTGTTCTCTTCTCCCTGGTGGATTTAAACTTGAGTTTTCAAATTCCCAGTGGGTGCTCTGTCAGCGAGCTGATTTAAAAGCCAGTCATTACCACTCTTGCATTAATTTTAGAAGAAGGCTAGGCCCTCCATAGCTCTTCCACAGAAAAGACATGACTTTTACCTTTAGGTAAGATGATTATCTCTTATTAAGCATGGGGTTACAGATCCTCAAAAGCCGGAGGTGAACTAATTCCCAACTATCAGAGATGCAGGTGTAGCTCTGTACTAGATATTTCCTCTGACTAGTGTTCTATTGCATATGAGCAATCTGTGTCATTCTGGAATAAGAGACTACTCCTATCTATTAAGTAGGAAAGCTAATGCAATTTACTCCCAGTTACGGATTTCACTCTGGGAAGGATTAAGTTTTGCAACCGTTATTTTGGTTTGAACCACAACAGACTAAGCAAGGAGAAGTTTTCTGAAAGGTAAGCCAAAGACTGAAATCTGAAATTAGTCAATGTCAGTAAAAAACAATGACACAACAGTTTCTGTTATAGCATGTAACTGCTGGAACAATTTGTGATGCTGTAGTAGGATGTCTGTGATAGAAGATCTTTAGGCATTGGAACCGCTCCTATGTGATGTATTAGAGATAATATGCTGTGAAAGACAAATTTTGATAAAACTTCTTATCAGAACTGCTCTGGATGTGTTTATTTATTTCTGCACAATTTTATGTGGTCAGGCTTTTGAAATTGAGCTTCCTGGCCCTCGACAGACAAAGACTGAATCAGAATTACATTCTCATGCAGTTTTGTACAGTCATATTCATGTGATGCTGCTTAATGTGTCAGGGAAAGGGAAACAGTTGAAATTAAATAACAAAGACTGCATTCTACTCTTTGAATATACTTTCCATTCTTGTTCTGTAGTTCCAGACTGTTCTACAACTTCAGGCTTGTTGCTTGAACTACAAATACAAGATCTGGATAATATGGCAAAAAAAATTTTCAAAACTCTGATCTAGCTATGGTGGGTGTGCATCAAGAGAGACTCTTGTCCCCCTCTAGCAACAAGGTATATCTCCTGAGATCTCATCTCACACTTGAGATGGTCAAGATGCAGAAGAGCCTTTGTCTTGGAGAAATACCTTTCTAAGAGTTGTTTTTGAAGATCAGGACAGACTTTAGAAAACTATCTGGATGATAAAAAGAGTGTTTGGCTCTCAGTTTAAGACTGGAAAAGAGATGCAATAACCTTCATAGAGGAAGAAGGTTTTTCAGTAGCTGATGTTTGCCATCACTTCTAGCTTTGACTCAGTGTGACTTTGTCCCCAGTTGCCAAGGTTCCTATGCATGTCTAAAATCAAAATTTTGAAAAATTCCTCATTTTTTACTTTTATAAAACAAAGTAAACTGAAAATTTGATAACAAATAAAACTTATAGTTTGACACACATTTTTAAACTGTGAAAATTAAATCTGCTTTTTATACGAATCTTTCAACCCTTCAGAATATTCAATGCTCTCAAAACCCTGGCACAGATTGGCATGCTTCTTTCTCAAATTGACTCGCTTTCAGTTTTTTACCTTTTCTCCCAGCTTCTGCTACTTGCTACTGCTGGAAACAATCCCAGGCTCCTACTTAGTCTTTTCTTTGGTCTCTGTGAGATTATTTGTTTTCCCAGCTGTTGCTGGAAGTAATGCACACAATGTCATTCGATGTTTCAAATGCCTTGCCTGTCTATAGGAAAGGTACATGAAACCAACCTGGTACCGAGTCTCTGTTGTTTGAATAAGGATTTAATGAGTAAAATTAATTTTCACAGTGATAATATTTTTGCGTTAATAGCCCGTCAATATCCACTTCAACCAAAAGCTCATAAATCAAGTTTGAGTTGAGCAGTTAAGAATCCATGACAGGCAGTCTTTTGTTGTGTTTCCATAAAACTTCACACTTTCAAACAGAAGTCTTGAGACTGTGAAGTATAAACAGAGCTGAAGCAGAAGTAAGTTTTCAAAGGGATAGTAACATAAGGAATGGTGAAAATGAGATAAACTAATGTACACTTGTGTGAGCAAAAATTACTCTCTACTGCAAACCCTTTTGCTTCCGTCTTAGAATAAGTCAGCTTGCAGAAATTAAATCTTCTAAGGAAAACTTGGCTTCCAGTACCATTGAAGGTGGTAGGAAAATTTTTAAGAGAATCTTGTAGTGGATAGCCCTCACCCTCTTAAGAGCTCCAAGCATGACTTGCCTTGGCCTTTGAGGAGGTGGTCCAAAGGTATCCATTATAGAGATGTGTCCCATGTTGCTTTTGTCTTTGAAATCTAATAATGCATGCTGAAAGAGCTTTTAAAAAACAAACTGGCTTTGGTTTCTGTGGAAGGACAGAAAGAACAGTTAACAGTCCTATTTAGAAATATTAATTACTGGCTTATATAGTTTTAACTTCTGTGCTTGTCTTTGCTTTGTCTCAGTTCTCTCCCTTTAGACCTTCCTACTGATGGTTTTTATTCATCCACCTGCTTTACAGCTTTCATCATCAATGGAAGAGGATCAGTAGCCCCATTTTTCTTCGACAGCCTTCACCTTCATTTGATCTGTTCCAGTTTAGAACGGATTGCCCACTGACAAAGTGAGAGCAGGTCTCAGGAGAAGCACATTTCTCACACAGACTTGTTCACTGAGAGGTAGCTCTCTTTTCATTTTCATATGTGACCTGGTTTTATATCATAAAGTATTTCTAGAGCCATGACCAGCAGTTTTGGCTGGTTTTGCAGTCATAAAGAATCCCACTACACTGGAAGTTTTAACTGTAATTTATTTCAGTTAAATACCTGCTATATTAACTTAACAGAATTGTATTAAACGTAGGTTTTAGTGCTCAGTACTTCTTGTGGTCCCCTACAACTCTACTTCAAAGGATGTGTTAAACATAGCCTTTCATTTTCTTGAAGAAAAGACCAGAAATATCTATGAGTTATGGGTATGTTTTGTTCCATATGAGCAGGAAATCTCTCTTAGGTGGTTCCTGTGGGCTTAGATCTGTGTTGGGACATCTCAGCCTGGCATTAACTTTTTACTGCCTGGAAAGAAAACTTTAGTTCCAGATATACACTTGCTTTCAGGAAGACTGTGTCTGACAGGTTGGATACATCCTGTTACAAATATTAACAGCTGCCAAATGACAGGTTTGGAGTTGTGCTATGGAGCTGGCCAAGACAGCAATTACTTGAATTTTAGCTAGGGCTGCATACTGACTGTGGATACATTAGCTTTAGTGGAGATTTTTTGAGAGGCTCAGTGGCTTAAAAGCAGAAGTCACTCACACACATATTGGATATTATTACAGATTCAGGAGAGTTGGCCATAAAACCACTTAGCTTCCTGTAACAAAAGGACTCATAGCCAGGCAAGTAAAATGTTAATGAGACAGCAAGCACTCATTTTCATGTCTGCAGCTTTTCCCTCCAAGGTTTTGCTGCTTCATAATGAGGTTCATTAGAGTGGAAATGGTTGACTTTAAATAAGAAACACCAGCTAAATTGCTAGGGTGTAGAATTTCTTTTCAGATCACAATTATATGTGATCAACAGCGTGTGTAATTAGTAAGTCAGGTGAAGGATATTTCCAGAACAATTAACAGCAATTTCCTCTCTGCTGTTCCTTTCTCTGCTCTGAGGACCTTTTGTCTGCTTTGGTAGCTATGGTTTTATTTTAAGCCCAGAAAACACAACA
>VXBI01012934.1:261766-296388 GCA_013397375.1 Toxostoma redivivum
TTATGTCAGAGAAGAGTGACACAGTAATCATAAAAAGCCCCTGCAACAGGATATTTTGTCTTCATTGTAATAGGCCTTACTGATTTTCACTACCTTTTCAGCACTTGAGCACAGGGGAAAACAGAGAGGCTCACTTCTGGCCTCCCTTGGCAAACCTGTAAGACTCTTGCTGGAGCCTGGATTTGCAGTGACACAGCAAAAATGTGAGAAGCTGTCATTGTCTTTGAATGTCATAGGAATGCCCAAGTTGTTTCTTGGGTCTATGAATAATTCATGGAACAATTAGATTAATCTGTCCAGCATGGCTAAAAGTAGCTGAGTAAACAGTGCTTTTGACCTTAAGAAACAAAATCTAATTGAAATTTAAAATAAATAAATTAAAAGCCATTAAAAAAATCAAATGGAAGAATATGTTATTCTGTAAAGATATGGTTTGGTATTGTATCCTGAAATTAAGTATCTTTTCCGTCTTAAAAAGAGGCTTTCATAAACTCCATATAGCTGCTTGGTTAGAAGAATGAACATTTCCCATAATTAGGGTGGGTCGAGGCTTTCGTCCTCTCCTTATCCCTGCAGTTAACAGGCTCACTGGCAGGACCTAACTCTGCTGTGCCCCTGACTAGCAGCTATCTCCTCCTCCCGGCTGATCCTCTGCGGGGAGTGGTGCAGGAACGATGGTTGTGAAAAGGTCAGGGGCGGCACCCAGCGCAGAGATCTCGGCCGCCTAAGGTATTGAGGAGCTGAAGGCCCTCAGTGCTGCCGGTTAAGGTCAGGACCCTGGATCCACTCAATCTGCTCCCCCCACTTTTGATAGCAAGCACTGTGCCTTGTCTGCAGGCTCTAGGGATCATTCTGCTGTCAGGGATTCCTGCCACTCCTGCACTGAGAGGGGTTTTCCTCGTTCAGTTCCACGGGTTATTAGAAGCTATGGGTGTGCCTCCTGATAGATTTATTTTGTCTCCCAGACTGTTTTGGCACTCTCCATTGTACGTGACAAGGCCACAAATTAGTTTCATATTGTGGTCATAATAATAATAATTGTACTTCCTTAAGTTAAACTTTTAGTCCTTCTCTCCAGTGACAATCACTTGATGCCCTTTCATGGCCCTTCCTACTTCTTTGTAATATGGGAGTATCTTTCCTTGACACAACAGGGCCTCAAACTGAGTGTTGTGTTCAAGCAGTCTTTATCCTTCTGATCAGGATATATCCAGAGCTGCTATAAAGTTTTGTCAGACTAGCATAACTAGCTCTGGCAAAGCCTGTGGATTGTGGAAACTGGATACTGTAGTCCTCACTAATCTGGCTTGTTGTGAGGTGCACAGAAACAGACAGCCAGTTGAAAAGCTGCCCTGGACTTGCTTATAAGAGGGCCAGACTCGGGTATCCAGAACTAAACTATGCAACATCTTCAAATAATTCATTTTAAAATTTGTTTATGAGAGAAAAATCTCAACCCTAATTATCAGGTTATGTCCTCTGTGTGAGAATACGTTCCCTTAAAAATAATTTTCTGTCTGTATAATGTGGGCATAATTTTCAGAAATAGTATTTTTGCTGTTCTAATCAATGTTGGGTGGTAACTTGTGGTTAAAAGCGAGGTTGAACATAAAGACTCTAGATTTTGCATTTATGTATTGATACAATGGTCAGATTAAGCTTCTGCACCAGCTGATACAGGAAGCAGAAACAAAAATAGAAACCATATCTGATTCTGCAGATGTGTCAGACTACTTGCAAAGACCATTGTATGGGTTCCAGGAAAAGAGCTGGTGCTCTCCTGCTCCTATCTGTTCCCCTCCCATGATATACAGAGTACACAGTACTAAGATCAGCCACTGGTTATGAACAACTGTAATGGTGAATTTCCTCTAATGTCTTGAAATAGCAAGAAAGGAAGCATTTGGGGTATGTCTGCCATACTATGCTATGACTGGCCAGCTGCAAATATGAACACACTGCACTAGCACCCCTTGTCTGGCAGAGATAGACTATTTTTCTCTTCAAAGCTAATGACTGTAAAAGCCCATAGCAGATGACTACTCTTTCTTACAAAAGTATTTCTTGCCCCTTCATTAAAAATGTAGATTCAACAAAATCCAGAAGTATAGACGTGATTGGGAGAAAAAGATCGTGTTTTCTGTGTAGTTCCTTGATTTAACATTGAAGACATAATCTTCTGAAAACAATGTGAATAGATGGTAGTTTCTATTGCTGACGTGGCTGCCTGGTCCACTCCAATTTGGGACGCCTGACCAGCTCTGCATTCAGGCCAATGCCGAGAGTGGGCTGTTTCCCAGATACTTGGAACCGGGAATACAGCTAGAGCTGTGAACCCTTTTGGCTAACTTCACATCCGGGTAAAGGTGAAGGATTCGGAGAAGTCCTTTTGAGGGTCCAGAATAGGTTTATAGAGGCAGGCAACTGAGCCAAGGGACAGAAACCACAAAAGGTACTGAGAGGAGTCTGACAGCAACTTAAATAGGGGCCCTCCCCCAGGGGAGGGTACAATACAAAGACCAATCAGGAGAACTCAGGGACGGTACAATAGGAGGGATCTCAGGTACAGTACTCCAATGAGGGGAAACATGGGCGGTCCACAACCAACAACTTTCAATCATATAACTGAAAACTTGTAACTGACAGGGAACATTCCAGAACAAGGGATGTGGCCAGGGAGGGATTGACAACTTGGGAGGTAGGGACTAGGGTGATTGGCAGGGAAGGATAGGGGAAAAGGGGAGGGGCTTAGGCCAATTGACAGGGGCAAAGGCGGGAAAGGGAGACCCGGAGCAGACCAACTGAGGGGTTTAACATGGGCAGGAACCATTACAATATACGGGGGGAAACGGAGTCGTAGAAAAGAAAGATAACAAACCGCAACATATTGCCATGGTAAGTCTTTGGCAGGGGGAATGTGGGATGGGAGGATATAGACGTACTTTGGTCACCAATCCTCTTTGTATTCTGCCACCACGTTTTTGAGTGCAAGGTGAACAGACAAGTAGAGCTGTATGTTCACTCTGTGGGACTTCCAAGGGAGAGATGTTGAATATATTTTTAAATAAATGGCACTGTTATAAATGAGAGACAAGAGTTTCGATATTTAGCAAAATTTAGATTGCTTTATTTGATATAGACAGAGCAAGCAGTGCGCTGGGGGAACGTGAGGGGTCACTGCCCAATCGACGTCTTGCCGAACTTGGTTTGCAGCTCCTTTTTGTGGTATGGTCTCCCGTTGTAATCAATAATTTTTATGTTTTGTGCTGTCCCAATTTTGCTGGGTAAGCAGTGGTGAATAAACATTCAGCAGACCTCCAGGCGTTAAACTAAACATATACAAATTCACCAGGCCTCCAGGCGATAATCAATCACAGATAACCATCTTGTCCTGGTAGATAACCTCCTGAGAAGTTTTGGAGGTCTGGCTCTTGACATACACAAAGGCAGGAAGGGCTGTTGTGAAGTTTGATTTTGCAAGCTGGTAGCCGATACAACTTATTAGAAAAAACATACCATAATACGACATAACATAATATAACAATATAACATAACAAGGTGATTTTAAACACAATGATTTTATCATATAATTTCCTTTATCTAGTGTCCATGCTTCACTTCAGAACTTGGTATTCTGGTTTATACAAACCGCAGTGCTTCTGTGATTGACACGAATATTTACCAATTATTACAGCACCTTCATTAGTTAGCAAGCTAGTGCTTGCTAACTGAAAAATTACTAGCTTGCTAACTGAATAGTGAAAATAGCTACAACAGTTATTTCAACAAAACTTTGGCTGATTTCAAGTACAATTCCTGTCAGTAAAAAATATAGGACCTAATAATTCTGACTGCTTCAGAGCTTTGCCAAAATTATCTGTTTACTCAGTGACTGGTATAGTTTGTAGATATATATACATTTTGTTTAAATGTGGGGATTTTTTTACATTTGCATTAACAGTTAAAATTGTGAATTTGATACATGGCTGATTCAGCAGCATAAATTATATACATAATTCAGCAGCTACTGATCTCTTTATGCCACACGGGATCATGAGTTGTGTTTTTCTGTTCTGAGCTCATTGTGAGTCTCAGTCCCTCTGCCATTTTGAATCAATTTTTTTTTCCAAGGAGTATGTTTTTAACCTGTTTCCCTTGAGCTAGAATTTGAGCACCTGAGAGTGACAGGGCTAGACTGCTTTTGTGACGACTTTCTGAAGTTCTGAAGAGGAAATGTTAATGTTGCTGAAACTAAGTTCCAGACAGTTGTAATTTAATATTTTCCTGAATATCAGACCTAGGGGGGCTAACATGAAGTAATGAAAAATACATTTTTTTAATAGATCTGCCACTCAAGAGTCAATCTTATCGGGGCAGAAATGTCCATGTGGAGATCTGAGCCACAAAAATTATCTGAAATATTGCTTATGTTTTGAGTAGGAAATGTTTGATTATCCTTTCATGGCTCAGAGATGAAGCTCTTGGGCAGTGGATGTGGCAGTATGGCATTAAACCCAGGCACTCTGGAGGTGCAGGTTTTGTTCCTGGTGTTGTCCTGGACTTACCTTTTGGCTTTGGACAACTCACATAATCTCCACAGCCTTTACATAATGAATATAAAGACTCCCGTCTCAAATGGGGACTGTCCGACATTGCACTGATTGTTTAGGTGAACTCTGGCTTTACATGGCAGATGTGGGAATACACACTGCCCTTCTGCACTTCATTGGATTGTTGCTTTCCTGCTCCCTAGCCCTAGGTGCATCTTACAAGGGACAGACAGCCTGATCTGCAGTGTAGGAGGTGCTCACACTTGTGTCAGAGTGCCTCTAAACAGAGGGGCTGCAGGAGATCTGTCTGGATTTACTGCCGTTCTCCTTTTATTTTTTTTCATCAATACCAGATGCAACTTCCAGCACATGACCTGATGCTGTTTTTGTCTCCAGATCAAGAAATTAAGTGCTTGAGAGGCTTCCTTCAAGGTAAGCTATGTGTCAACACTACGCCATAAATGGTCAAGTCTTATCTGCTTCTTCTTTTGCAAACCCTAAAGACTTTCAGAATATAGTGTCTTTTCTCTTGCTCTATCCTGATGGCATTTTGAGTCCAATGCTTGGGTTCCTCTTAGGGACCCCAACAAGATTCAAGATAGAGGTGATCAGCTAGAGCAATGTGGAATTTCTGTGGTCCAGAGCTGACAATGTGCCTGGTGCTTTTGGCAGTAGCATAGTCCCCCATGCAGGGAGCATGCAGAGCCCTCTTAGGGGACTCAGCACCTAGAGGGAGGGGAGCAGAAGGAGCCTTTGTGTCGTACGGTAGAAGATTGCTATTCCAACAGACCTCAAAGCCTGCTGAGAGGGCTGGTGTGGGTTCTTTTTTTTAAATTGCTTTTCTGTGAATGTACGCCTGTGTGAAAATAGTTCTGCATTTCCACCTGAAAAAAATTCATCATTTAACAAGGGAGAAGTGGTGTCTGTTTAACTGCCTGAAGCCACCATTAGTCCTCTTGCCTTTTGCTTCTGGTAAGCTAGAATACATTAAAATATGTTGTTCTCTAGAAATAAAATTGCTGCTTTTTGCTGAAGGGAGAGCTGAGCACTTCCAGGGTATCCCATTGGGCTTGAAGCAGACCAGGACTGTGGACAGCATGGAGGATTGCTGCCCTCTGTTGTTGTAAGGAAAAATAAATGTCTGCAGCACAGTTAGTTAGTACTGTTCTTTCTCTGTCCTTTCTCTGTCCTTTCTCTGACTTTTTTTCTTTGGTTTTTTTTTTTTTTGTTTGTTTGTTTGTTTTTTGGGTTTTCTCCCTCCCTTTTGATTTTTACCTTTTCATGCAGTGGCTGGCTGCAGATTCACAGCTGACAGATGGCTGGATTAATCTGGCCACCTGAGGTTCTCTGTTGCCAAGTAAATTCTTGTCACAAGTGGTCAGCAGGTCAAGGCTGTTTGTCTCTGCTGTTCTTGCCAGTGCATGGAGCAGAAAATCAGTCATGCAAATCTTTGTGCATTTTGTTTCCAGCACGTGTGCTGGCAGTTCCAGATGGCTGAGGGACACATCCCCTGGCTTGCTGGTACCTAAAGGGCAGTATTGCCACCTGCTCTATGAAACACAGATTGGCCCAGGGAGCCTGGTTTACAGGTATCAACTTTTATGCAATGCAGAGTATGAAGATGACTTTGTACATTCCTCTCTCAGTGAATTTTTACAGTACTTATTTTGTGGTGTCATTTTAGTTAGTGATAGTTAATTTCTTCTCCTCTCCTGCAGCTTATTTGCAGAAAAGCAGTTTTGCGGTTTCAAGTCGTGAAGCCTTACCTGCTCCTAGTTTTATTCTGAACAAAAAGCTTTGCACATCAGCATAAACTGATCCCGTTGCATTCCAGACAATGAAATTATGTCTGTGGGGGCCATTAGGAGAAGCCCCCCTGGGCTGCTAGATGCAGAATTTATAGAGACTGTCTTTAACCTTTTGGAAAATGTAGAAATGTCTCATTATCTAAAATTATAGCCTTGTACACTGGAGAGTTTAGCTATTTGAACTTCTTAACCAACTCTACTTCTAATATATATGTAGAGCAATGTATTTGGACAGCCTAGGCCACAGTGTATACCAGGTGCACCAGCCAAGCCATTTTTAGTTATTCTTATCAAACACTCTGGAATTTTTCAAGGCTACTGAAACATAAATTGCGCTAAATTGGGAAAGAAGAGGCTGAAAAACAGAGTACTAAAACTGCAAAGCTAACATAAAGAAGGACGGTGAAGCACTGGACTGTAACCAATAATATTTCCTGAAAGGTGCGTGCAGAGCACATGGACAAGATAGAGGCACCAATCAAGTAATGCGTGATAACATGGACAGTAGTTTTAGAATGTATAAGTAGGGCATAAGGTAAACAATAAAATGGCTTCTGCTTAATCATATTGGTTAGTTGTCCAGAAGTCCTTTGTTCCTGCATATATATATTTCATATTTAAAAACCTGAAGCTGCAAGAATTGTTAGTTCTGTAGGTGAGAACATTTTCACCACACTTGCAGGATAGGACTATATCCCTGTGTATTCCCATCTGTCATTCAAAGTGATCTCTTGCTCTGCTTCGTAGACCATCTCCTAATAACAGCTCTTTCAAAATCTCACCTGCAAGAGAATAACTGTTATATAGTGAAGGCTTTATCTGCTGGAATTGAGTGATCTACCCAGGAAGAGGCATAGAGAATCAACAGGGATATTGTTACAGGATAGATCTAAGGAGCACACTGTCACTTTGGGGGGCTTTTGTGCATGGCCAGTTTGGTGCTGTGCATGCTGTGAGGCAGCAGTAGTCACAGAGCTCAGATACACTTGCTGCTTGGCCATTTTTTTGGCAGAGAAAGTGAATGCAAATAATCACAGTAGAGGATAAAGCCAAAGGCATGAAGTGATTTACACAAAATCTCATAGGGAGCATGTGAACTAGGAATTATAGCTCAAGCTGTTGAATCTTGGGTTAGTGTGTCTGACAAAAGCTCAGCATTCCTTTTGGAACAGCATCATATGCTGCAGTACAGTCAACATGGGAGAGGTGGAGTGAGCCCTTTGGACAAGACCATGACTACTAAGGTCCAGAGATGCTAGAAGAAACCTAGTTAGTCCTCAGTGTGATGATACCAGAGTTAAGTGCTCAGCCTGACATGTGCCTATTCTGCCTTGGCATGGGCTGTACTACAATGAAGACAGACCTCCTTCTGCAATATAGATCTGTGTGCTGCTCTGGGAAATACTAATAAGAAATGCAACTGTAGCCCTTTTCTTTCTCCTCTGCCTGGATTTATCCCTGACTGGCCTTTGTTTGGCCTTGCTGTCTTCAAAAAGAGACATCAAAATTATGCGAAAACCAGTGTCTCAACAGAAAGGAGTCCAGACAGGCCATGCTGCTATTCTAAATGGGCCTAATTTTATATATTCTTTTGCTTTATGTGCTGCAATGCTTTTTGTTTGAGGGAATCCTTATACAACTGTTTGTTTTATTATAGCGCTCTTAAAGGAAGCTGTCAGGAGCTGCAAATATTTCCTTCTCCTTTAATCCATTCTAAATCCAGCCCTTAAACTATTTTGCTTCCAGAGACCTTGGGCAGTGATATTTGGATTGAGACTATCTCCCACTGTGGAGACATCCTGCTAGCCCTCTAACATCTGGAATGGCACTGGCTAAGGTAGGCAACATGTGTCAAGATCCTCCCTCAAAAGCCTATGGGAATAGGTAATTGCTCCTAAATTGCTGTTCTACTGCTCTAATTTCCTTGCTGAGGAGCTCTTAGCTGAGAAGACTGATATTTGGAGTGGAAAGCAAATGAGGAGAAATGTTATATTCTGCAGTGGAATACAATCAACCGATTCTTCAGTTTTACAGTGGATGACCAAAACTGCTGGGTTTTCATACATTTTCAGAGGGCGCATACTTGACAGATGCTTCCTACAGATCCATCGGCCTTATGCTGGGTGCTGGGCATTTAAAAGTAAACAATAGTTGTTTTTACCTTCTCAGACTATGAAATAGTCTTAACTATTTTCAGTGTCAAAGTCTGAATGAATTGTATGGTATATGAGAATTGCATACCTCCTCACTCTGCAGAGTTGAATTTTTATCTTGCTAACTCATTTGCTGTAAAATAATAGACTGACAACCACACTGAACCATACATTAAGGTACACAATATATTCGTTGTATACCTATATATATACATATATATATGTGTGATCCCATGCTACATACAGAACTTTAGTATGAGTGTTGTAAGGGTGCAAGCAGGATTGCAGCCCACATTACTCCCAAGAGGAGATGAGAAGTCTACCTCTTGTCCAGTAAGCAGACTGTATCTTGAGATAGAGTTCCTCAAGTGGGTATGAACTACAGCAGGGGAATACTTGGTTGCCAGCATGCAAGAACAAGCAGTGCACCACCTGCCTCTCTTGAAAGCTTTAAGATGCTCAGCCTAAGTTTTCTTGCCTCTGCCAGCAGGCTGATGGTGTGGTATAGAATGACTGGAATGCCTCCATCTCCATTTAAATTTATGGACAAATAAATGAAGCATTTAGGGCCCTTTTTCTTTCTGCCAACCTCTGCCAACTTCTCCCATTCATAAGTCAGCTGCCTTCTATTTGAATGCTAGGTTTTTTTGGTGTAAGTTAAATGCAGATATAAAGACATTCGAGGCGGCTGTAAATGGCAAATGATAAAGGTAGTTAATAAATAAGTAGTGTTTCAACAGCTGTGAAACCTTTCATTGTGATCTTGGAAGTCAGGTATCTGCTGGAGCTTGTGCTCCTCTGTGGTAAGGCGTTAACTAGAGGAAATCTTATTCTTGGTCCCACACACTTAGAGGAAGTTGTATTTACTCTTAATTTTTTTTAATAAGCAAACAAAAATAAGTGATGAGGTACAGAGACAAAATAGCTATTTCTTTATTAATAGACTTCCATAAAACCCTACTTGTGTAAATTTACTTCTGTCAGTATTTGAAACATAGGTCTCGGTTGTTACCTAGTGCTCTGAACGTGAAGATGTCTTACAGGCAACAAAGGAATAGGAACAGGGTCACAATTCCATGCAAACTCTTGCACTGCAAAGAATGATGAATCTGATGGCTTCACAGTGCAAAAATATAGGAAAGATTGAGTTTTCCTTCTTCACTTACATTTGCAGCACTGCAAAATACTGTCTTGTTCAAGGAAGGGTGCAGCTTTAAAATTTCTTCATAGGTTTGAAAGTGATTATCCGAGTCCTTCTGAGCCAACTCAGTTGGCATGCCATGCTATACTATAGACTTGAGTCTCTTTGTTCCTTTGGTACAATCTCAGTTTGTTATCATTGTCTTGAATTCTGCATGTGATTTGATTCTTGCCTTCCCATTTCTGGAAGTATACTGTCAATTAGTCTCATCTAAAAATACTTGCTTTCCTGCTTATCTTCCCTGATGGGGCTGTGGATAGAGACTCCTTTCTGCCTTCCGGGATGGGTAGAAGGAGAGTTTCCCTACTGCCCTCAGTGGCAGGACAGGCCTTCTTATGTGGATGAACTGGTAGAAGAACAAAATTATGCTGTCCTGCATGGCTTCTATGCCAGTTTTGCTACTGATATAGCACAGGCTGCTTGCTGGGTAGCAAAGGTCCCCCTACTTTGTAAAAATACATATATATAGGGAAGAGAGCAAGTATTGCACCCCAGTTTCCCAACCCTTTTTGCTCGACCTTAGTGAAAAACTTTGCAACAAGATTTATGACAACACTCCTAATGACTTCATCTAAGTACCCAGTGGGATAACTATGTCACTGGAGAGATCAGAAAAGCAATCAAGATTGGCCACATTGTGGAGCAAAAGCTTTAAAGCACGTTCCAAAATTGTGAACAAAGCCTGCTGCTTTGTACATAGGACAAATTATGTATGTTCCAATCATATGACACTTTTTAGGGGGGAGCTGAGAACATTAAACATCATCATTTCTTAAGATGCTTTGACAAATAGGAACATCTTTCTCTTAGCAGCTATTTGAATATTTTTGCTAATGCTTCATCCTAGCAAGATAAAAGGGGTATTTAAACATGCGTATGAGAGGATTTACTTTTGTTGACATAAACTTCAATTTTATTTTCTCTTTGAAGACTTTTAAACAATAGCTGTGAAGACTTTTAAAGAGCAGGTTTTTCTTACTTATTTGTTTAAATTAGGATTTTAAGGACTTCTGTATTTGGAACAGGAGATGGAGCTATTTCCTAGCATGAGACATATTTTGCCGTTTAGTTAAGCACTAGTAGGAGTTTCGTGTTGTCCTTGATACAGTTCTTACATTATCATGATTGCAGTCCCCCTCTATACTCTCTTTTGTAAAGCTCAGTAGTAGCTGCCATCACATCAATGTGACATTTTATTTACCATCTGGATTGTGGTTAGAATCAATGAACAACAATACTTTGCTTGTGTTGGTGGGGTTAGCAGTTCTCAGAGGTGCAAACTCCTTGTTTTGAGGTAAAGAGATTATTTATAAGACTCACAGTTGTATGTCTATTCCAGTTACCAGGCTAAACATGAATTATTCTGGAAATTCTTTTCTGTTTTGTTCCTAGTCTTCTTATACACAAGATCATATATTTATCCTTGAGTATCTAAGTTAAATTTAACTGTTTTTTTGTTTATTTTCCTACAGAAATTAGGCTTTTGGAGTAGTATTCCCTTTCTGTATGTCTGCCAGATTGCTACAACTAACTTTTGAACCACTGGTCAATTCTAGTGGCATTTGGCAGAGGGGCAGAGGTCTTGAAAGCAATAATATTCCTGCAGATGGCACAGAAAATGACAGCTGGGTGATGGAGAGAAACACTGTTAACATTCTTATGGAGGAGAAAGAGTCAGCATCCATCTGTTAGCAAGCATGAGAAAATCCACTCAGAAATACATATCTCTTGGAATACTCACTTCCTTGGTTTTGCTGTCCCTGGAGAGCTTTTTGTTTGTTTATTTTCCCTCAAAGCATATAAAAAAAAAGTGAAATAAACAGGTTTTATTTTTATGTAAGGAATTTTAAGGTTGTTTTGGGAGAAAACGCTGAAACAGAATCAACAGTTAATTTGGGGGTTTATTGTTTTAGTTTGTTTGCTTGGAAGATGTTTCCAAAGAAATAAATAATTCTCTACTTCCTGGTTTTGGTAGGAAATGGGAACTGAGAAGTATAAAGGAAGACTGTCATTTCCTGTTTGCCTGAAAGCAGAAAAGCCTAAGATATAACTATCTTATGACATCTCTGTTATTCCTGGGACCAGATGCACAGACCCTGAAATAACTCCTTAGGTTATCTTTCTTCCTTCTTCCAAAGCCCCTGTGGGTTTTACTGATCTATGAACAAAAGAGGAACAATGTCTAGCACAGGTTTATATTCTTTTTCTTGTTGTCATTGTGCTTTACTGCAGGGTACTCGTTGTTCTTGTCAGACACAGAGATGTCTCTTGGCATTGTTACTCTCCTGGTAGCTGCCATCCCAAGTCATGCTGCAAATAGCTCAGTACTGGTGCCTGCCCTGAGCGGGCTTTGGCTCATGAATGCAAAGACAAGTCGGTTTGTGGAATTTGGGATATGGCCAAAGAAGTGCTCCAGGTAGGCATATTTGTCCATCTGCTAGAAAAGATGAAGCTTGCTAAACAAAGAAGGGTTAGCAACTCTCTTCTCTGTGGGGAGCTGAGCTAGCTTAACTCTAGCTAGCTGAGTTATTAGTTTACTTCATGTGCATGTGTGACAGAATAGAAAGAAGAAAATGCCAAGCAGTTCAATGAATTTGTTTTCTATTGGGAAATATGGGTTGCTCTTTTTTGCGATTTCCATGTGGTCATCTCAGTTGAGATGACTATGAAGTTAGGAAATGTTCTGTTTCTTTGGATTTGTCTTTCCTCCTAGCCTATCAATGCAGAGGCATGTCCTAGCCCTTGATATTTCCCACAGGCTGCCTCACCCACCATTGTGTCTGTTCAGCAACATTCCCAAATCTATTTTCTGCTGTTAATTGTTTCTGGCTACAATACTCCACACACTTGACAAATTAAACAAGAGCAGTTCACATCTTATGTAACCAAAATATGAAGCAGTCTTTTCATATTCTATAAGTTCATTGTCATGAAACTAAAGGCCATTCTCCAAACATTACTGGAGGCCTTCTTATTCAATTTGTGGTGGGGACAAATAATATATTTTTGTATGGAGTTTGGCACTATTCAGCTTTGCCCACATAATATAGCTACACCTCTATTTGTTCATCCTGAGCCCAGATAACTAACTACCTTTTCAAATGTGTGGTTCATATCCATTCAAAAATAATTTAACGAAAAATGTGTGTATAAAAAGCAGCTAAAGGGAAGGGATAATTCATTAAAAGATTTTATGGTTGTATTTTCTCACAGATCAGTTAAATGTATGGTACAAAATCTGTGCAGTTATGGATCATGTATTTACCATGGATTTGTTTTTGTTTTGTTAGGGGTTTTATGCCATAAGTTAATGAGCTATTAACTTGGGGAGCAGTCTTCAATATATGTGTAGGTTTTTTTTAAAAGCCACCTGAAATTAGTTTGAGTAGTGGAGCATGCACAGCTTCAGCATTATTCATTGGAGTTCAGTAAACTAAAATATATTTGGGGAGATGATCAACACATGTTTTCTTGCAAACTCAGTGGGTATTACATAATAAGAGCAAACAGCCAAGAGAAATACAAGACTTACTTTTCTCTCAGAAAACTATTTTCAGTTTCTGCTTCCACCAGTAAAGATGCTGACAAATGAATTTATACTTTGGAAATATTCACCAGGTAATTTGAAATATCTTGGCACACTTTCAAAAGTACTATTATAGAGTAAGAAATAGAGTGTGTACTTTCAGAATATTTTGAGGTCACCTGCTCCTATTTCCCAGCTGTAGGGGAGAAAGTCTCGCAGCTATCCAAAATAGCCAAGATCTTGTTGTTCATCTAAGTTACCAACAAAGAAGGTCTCCAGCTTGTGTAGTTCATGAATGCAAAAAAAGTCTGATTGAGAGCAGATCTCTTGCTGCTGTTTTTAAGCTGGATAAGAGCAGATACACATTAGAAACTGTCTGAACTCCTATAATGGGCACAAGGGGGAAGGCTGATAGGTGTTCGCGTGTTGTGGGAGCATATTGTATTGTTGTTTGGCAAGGAAGTCATGAAAGCTGGAAGATGTGGAAATTGTCAAATTTGGGCTGTACTGCCTTACTCCTTTTTTTTTCCTTAGCTGGTCCTCTTTTTGTCAAAGATTTTTGTTTTGGCTAATCCTTCATTTCTCAAGACAACTGAACTATATGACACAAGGATTGATGACAGACAGAGATCTACTTACGCTAAAGAAACAAAAATAAGCCTAAAATAAGAAAGATCACACAGTTCTCCAAGAAGCTGACCATCTAGCCTAAAGTAAAAATTTTCCCCTGAATCTTAGAGTTGTCAGGCTAAAGCACAGAAGCTTAATGTTTTATTAGAGTTATGGTCTTAATGTGGACACAAGAATATGAGTGAGATGATGCAGGTTTCCTTTCCTCATACTGTCAGCCTAGTTTCTCACAAAAGCTTGGTTCTGTTATGTTTTCTTCCTTTAAAGCAGAATAACTTTTCTCCCATTATGGTGGTAAATCTGCCCCATTTACAAACATGTAGCCTTTGATCAGTGGCATTGCTGCAGCTCAAAATTAAAATAGGTTTGAGCAATTTATGAAATCAAATTGATATTTTAAGTCTTGAACTCAAATGGACAAAATATGAAAACTTCACAGCTGTGCTGTAGCTGAGTTCAACATCTGTAATGTTGCCTCCCTGACTGAAATGTTCAATTGCCCTGGCTTCTGGAGGACTTTACCATCTTTCAAGCTTCAATTTAATTAGCTCTTGCATACTGCAAATTCAGTTTCCTTACCTTATCATCAGGAGAGGCAGCAAGTCCCCTGACATTAAATATTTTCACCAAGTGAAAGTACTGGCACACAGTGATCAAATTACTTCTCAGTCTTCACTTTGATAGGCTGAATAGATTAAACTTCTCAATCTGCACAACACACAATGCACTTCTATAGTCCTCTTTTGCTCTCTTTCATATTTCCACAGTTTTCACCAGTGTGGATATCAAACCAAAATAATCTAGTACTGTATACTTAAGCCACACCAATTCTTTTACTAGAAGTGTGAGATAAAGATATCAGCAGATGGTATTGGTTTTCAGTTTTCATTTTTGAGTCACATTGTTTGAGATGAATGTACTGTTTAAAAACAAAGCTATGTGAAAATGAAGTTCTCTGGATGAAGGTGTTCCTTTAAAACAGGTCAGTGCAAAGATATTGCAAATGAGAAGGAATGAAAACTGCAACTGGCATGTTTAAATACAAATTTCATTTTTAATATCAAAACTGGTTGCTATAGAAATTTCAAGTATGTTTCTTAGTGGTCTCTGAGAATGACAGTCATGCTGCATGGGGTTTATCATTGCTTCTGTATTCAAATAATCAATAATAGGCAATGTTATTTTGTAGATTCTGATTCTTAAAACAGTTGTCTTACTTAATACTTATTTTGAAAAGTTTTGCTGTAAGTTGATGTTTTTTTCCTCGAAGGCAGATTAACAGAAGTTTTCAGTGCATGCTTCCAATAAATTCATTTATTATTATATGGGTTTTGTTTTTAAATAGTATTTTCTAGACAGGCTAGTAAAGTAGTATTTGGTTTTTCCGAACAGTGTATAAGATTGACCTAATATCTATTTTCATGTCTTCTGATACAACATTTCAGTTTATTTTTCTTGAAGTGTTACACTGAAGGAAGAGGCTACTATTTGTTTGCAATTTAATACCTCCGTATTCAAATGCAGCATACATCTTTCTAGTCTCTGTCACTTGAATCAAACTACTTCTTCAGCACAATTCTGTGCTATTTCCACCTACTCACAAATTTAATTAATCTGTGCTTCCTCTTCTTACTAATTAAATTCCCCCTCTTTTTCAGAGGAACTGTCTTTTATTGCTTATCATCATGTCTGTGTTTCCACCTTCCACGTTTTCTATAACATCTGTTTTATTAGTACTGTCTCATTTGATAGTAAAATAGCTTTTAGTCTAGGTAGCACTATTCCCTGGCTGATAATTAACTTCATGGCTTCTTCTGCTACCTGTCACAGCCACAAGTATCTCACTAGTTTGTGGTTTCCTCACTTCCCACCTTTCCTGCCACCCTCTCAGCTGTGCAGTAACACAGCAAATGAATGCTGCAGGAAATCCACAGTGCATTCCCGTATAACCCAGCACTGTAATTTCCTCATGTACTTCTTGTACTGTTAAAAAACCTACAAACACTGTGTAGTGTTCTCAAGCCTGCTTTATTCTTGTGACTAGCCTGAGAGGGCTTTTCACTGAAGGGCCATTTACTGCCTGGTGCTATGATGTAATCTGAATGGCTTTGACAGGAAAAGGCTTTGTGGCTCTGAAACTTAATGAAAGTTAAAAGTCCACAAAAAAAAAAGGCACTGGGGGAAGGTGTCTGAGTAATCAGAGTCTTTTAAGGCTCTCTGTTGAGCAAAAAATTAACACACTTAATATTGAAAAATTTCTTCAGATACTGAGTCGCTATGCCTCCAGAAAGGTTACTAGGTTTTTTTATATAGGACATCAGCATGTCAAAGACAGGTAACAGTAATCAACCTTGAATTTAGAGGTCTTCAGTTTAGTGTGGATGATTCTGTCCTTTTTTAGCAGGGCTGCTTTTAATCATTGCAGCATAACATGCTTCAACAGCTATCCTTTATGGATGTGAGTTTGTTTTCCTCTGACACTACGGAAAATCAGTTTAGTTGATGTAAAACAGGAGACAATGCATTTGGGAGCTGTGAGTGCATTTGAAATTATTTGTCTTCATTAGTGCAATGCTCTGTAATTATCTTTTTTCCCATTGCCAGCATTTGATTAACAATATTTCAAGTTTCAGTATCCTTGCACCTCCTCCAAAACCCTCAGAGTTGATTCTCTGATGTCTAATAAGTGTGTATGTAGCCAGGGGCATATGTAGAGGTCTTTCCCACTGTGAATGAATCAGTAGGATCTTTGACTTTTTAAAGACCACCTATTTTCATTTAATAAAATTTTCGTTCAATTAAAACAAGTAGGAATTTCTCTCTAGGATTTCTACAGAGCATTCATACTCCAAAGATCACTAAAACTGACATGTTAAACCATGTTTTCTACCCTTTTCTTTCTTAATATTTGTTCTCTTGCTCTTGAAAGATGCTGGTAATGAAAGAAGACTGGCATATTCAGATGGAGAGCCCCATGGATGTGCAGGAGAGGAAAGAGCTGCACATAAAAACTAGTCTTCATATTCAGCTTAGTTATCTTTCCTCTTTCCCATTCAAGTGAGAGTTTTAGGGATTAAATAAGCAAGTACCTGGGATACAAAACACTGTGATATTAGCCTGAAAAGTAGCAATGTGTAGTGCATTTGTAGATGAGGGAAGAGACTCCTTCCTTGGTTTTTGCTTTATTCTCTCATGACTTCACTTCTCTTGAAGCTGACTTCAGTTCTCTTCTCACTGTACCTGCAGACACAGGGTAAACACTGTATGATTTGTCCTGAAAAAGGATAAATTTGCTACATTTCAAGTTGTAAAATGTTATGTTTCCTCATTTCCTTATAAATTAGCTACTGCTATCAAAGACCTATCCCTAATTATATGGGAAGAAACAAGTCCTAACTGTATTGGTAGTGAATGCAATATTTTGTCTCAAAGAGCCTGTACTGCCATCAGACATTTGTGTCACAATTATTGAAACAAGAATTATCTAAATAGCAGATTGGCTACCTCAGTAAGTTGCTAATTAGTCTGTATTTATTTTTAAAGAGTGTCTTAGTGTTGCTTTCTGTGTTTTCCCATGTTTTTAAGTCTTGAATGAAAATTTTAAGGCTTTCTCTATAAAAAGATCCTTAATTGGATTACACTGTACCAATTAGCTGAGATTTGAAAATAAGTTCCTTGCATTGCTGCTCTCCTCACAATTGAAGGATGCAATGACAATCACACATTTGCATCATGTGGGTGTCATGTAGCAGATTATATATGGGAGTTTTGAACAGCAGCTAATTTCTTTTTTGTAATTCCTGTATGCCTTATATAAGATTAAATCCATTTCCTTGGTCTTCTTTTAGATATCAAGAATAATCTTTTTGGAGAGACAGCTGGTTTCCCTCAGAGCTTTTCATTTCATGAAACAAACTTGATGCCCACCCTGTCCAAAAGGCTAATGGTGCTCTGGGAAGCAGATCCTGCCAAAGATGCATAAGGGTCTGACTGTGATTACTATGTAGCAAAAATAATGCACAAAAAAGTGCCCAATGTTTCAGATAATTTGTGTAGTGGAATTGCTTGAGTGTGTACAAGTGTTATACAGAAAAATGCTCATAGTCTACCATCACCTTGAGTGAGGCAAAATGAAGTTCCAGAGGTCATTCAGAGGTTTGACTTCTCCCTGCCTCCTCCCAACATGGCAAATCTACTAGAGATCATTGGTATGGCTGTGGTTTTGGTATAGCCCAGGTAGTAGCGGTAATCATTGAAAACAACTTTTAGTCGGATAGTAACCTATGGTATTAAGGAAGATGCTAGAGCTATTGCACAGAAATTAAAATATTTATGTGCACACACACACACGCACATACAAGTGTTATTGTTGGGGCTATAGTCACAGTCGGTTGAGGTAATTTAGGGGTAATTGTTATTATCACTGCTCTTTCAAATTAGTTTATTTTGTACTAGTATTGGTCAGTCTTGTGACATTTATGGTAGAAAAAATAATGGGGAACTGTGATTTCACATGCTTTGGGAGACTTTTTCCCCCTTTAAAAATAGTGCTGCTCCTCAGAGTATCTTAGATGGGCTTTTTGAGGAGTAAATGTTCCTTGTGTTACCTCTTTCCTGTCTCTTTCCCTTCAGTAGCACTCAAATAAAAGCCAGAGGCAGAATTGTGAAAAAAAATAGCTGCTACTGAAAAAAACAGTGTGATTAGTGTGTTGGATGCTTTCCTGTTAGTGTGGAGTGAGAAACAAACTTGTTAACAAAGCTCAGGCTGTCAGGCAAACCACTTGCTGTCTATCCTGGGTATTCATGTGCAGAAGACATGGTTGCATGCTGCTTTCCAAAAAACAAGCAAGCATCAGCTTCTGTTTAGAACTTTCAGGTTATAAATCTTCACTAAAACAAGAAAGTTTGTCACTAAAACTAAGTAGTTCACATTATTCAACTGAGCTAGCTAAATTAATAACTAGTAGTAAAATACTGTGTCAAAATCAATAAAGTAAGGAAATTAGTTTCAGTGCTTTATTAGTTATATCACCATGCTAATATGGCAGAATAATCAATCCTTGTTTACCATTGTATATAGATCTCACTAGGATACCATATTACAGTCAGTCAATCCTCTAACTGGAATCTGGAAAAGTATCTTCTTCCATCTTCAAAGGAGCTGTCATGGTCTTCTCAGGATAAGATATCTTAAATTATTTATAGTCATGCAAAAAAATCCAAATTAAGATAACTATAGAAACATCTGAAAAATAAGCAGATGCTGGCTTAAATGTTCAACTGTAAACTAGAAAAGCCATCAGACTGCGATACACAATGTTCTTACTGATTTTGGCAAGCAAGGAAATTAAGAAAGATATATTTTTGAACATCAGGACAGCATTAGATCTTGATAGAGAATATTTCTCTATTAAACACAGGAAGATAAAATCAATAATCTCTAAAAAATGTACAATTTTGTAGGTTTGCATGCTTCCTAAGTATTTCCTCCACAGTAATTAATTTGTTTGCAATTGTAAAATATATTGTAGATTCTTTTTGGCTTTTAAAAAATAATATCTAGGTATTTATTGTCTTCTTATGTATTGTATTCAAGTCAAACAAGGAATTTTATTTTTCCGTCTTAGATCCTACTTTTAACACGGGAATTTAAAATAGTATCTTGCATTGCCTAACTAGCTGTGAATTAAATCCAAGTTAGCTGAGCAAAAATTATAAGCACCTGGCAAATGTATGAAGAACCAATTGGTCATGTATTGAACATTCAGTGACAATCTGTATTGTACTAATGTCTTGGGGTGACTGTATGATGCCTGTATCCCCAAATCGTCTGTTCTGTTAGTGTTAAATATTAAATTCTGCAACTTTAAGACTGGTTCCAGAAGTAAAGCAGGAAAAAAAAAGTGCAGGGTTTGTTATCAGAAACTGCACCGGCTCCCCCGCATTCCTGCTGACACTGTGTTGTCTGCGGTAAACAGCGAGGGAGAGCTCTCTTTTACTCTGGGTGGCTTCTTCTGGCTAGCTAAAGCAGAGAAACTCCCTGGATTGCTTTTTTTCCTCCTTTCTTTTTTTCCTAGAACTGTTTTGAACCTGCTCTAGACTGAAAACTTAAAAAGAACACCAGGAACTCACACCTGTGGCCCACCAGGCCTGGCCTGGGCCGAGACATTTCCCAGCACCAGAGGGACTGAAAACAACCTGAGTGAGCCGGGCAGCCCACAAAAAGAACTCTTCAGATCCTGTCATCTCTTCAGAGTGGCAAGAAGTCTTTTTTCCTGTTTGGTATTGTTCAATTTTGTGCTGGGAGGTGTGTTGCCTGTTGAATAAACAGTTCTGTTTCTTTTTCCACTTCTCTCCAAGGAAATTTTTTTCCCGAACCGACTGAAAGAAAAATTGCTTGGATTAGTTTTTTTTTTCCCTTTCCCTGAAGAGACCCCATTCAAAAATTTCCTCCCAAATTTGCTCTAAACCAGAACAACTAGGGATTTCTTCAGTAAGTTTCATGAATGGTAAATTTCTGCCCTTTCTCAAAAGCAAGTAGAGCTTGTTGTACCTACATTTTTTGCAGACAAGAGCTGACTGTTATTGTTGGTTTAGCAAAGGGTTATAGTCAAGAAAATTTTAATGAGGCCTGGCATCTCCAAATTAATTGAGACATTTGATTCAGCATGTATTTATACCTTTCCTGTGTGAGCAGAGCAGTGATTTGTAATCTTTAAATCCACTTGTAAAATATAGAAGAGAGGAATTCTATTTTGAGGGCATTTTGCACAGACTTGCTCACAAATGTACTCTTGGAGAAGTTCTGGGCTGCTGACTTGCAGCAGCAAGCAGAATGAAAAAAACCACTTCTTCCCGTTTCCTCCAAAATACCATGTGTGAGAAATCAGAGTGAGGAGAAAATAGCTACAACAAAATGTTACAATATTTTTGTCAGCCATATTCCGTTTGTGCCGCGTGTATTTTCTAATTTTAAAACTATGCAAAACACCTATGTGAAAACATTATTTTCTGCTTAACAAAGAATTTGGTAAAAACTAGATATTTTCTTTCTTGTATCTTACAGCTGGAGTCACAGAAATATCAGAAGTGACTGCTTAGATATAAGTCATAGGGATGGAACACATGTTCCTTAATCTGTAATGTGTGTCATAGAAGACAAATTTATTTAACTTTAGATTATAAAAGGAACCTCAAAAGTTTCCATGGGACTAAGTTGTTTGAAATAATCCTGAGGAATTGTTACACTTTGATGACCTGGAGTGAAGCATTATTTGGATTTTGATTTTTTTTTGTCATATTGCATTACAGAAATATGCTGTCATGTTTAGTTTTCCTGAAAGTTTTAATTACTGATAATTTTTGAGGTTGTACTTAGAGTGGAGATAAGAAATTTTTGTTAATATCTTGTGGAAGGAGTATGTTGAGTGAACTCAGATATAACGTGTGATGTGCACCATGGCTGGAATCAGTGTTGGCACTCAAGTAGGTTTAACATGTACCTTTTTAATTTCTTCTGCACCTGTGTTACATTCTGATGTGATTGATCCTCCTTGGAAAGTGATAGATAAATCAGGAAGTCAGTAGGTGAGGGAGGAGGAGGACAGTCCCTCATCTGACAGTACTTGCATTAACTAATTCATGACATCAGTTTATCTGGTTGAGCACCTAAGCCTGCCACTAGGGCCATGACCTTTCTGTTTTGGCAGGGCAAGAACAAGAGAGAAGCTCCTCTCTAAGATCATGGTGAGAAGTGCCTCCCTACAATAGGCCTTTGCACGCACTTGTTAATCCCTTGAGTTCTATTAGTTTATACAGTTGTTCCACCCCTGTTTTGCCCTTGTTCATCTTATTTGTATACTTCCTAGAATGTTCTCCACTCTCCTGATCCCTATTGGTCCTGGTTTGCCACAGGGCTCTACCCATGCTACCCCATTGTTTCTCCCAGTTGCTGCCCCTCTTCTGAACTTTCATCTATTCCCATTGGCCCTTGATCCTCAGGTCCACCCCTTCTTCCCAGTATTTAACCCTGTGCCTTCAACCCAGTTCTCATCTTTGTCCCTAGATCCTCTTTGAGGCAATAAACTGTTCATGAAGCTCCATACAAAGACCTATCCTTCACCTTTGTTCACTGACAATTCAGTAAGAGTGCTCCGGGCTTTGAGAGTGCTGGTTGCTCACAGAGACCTGTTGAAGCACATCACTTCAGTTAGAAATACATAGTTGGGCACAAGATACACATAAAATCTGAACACACTGAAGAAGGTTTTCCTGTGGCTTTGATATTCAACTGAAATTCTCCATCAGAAGAGAGAACTGCTTGGTTGAACTTGTATTGGACTGCTCAAAAGTAGAAATTATTCCCTAATTCTCATGATTAAGCAGGAAGAGCTGTTTTAACTATGAACCTCAAGTGTGCATATAGACTAACAGAGGTGTGTGCTCTTCAGATTACACCCTTTCTTGTGGTGAGAGGAGGAACAAGAAGTCTGAAAAAAGGGTTTAAAGAACTGAAGGTTGAGATACGAACTGAACTCATCACTTTTTTCAAGATCCTAATTATGCTGCTGTACCAAGTGCTGTAATTTATGGCACTCCACTGCAACCCCTGATGGATTTACAAAAACACATGCACCATCTGTGGAGTCATGCAGTATTTTCTTATGAAAACAGCCTCAGCAATAAATATTTATGTTAGATACAGCTTTAGTAGGGAGAAATTAATCCATTTTGTCAAGGAGGGAATGGGCTTGTCATTATTCAAAAGTCACTCAAGATGAGCTGCTGTGGGAGTAGACCTTCTCCATACTGAGATGGCTAAACATTTCTCAGGACCCTGATGACAACAGTCATCAGTTGTACGATCTTTCAGTGATAATTTTCTCTATTGAAAGCTAGATGACAACCACATTTGAAAAAGCCTAGATATATTTTTTTCTGTAAGAGTTGTATTCTCTTTCACAGTAAAGCATAATCAACATATGTTTACACATTATAATAAGTGGAAGTGCATGATAAAAGAGAAGTATTATGGTCAGAGTGCAGAGTTTCATCTTGGTATAATCCAACTAATTACAAAAAGCAACTGCAAAAATTGACAAAAATTGTCAAAAAGCTTAACTGGTAGATGCTTTTTTATTCATTTGTACTTGAATCTGTACTTCTGTCTAGCACAGTCCTTCAAGAGACTTTGGAATAATAGCATATTCTTGCTGGAAAAACAGGCCCACACAATGCATTGTCAGATCTGCCAGCTTTAGCAGTGAAGATAATATTTGCTGATTTTCACTATGTTCAACTGTAGGGAGCAGTTCAGATGAAACTTAGCTGAATGCCTCTTCATGTCATGAATTATCATCTAAGCACTTAATAAATTTCAATTAATGATGAATATTTTCAATCCTTTTGAAGAAAATGTGCTAAGACAGATGCCATCCAGGATGTAATTAGAATACAACAGGATTGCACAGTTGTAACTGACTTAATTTAATTTCTATGAACTTTACTATTCTACTACTGAGAGTTATGAAAGGGAAAGAACACATTTGGTTTTCTTAAAAAGACTTCAAAAAATGTCACATAAATAATCCAGGTGTCTAATTCCTGACAGTTCTCAAATTGATGAACAGAAAAATCCATTTCATAGGCTTGAGATAAATACAAGGTTTCTAGTGATGAGAACTCTTAAATCCCTTGATGCTTGCCCATTCAAATGTTTTATAAAACTATAAAAATGTACTAGGCTAGAGGAAGCTATGATTTTTTTTTCTTCTGACAGCTGTCTGTGCATTAAAAGTACCCTATCCAAGGAGCAAATAGATAAACATTTTTTAACATGTTCTTTTTTTTATATATCTATAAGTATACAAGAATCTATATTTATACATATATGCTTAATATAAAAAATGTATGAGTTTAATAAATATGTAAATTTTTATATAAAATATATAGACAGATATATCTCAGAAAATAAAACCACAGTTTAAAAAAATATGATTAGATTTGAGTAGCCTGTCCAGATATCTGGTTTGGTGATGCAAGGGTAGATTTCCTCAGTGGAGTAATAAATTAACTGTCACCATTATTTTTTTTTTTTTTTTTAATACACACTCTGCCTTTTCTTTTGCTGCCACAGAAGCAATGCTCCATCTCCTCAGCTTCTCAGTGTCTGTGAGCAAGAGTCAGCTCCAGCACCTGCTCCTTCCTGTCTAGATGATGTGGCTCAGGCTTATTTCATGGGTAGGAGCCTGCCAGGGCCCTCTACACTCATTTTGTCGATACATGTCAGCAGTCTGAGTCTGCTCTCCTCATCCTCACACAGGAACAGCTTAGCTTGTTACCATTTCTAGCACATCTTCATCTGTTGCTCCATTTACTGCAGCTATAAAGTCTCAGAATCTGTTTTGGTTTTTTCCCCGAGATGTGTAAAAGTTTTGTCTGGCAGTTCATGTGCCCGAGGTGGAATAAATCTGAGCTCTTTAGTTTTCTCAGTTTCAAGGTTGTTTATTATTTTCTTATCTGTAATATTTNTAAAGCAGCAATTTCCTTCTATTTCTATAGAAGGCAAAAAAAGGAGGCATCGTTATAGCTTTAAAAGTCACCAGAAGTTATTCACATCAGCATTATGCTGTGTTTTTCCATTCCCCGTGCATCTGTTTGTCAAAGCAGAATGCTTTCCCATATTGGAAGAGTTTGTTTCTCAATAACTTCCAGCAATGCTTTCTAGTAACTATAAGTAAAGCGTTTAATAGCTGTGATGAATTCTCTCATGAACAGTGAAATTATGGAAGTAAGATCATACAGATTGTGTCTCAAAGCTTATCGAGTTGAGGTGTCAGCTGAGAAGGTAGAAGCTCAGGCTGAAGTTTTTCTAATGGCTAAAATATATATGAGTGTCCCCTAAGGATTCTGTGCTGCCTAATGAGGTGTACCCTCACACACCGATAATTTTGTTGTTTGCAGCTCTAAAATAGCCCCTTTTCAATCTGCTTGATGAAGGAATTCAATATGGTTGAGTTATCCTCCTAGCTGAAATTCTCTTGCATTTTGGCAGCGGGTTCAAAAGTTGATAACAAAGAAGAGACAGGTGATAGTACGAAAAACAAAACAAAACCCAAGTCTCATAGAGTCTTTTTTTAATAAGTGCTTTTCTTATCCAGGAGCTAGCAGCTTGTGCTTTCCATGCTTCGTGTGCCAGGATGGGTAATGCAGTGTGGAAGCAGTGAGAATAATTGAGAATAATTGCCATCAGTGGCAATGCCTATAACAAAGCCCTTCATTATATAAGCATGGCAGAAGTGTCCTTTAAAGAGGGCTTTAAAACTGAAACTAGCACAAAGATCAGAACTGGCAAAAATTACTCCACTTAATTATCATATGATTGAAAAGCATTGCCCCAATGAATCCAAAATATTTCATTGTGAGGGATGGAATGATCCTGAAAGAAATCTGAGTTTCCTAGCATAGGAAAAATATGGTTTCTTTGTATTTCTTGGAATGATTTTATTTAAATAGGGCATTTCAATTGTTTCTTGCACAAAATTGTCAATAAAGACATCTTTTCCTTCATAACATTTGTGTCACTGATTCAGCATTTTCCAGTGAAAAACTAATTTGTTCAAAAAAGTCCTGTTTTGATCTTTATAATGCTTTCCACCAGGCTAAGATGAGGTTTGTTGTGAGTAGGGTGATCCAAGATTCTTTCCATAAACACTTCTTGTCTTAAGTTGGCAATGCTGATGTGAAGGAATAAGTTAGTAAATAGTCTTAAAGACGAGGGTAGGGAATGAAGAAATACTTTATATCCTCATTCTCTCCCTCTCCAATTCCTGTTGCTTCAGTGGGGAAAAGCATGCTTTTTTTTTTCCATACTCAGAGGTCTGTCTCACATAATTGTTATGAAATAATAACTGTCTGTTTTGGTTTAAATTTGGGTTTGGGTTGGGTTTTTAAAATTTTTTTCCCTTTGTTTCTTAGTTTGGCTTTTTTTTACCCACTCATTAGTTAGTCTCCCTTATGAGAAGTATATGCACTCAGAACTGTGGGTTGAGGGATTGTTTTGATTCCTACCTACCATTAGGAAATTTTTTTTTTAAATAAAATCAAATGTTAAATGAAGAGTCAAACGTAGGCAACATTTTAAATAGTTCTTAACATAATTGCAATCTGTGATTCTGTTAATGTTTTGTTCGGGAAGAAAATAAATCCAGAAAACACTGACCAACAGGGAACAGCAGGTATTTATTAGAAATGTTAAACTGAACATTAATAATACTGTTGTGCGCTCAGAAACCATGGTAACAGTAGGGAGTAGCAATAAAGTAATTTTCTAAAATTTAAATACATTATTTAAAAACTTTATTCACCTCCAATCTTGATCTTAATGGCAGATAACTCCCTTAAAATAATGCTTATGGCATATAGGTGTGAAAGAAAAAAATGTCACTGAATATCTGGTTAAAAAAAAAAAAAGGAAGTGAGAAGCCAATGTGAGGCATTTAATTTCTTTTCCCCAAACTTTCAAAGCTGAAGATTAAAAATATTTGGAAATTTTTGGTCATAATGAAGGTACAAAAGTCACAGCCAGCTGATGGCAGTAGTCATTAAAATCTACTAATAGTAAATCTCAGGAATTGTTTGCCTGAGAAAAGCATCCTTCTCTGGAAATTATTTTTAGGAACAAATTGTATAAACATCTGTCAGGAATAAAATGCTATTTATTCTGGCTTAGGATGAAGGAATAGCTGGTCAGTTGAGTCCAGCAGCAATTCTTAGGTATGTTGAACCATACAGGAAGAGCTTCTAAGGATGAGCCCATACTGTGACTTTTGAGTGTTATCACTTGGTATGGAGGATAGTCCTTGATCTTGCAGGATGCCAGATGAATACAGACAAATAGCCAGTGAAGAGTCAAACTACAATTGCTACTCACTTGTGTTTCTGCCTTGAATAACTCTTTAGTTACTGGGCTGTGCATCCGTGGTTACCTCACATGGAATGTTTAACACTTTAAGTGAGGTTTTCCTTCTCAGATCATCTAACAGCTCTGGATCTCCATTCCTAGCTTGGCCAGGTGCATAACTTGTTGTCAATCACAGAAAAACACAAGGGGCAGTAAAACACTACTTCTTCTTTTCCTCTGTGCAATGATTACCAATTCCTGGACAGACACTGTATGGACATGGAGGCTAAAGTGGTGTAACCCATTTATATTGTGGGGAGAGGGTACTTCCTGAAGGGAGCAGGATGTGATGACTTGATGGCTGGTTGAGTAAACGTGAAGGCAGTTAAATCTGCCTGAATTTCCCACATGGAAGCTGATGAATATGTGAATGTACTACTGCAATTGAGAAATTAATTCCAAAAGACACCAATGGAATTTGATCAAAGGTCTGAAAATTAAATGTTTTTTTCCCCTGGGTAACAACCAGTTCAGTTTCAAGGTGCTGATATTGGCTAGAACAGGACCCTCTCTGCTGAGGATAGCAGTGATTTCCTTGCTTTCCAAATCTGAGTCTAGCATCTTAAAAATGCATTCCAACAGCCACAATCTGCATGCAATTCACAGGCACAACATTTCTTCTGTGTCTACCTCAAGTAGCCACCAAGGGAACAGAGTTGTACTAAATTTAGGTCTGTGTAGTAGATCATTAAGGGAAACATAAGCATCTTTTCATTTTATAGACAGCTGGTATATGAGAAGATAAACAAGAAAATGCAAAAGTGTTTGCTTAAAAAAAAGTCTACCTTGGTGGCCATGTAAGATGCCATGTGGAGAGAGAGGGTTGGCTATGAAGGCACTCTTTTCCTATTTCTTTGTAGCATAGGCCAGGAGGATAGTTACTATACAAAGGCATGAAGAGCATTTATTGAACATATTTATTGAGTATTTATTGAAAAAATTAAGTGGTTAAATACTCATGCCACTGATTACATGTGACAGACACCTTAACTAAAAAAAAATATTGATTTATAAATCTAAATTTCTGTTTTGTTCATCTAGTAATACCTTGATTTGCAGAAATGGAAGCAGGCAGAAAATGTAAAAATCTAACCAGCCTCTATAGAATGCAGTCACTCATTTTCTACTACACAGCATTTTTTCCTCTCCTGCAGCATTTCTATCTCATCTATTGCTAAATATTCTCTCTTGGGCTTTTATTCTGGTTATGAATCTCAGAAGTTATCAATACTAAACTAAATGGATACTGTAAATAAGCTAAAAGTGAGCTTGCATTTTGTTTAGTTTTGATTACCAGTTCAGTGAATAACTCTTAACCTTTTCTTGAATGCTAACTGTTGTTATTAAAGAAATCATTCACTGCAGCTAAAAGTACCTCCTGTGGCAGTGCATCCCTTTTTCTATTTCAATTTCTTTTGCAAATACATGCCAGTCAAGTGCAGTTCATTTCCACACCAGATAAGCAGATTGACGTATTTCACTAGCTTAATTACACTGTTATTAACCTTGCAGGGATGTTTTGATGAGTTCATTTTTAAATACTTAGTTATCAGACAAAAAATATTGGTGCAAGTGTTTCCCCAGGCTGCTCTCAGGGATTTCAAGCACTAGGAGTTGTACTGGAAATCTGTGACCTGCTAAAATATCTGCTAGCAATGGCATGCTACTCTATGATCTATTGACCTTCAGACAAAATACAGTTCACCCAGAGAGTTCATATTCATGAGAAAATTTTCTTAGCTGTGACTGGCACGACAATATGGTTTTAAATGCAGTTCAAGGTAGATCCAACAGTGACAAAGTGCATTTGAATAGACGGTTTGTCAGTGTAATCTTGCTTGCTCTGGAAGGTGGATGGCACTAGCCACAAAACCATAATGTTGCAGGTTTGGAGAAGAAATTCTTCTGCAAATAATTATAAGCCATGAGACAAAAATAACAGAATCCTGAAGTCACAGAGAAAGACTAACAATGTGTCAGCCTTTCTGATGATCTGGAGATAATCAGAAACTTGCAAACCATTGAACTACTTCCTGGTAGGGAACCTGTATTCTAAACAAAGTTTCTGTCTAGACCTCCTATGTGTTATGGGTTTCCTGCACAAATTGTTAAAATTTTGGAAAGAGAGACATAATTAAGCATCCCAAAGAAGCACTTCAGCACTTGTGGCCAAAAGCATAGGAGGTGCAGAAGGGGCTATAAAACAGCACTGCATCTATCCATGTTAGCAGAGCTGCAACAGTGTTTATTGACAGGTGCCTAGGGGAAAAAAGGATAGGTTCTGTAGGATGCTTTTGTTGTGCTTCTAACTTTTTTTCTGGAATGGAGTAGTGCTAACCTCTGTGCTGGGGAGGCGTTGCCTCCCCCCTGAGCTCTCTCCCAGTACATGCTCCTACAGGAAATGGTCCCTCCAGACTGGACAACAGCTGGATTGATAGAGAAAGAAGTCTGTTACTATTGTAACTAGCCAGTGTTAAACTGCCTAGATTTATTGTTGAATGTGCAAACTTAGGAGAATTTGTCTCTATTTCTTCTTCTAATAATTCTGCTTGGTCCTCAGTTGATACAAATCACTACTGTTCCTCTGAGGACAACATACTAGCTGTGTTTTTCCCAGCTGGAGATTTGCTGCTCCACATCAAAACCAAAGATGCTGAAGAAATAGAATATTAATTGCAATAAGCCAGAAGATTTTTCTAATTTGCTGCTTGAGATCTTGCTGTTGACTGTCTGGCTCCCCAGTGGCTGGCACAATCACTTCAGAAAATGGGTGCGTAGACGATTGAGAAAGATCAATATTGTTTGGATGACTGTGAGGCATACCACCACATGAGTGTTATAAATTTACTCACCACAATTGGGCAGGTCAATCAATAAGGCAATTTATTAATTCGTTGATAAGGAACTGGCAAGCAGCGCTGGGGATGCGGGGAGTTTGTGCTCTACCCACACATCTGTCCTACCCCTGGTCACTGCCCCTTTTATAGGCAGTTTCTAGTGGGGTCATGTCATGCTTACTGTGCTGGGGTACAAGCCCGAGCAAGCCTGAACATGTTGGCTACCATTCAGGTAGCAGTAGTGTTGGGGGTTGAATAATTTTTTTTTCTTTTCCTTTCTGTGGAATTTTTTCCCATTGTTATGCTAAGGACTTGTGGCTACAACTTAGTAATAGTTGTCCCTCGCAGGAGGGTGAGGAGAGCGGGGATGGACAAAGGGAACCGGAAAAAGAAAGAGGGGTGGGCGCTGGGGGGCAGATCTCTTGCGGGCTAGCATGTGGAGTAGAGAAAAGACAGCCAGGGCTCCGGGTCTGACATCTCCTTCTCCCGCGGGCTTCAACTCCAGAGACTACATTCCCTGCTGTTTGGACCTCACCCTGCTGCCTTCCCATTTTATCCTACTGCCTATTGCTGAGCAGCACGGCCAACACCATGAGGAGGAGCGGCCCCACACCTCACTCTCACCCCTGGGCCGCCGCTGCCATCAGCCCAGCCCTCTCCAACCTGTGCAGGACCGGCTCTGCCCACGGCACCGGTAACTGAGCTCAGGAAAAAGGAGCCTGTGGCCAAAAGGGACTAAAATTGAGCTGTATTGTTCTGTTTTGTTGTCAGTTTCTAAAGTTGTTGTTGTTTTCTGCTGTTTGCCTGGTTAGATATATTAGTAAAGAACTGTTATTCGTATCCCCATATCTTCTGCCTGAAAGTGTCTGATTTGAAATTATAGTGATTGGAAAGGAGGGGGTTGCGGTCTCCATTTCGGGAAAACGGGTTCTTGCCTTTCCTTACCAACTAGCTGTCTCTCAAACCGAGACAAGTAGCTACAAGCCCCCACCAAGTCTGGACAAGGCTTGAACATGTTGTCAGTTTACACTCCTAGCAAGCAGGTAACAGCAGTAACGAGTTTGTTCATGTCTATACAAGCCTGCGTTTTTTCTTATACATAAAAAGTGGATACAATTCATAATTATAGTGACAAAATAAAAAAAAATACATGAAAACAAAAAGCCATAAATTCACAGCAAAGTGATTTGAACAAATATAGTGAAGTCATTAGATTTTCCTGTGTCTCATGTCCATGCTTTACTTTAGATTTAATATTCTTGCTTATATTGATCCCATGGTGTATTTTCATGATGCAAATCACTATGTGACATCTCACATGGGTGTTTTCATGAAGGTTTATGTGCAAATGAGATCGATTGAAAGGGAGTTTCTATCAGGAGAACAGGAAAAGCAAAATGATTGTTCAAATCCCTTCTAATAGCAAGGTTTATCACTGCAGGAGAGGATTCTCCATCTGTGATGTCAGGACTGTTTGGCCAGAGAAAACATTAAAAGACACTGATCCACTAGACTAGCCATCAGTGAGAACTGGAGAAACACCAAAACACCTATTGCTGAAGGAATTGGAGTTTGTCCCCGCAGCCCTAATGAAGATTTCAAAAAGAATGCTAATTACAGCTGTCAGCACACTCAGGTGCTGTCACTTCAGAGAGCCTTTTGGAGTCCTAGCCAAGCCACACTCTTTAGGAAAAGGGTTTATTATGCTGTTGCATAGCACCCTGTCAGTGCTTCCAGAAGAGTTCCTGATGGTTCCAGGGAGTTAAGCTCACATGCTGGCATTGTTGTCTGTGGCAAGATTATCACCTGGGGAATCAGTGGCACAGAAATGGAGGCACCAGCATGCACTGAAGAAAGCCTAGGGGAGCAATTCTTCTGGGGTCTGAGCTCTCAAGAAGGGCTATTTCGTCCAGCGCCCTGGCAGAGGCTGAGACATCAGAAGATGAGGGAAAAGCCAAATATAATAACGATGGTGTTCAAGAATCCAGAGGAAGTCTTCTTTTCTGGTCATCAGTTTGTAGAATTAATACAATTAATACAACTGTTTTCCAAACCCAGGCATGACTTCCACTTCACATTACTCCACAATGACCATAATGACCATCACTTTGGTCAGTGATTGGTCAATGCTGTAGGGTACAGAGCTGCTAAGTCTGCTAAGATGACAAGGTGAGTGCAGCAGGGAAGGACTGGAATGGGGTAATATTATCTGTATCGGTCTTGACCAATAATTCTCCAATGCACAGCCCAGCAACAGAATATCCACAATCATAAAGTCTTTTTGTTATGATGCTTCCTTGTCCTATTGGTAGATATTTTTTTTCTCAATATTAATGCTAAATATGCTTTTTTATTTCTTAAGTTCCTTACTTCTTTTTCCATCTTTAATGATGTGGGAAAATATTTATCCTTTTTATGAGTAGAGCTACATTTCAAATATAGGGACTACTATCATATCTCTCCTAAATTTTCTCTTCTCTAAACTAAATAACCTGAATTCTTCTGCTGTTTCTTATAGAATATTTTTTCCAGGTGTCTAAAATTTCTCTTTAGTGTCTTTCAGCCTCCCTTTAATAGAACTCTATCCTTCCTAAATTATATTAGCTGTATGCCAGCAGAAGCCTTACTGATAAAGGACTGCTTCATTTCACAGACAATACTCCTGCTACATCCTCATATGGAGTTTTTAGACAAGTTTTAGTCTTGCATTTAGCTTGTGATTGACAATGATATCTTAGTTCCTTACTGCAATATCAATGACATTAATTTCTTCTATGGTCCTTAAACAGATGATTATCCCTACCTATTTCCTTTACTGAATTACAGTCTTCTTAGCCCAGATCAATTCTTCCATTTTCAAGATAGCTTTGAATTTTCTTCCTCTTATGTGCTATATTTGCCACCCCTCTACTTTGCTGAATTTTCAGATTAAATGAGCACTTTTTCCTCATCCTTTCCAAACCATTGAGGTAAATCTGGCAAGCCTCAGGCCAAGAGTAGACCAGAATCCTCTTGATGTAACCCACTAATCAGAAAGTCAGTCACTGATACTTAGTCTTCATAAATGCAATTTACTACCCATTTATACACATGCATGGTAAATCTATCTATTATCTTTTATCTAGTAATTTCATAGACATACAGAGTTAGCAGTAATTTCATCTGCATTCCCACGTGATGAAATTGAGCATTTGAGTCTCCTCTTGCAGGACAGACTTGTCATTTTTATGAATTTCTGATTGCCCTTCTCTGCTACTGCTCCAATGTAAATTCCTGTTTGTTTCTTTTTCTTGAATATTAATGTCCCAAAATACACTTGGTATGCCAGATTTCTCAGGATGCTGGATAATTGTTCTCTTTTTCAACTGAAAATACCTTTCCAGTTACATCAAGGAACATATCTAGCACTTTCCATAGTAAATCTAATCACTGGCTCGTAGTCATCCTGTGATTGATAACAGGTTGTTCTCCTTCTTTAGTTTTTGTTTTTGGAATCATTTGTTTACTGAGCTATAATTCTCCTTTCTTGGTCTTGGAAAGAGTGGTTAAAATAATTTCCTTACATGGTACAATTTTGATAGTAACATCTTATAGAATGAATTGTATTGGTTTGCTTTGTAAGTAATGATCTGACTGTTCTTAATCTATACTTTAACCGTATGCTGTTTCTTCAAACTGTGAATACCAAAGAATAGGAGCACACAGGTAAGTGATATAATGATATTTTACCAAAAATAGTATAAGAGATGATGGGAACAGCTTTAAATTTTCAGGTGAAATCTTTAAACTCTTTGCTAGAGTAACAAACATATATGACAGAACTTTTCTATTCTGTAGCTAAAATTAAATATTCCTTAGTTCAATAATGGCTAGAAAGATGTAGCAGGCTGTCAGCATATGCACTATGTTTGATGCTGTGACCTTTTTAATGTATGATTTAAATTTCTCTTTCTTTAAGTCACCTAAGCAAGTTAAATTGGTAAATATTGTTAAATACTAACTTTCTTAGTATTTGGTAATGTTTTGGTGCTTTCTAATGGGATGTTTCCTCCTTTTGTCATTCGTCTGTTCATGTTATACCTTTTTCTTCTCTATCCCAGTATGCTTTTTCTACCTTCCATTTCTTTATGCACTGTTACGTGTATGAGACCCAAACTTTTTTTGTTTTGGTTTGGTTTTTTTAACTCAATTGGCAACATAGGTGAAAAATATGATTAAACATAGACAGAGCCTTTTTCATAGGGCTCAAGCAAATCAGGGTGGGAGCCTGCCCAAAGGGGTAGTTTGGTCTGAGTGTGTTGGGGGTTGAATTTTTCCCTTTTCTTTCTGTGGATTTTTTCCCATTGTTATGCTAAGTATTTGGTGCTACACCCAGAAGCTCAGATAGCTAAGGCAACAGTTTCTCTCGCAGGGGGGTGGAAAAAGGGGGAACATCGGAAAAGAAGAGGTGGGACAGGGGCCTGCTCTCTGGCGCTCTGGCTCTCTCTCTCGCTTGTCTGGCTCAGAGAAGGATGGTCGCTAGAAACTCCGCTCTGCCATCCCAACGCGAGGATGCTGCCTTCCTTGGCTGTGGGATCTCGCACCTCCCTGCTCGGACGCTCTCTCTCTCCTGCATCTCCTGCCGACCTCAGACATCCTTTTAGAACATTGAGGTCCTTGAGCAGCATCTCTCCTCCCCACTTCCCATCCAGGACACAGACACCATTCACCGTAGTGCCCGTTCTACCACGTGGGATCACCACATCTCCTCCCTGCTCACCGGAGCTGGCAGGCAGCACCAGAACGGGAACTGCGCCACAGAGGAAAGGTGTCAACAACCGGGAGAACTGTTTACTGGGTTTTCTGCTCTGTTGTTGTTTATCTCGCAGTTGTTGTTGTTGTGTTTTGTTTCCCTTGTTTTATATATATATATAAATATATCTCAATAAAGAACTGTTATTCCTACCCACATATCTT
>VXBI01012934.1:296460-333810 GCA_013397375.1 Toxostoma redivivum
AACTCTGAAAGGAAACAAAGGGACTCTGCCGCGGGTTAGGAAAAAGGGTATATAAGCTGCCCTCCCAGAACAGCTGGTGTGGACGGAGTGCTATAGAAGCCAGACCCTCGTTCACCCAGCCTTTCTCCCGGGAGTTGTGTGCTGTCATTTTTGATTGTTGGCTGTCAGGACTGTAACACGGTCACGAATAAATTTTTTTTTTTTTAATTTTTATTATGATTGGGCACATTTTTATTTTTACCTGTAACATTCAGAAAACTCTTAAGTAGCATGACTCGCAACAATGAAAACAGAATAAAGATGATTGGTCCAGAGAGAAGACACCCCATTCCCAGGGTCTGTTAACAGCAAACAGGTGTCTTTATCTTTATTATTAATTCCTCTGTATTTTGATCAATTTAACTTTCCTGGAAAAGGCTTCTTGGCCTTCAGCTGAAAAACAGCTTATCACCCTGAGAAATGGTTCAGAGAACAGAGCTGAAAGGCTTGGGCCTGGAATAATTTTCCACGCAGTTCTCTAAAAGGATACTACACCATCTCTTCTAGCAAATACCTGTCTTTCAAACCTAGACAGAGTGTCAGGGAGTTGATTTGATTTGTTGGAGTGAAGAGCCCTTTAGGCTGATTTTTTTTATTCTATCAAGTGAGAAACCTCACTGGCAGGAGGGTCAGCACCTCCACGGGCCAGATAAATTTGTTCCTCCCTTCCTGCACAGTGACCTGGGCAGGTTGCCATGTTAGTCTCTAACCTATATAGTGCCCAGACCCTCATCAAACCAGCTCACTTCATCCCTTTCTTCTAAGGTCATGTTTGCAACCTCATGTTTTTGTGTTTAGTTAAACATACCAGGGCTACCTTTGATAAGTCTTATGCTTCCAAAAAATGACTCAGCCCAAGCTGCTATTGCCATACTGGCAGGGGAGGAAGGGAAAGGTGTTGCCCTCCTTTAGAGTCGAGTATAATAGCAGTCACCCTTCTCAGGCCAAGCACATTGGAGGAAGGTTCTGGAAGCCCAGAGGCAGAAAGGAGGAAGATGTCCTGAGGTAGAAATCTGTGGGGAAATACTGGGGGTAGCATATGCAACTGCAGAACTGGTTCCCATCTGAATAAGCCAATGAGGCAGATTCTATTAAACTTTTCAACAGCCTCTCAAACTCATCTCTGTCCGGCACTGCTTCTAGTTATAGCACTAACTTGTGTTATACAGGCTGCTCACAGATGGTACTGGCAACTCCATTTTCAGTCCTCCTCCCTCATCAGGATGAACTACAGTAATAAAAAAAATGACAGTTCTCTCCCACAGTCCAGTCTAGACTGCAAAATAGTGTACTGAATCTTAAATTTGTCCAGCCTGAAAATCAGGTTTTTTTCATAGATATGAAGAACATTTTTATTCAGTAAGGTATCATGGACACTGACTTCTATGTGTGGTGTTTTTATGTATTGGATCAGGCCCTTTGTAAGTTTTTATACTGAAACTTCTAGTTTTTCCTCTTTCAGACACTTTATAAACAAACTTGGTAGGGCTTTTCTTTCCTGAGGTTTGCATTTAATAATTCTTGGGTAAATTTTTTCTTTATTTTTCAGACTCTTTAATATTTTTCTAGTGGCAATTCAAGTCACAGTGCAATAGGTACATGCTAGATTTTATTAGCTACTTTCCCTTAGAAACTACTAGCAAACACCCAATGGTCATTGACAGACCCCCATTTCCATACTCCACAATGAGAATACAAAGTATTGCTAACTTAGTCTTCTATGACATGCAGCTGTGATCATATTTTTCTAGGGGGAAAAAAAATTATTTTTATACACCTATTACTAAAGTAATGGAATAGAGAGCACTGGCAAACATTTTTTTCTCCTGAGATGTTCGAGCACATTAGCAACGCAGCCATCTGGAGAAGCCTTTACGTTTTGATTGTAATAGCTACTCAATATGATTGTTGTATTATTGAACATGTTATTTTCAGAAGAGGAAAAATCTGGTCAGTTAATGATCACAAAATCTGACTCTGCCATCAACTTTCTATGCAATTTTGAGCCAGATCATTTAAACTCTCAGTGTTTAAGCTTGTTCATACATAGAACAGAAATAACAAAGCTTTTGAGCCAGTAGATAGATTTGAAAACAGTTATGGAAATAAAATTGTCTGAATTATTTTCTGGCATTTAAAGAGTTATAGTGACATAAGGAAGATATGAAGTCCACCTATTTATATTGAGGTGATACAAGTTAATTGGAAAAAAAAGCATCTATTAACTGAAATTATCTTTATTGAGCAATGCTAATGATATAATTCAGGACCCAGCCCTCCATGCCATTTTCATTGCCTTTTACAGATAGGTACATGGGAGAACTCTTCTCTTTAATAGGAAACATGGGCTTTTTTTCCCCAAGTTTGTACCATGTTCATTCATTGTAAATGTGAGTCATTTGTCTGCATGCCCTGGTACAACTCCTCAAACTGTCTTGAGAAGGGTTTCAAGGTGCTTCTAGAAAGATGAAAAGGATTAGGGAAAAAATGGGCGTTTTTAAGACTTTCTGTGTGGAGTTAGGGGAGAATTGGACACGGACTTTAAGTGGCAGATTCAGAGCAGCTTGGAGACTTTGGTGCCAAGAACAGCTCTGCATATCCCACAGACTTTCATTGACTTGATGCAGATACCATTCTAATTTTCTAGAAACTTTGTTTCAATATTTGTTGGATCCTCAACAACAATTTTCCTAGAGCTCAAAATTTCTAATGATTTTCATCAATGCTTTGATCCAGAAAATTTTTGGTATCTCTCTACGGGAACTGCTTCGGTTTTACTTAAGTTCCACCTGCACAAAGAAAGGAGCTGCGATTTAATTTGACCTGACTTCCTGGCCAGCCTTTAGCATAGTGCTCAGGACATTCCTCCAGCATAGGAAACTGCAAACTCCAAGTAAGTAACTGAGCAGTCAGAACTAGAAGAGTAGTACTAGATAGCACTATTTATTAAACTAACTGTGGCTTCCACATGTGCTACTTTGTTTAAAAGTAATGGATCTCTTTCGTCTGAATATCTACAGTTTGTGGAATATTTAATTTCCTATTAATTTTATGATTTTCTTCTTCTGCTAACAATGACTAATTTCACCAGGAAAGTGTGGCAAGAATGAAGATACTTTCATGGATTCAGAAATTATGCTAATATATTTAGGTCTATATTTTACTTTGCACTTGGAGTATAAAGAGATAAATCCTGCAGTTCCTGCTTAAACTTGAAAATTATAAGAATGTGGGTTTTGTCCATAAAATAAGAAATTCTCTAATAATCTTGTGTCTTGGGAGTTAAAGACATGCTTTTTGTAATAGACACTGAGGAACATCTTCTCACAGGTACATAGTATAATACTGTAATTCCAATTTTTGCTAACCTTTACCAAAAAAAAAAAAGAAGCAACTTCTGAATTCAAATCAAATTTCTGAACAGTTGTCTGGGATTGAGGAGGAAGGATGATTAAAGGAACAAGGAAGCATATCAGCATATATTATTTTACTGAAACTTTGTCCAAAAAAGAGTCCTGAGTTTTTTAGTCTTCAGGGATAAAAACAATTTATTGAAACCTTAATGGAGAACAAAGGTTTACAAGAAGGAAAATACTTCCAAAATGTACCAGAGCTTGAAGAGAAGAGGGAACAAAGCTTTTTATCACTGGGAGATAGTGCATTTCAAAATTGTCTCTAGGAAGGTGGCTGCAATATGGAAAATGGCTACAGTTTGCTACAACATTTCTACTGATGTTACAGAATATAGGAAACTGAGAAAAAGTGGTACAAGGTACAAGAGTTTATTTTATGACTCAAATAAACCTCTGTTTGACTTTTCCCCAGTCTACCACAGTTGCAGACAAACCTAAGGAGTAGAAAAACTGGGCTTTGTGTAACTTTCCAGAAAGGCAGTAGTAGCACAGAGAGAGCGCGTGCTGTGTAGTAATTCCTCTTTATGCAAGCAGTCATCAATGAGTTCATGTAATCTCTCTCCACCCCCACTGTTCTTCCACTCAGCAGCTCTCTGCCAGCACCCACACAGTGACTCACCCAGACAGCCCTTTCTACTATATACTTACAGAAAGGTTAGAAACATTTGGCTGTTCCTTTCCTGTTCTCCCCATCCCCCTTCCTAAAAGTGACTTCAAACCACTTGCAAAGATAGATACTTTTGAAAGTTTTACTTTGAAATAGTTAGATGATTGGCATTGCTAGAATTAAGTATCGACTATTTCTGCCTTATTTTCAACAAACTGATCCTTCAATGATCATGACAATGTATACTCAAGTAAAAGTGCCTTCTGGCCTTAAAAGTGGATATCCATAGCCTCATGATTTTGTTATGAAGCTGCTCTTTCCTTGCCTTAATTTTTAAAGGAGTGTGATGAATTCAAGACTGCACTAATGAAATCTGTATCTTCCCCTCTTCCTCGGTCTCTTGGAGATAGATTCAAAACAGTTGAAAATTGTACCATTCGTTTTATTTCTTTTTATGTTTTACATACAAACCTCAACGTGGCAAATCCTTCTTCTTCCTCCCCTCCCAATCTCTGAACGTGTCTTGGTTTGAAGGACAGTTGTCTGCTAAGAAAGGCAGGAGCCTCTCTTGAAATGGAAAATGTAAACCCCCTCCCTCAAAATTATTATAATTTTGAACTTAAGGGGCTCTCAGGCAAAGATGTGGGAATAGGAAAACCAGTTCTTTACTAGGAAATTTAAAATAAAAATGCAGTAATACAAAAAAACACTGACAGAGTCAGAATACAACCAGACACCCTGTTGGTAAGGGTGTTGGTAGCAGTCAGATTAAATAGTGGCTGCAGTCCTCCTGGAGTAATAGATGTGGTTCTGTTGAAGCAATGATCCTGTAGAAGGGTGTAGTTTTCTTCTGAAGATCCAGTGGTGGTGTAGATGGCCCTGGTCTTCCTCTGGGAATCTAGTGGAAAAAGGCTGCTCTGACGTTCTAAATCTCAGTTTTTATCTAGGTAGGAAATGCTTGGCTCCTCCCTCTGGTTGGAGCATCTCCCAGTGGTATGATGTAATTTTCAGCCATGCAATGAGACTCAATGACCCGTTAACAGAAGATATCTCCCTGGACAGAGGATGGGTCGTGGAAGAGATAAAGAAAACTGCCCTACCTGGTTTAAACAGCTGGCCTATTAACATAGGGTATCTCCCCCGGAGTTAATGAGAAATAGGTCATGGAAGAGATAAAGAATGCTGTTCTGGTTTCAACAGATGGTGATAGAATACATACTGCTGAATACATCTTGCATTGCAACCTAAGAAAGAATGTTACAGAAAAAAGGATTCAAATAGCTTGTTTAGTCCCAGAGAGTGTGGTTTCCAGTGGTCTTAGATGGGAAAGACCTAATATTGAACAAACTACCTGGTAATAAAGAAAGGTCATAAATGTAAAATAGTAATTTTTCCCCCTTTAGGCAATCAGCTGTTCTACCTTGGGTCTTGCTCTAAGGAGGACTTGAAGGTGGAATGAAATGAGAATTAGTTCCTTATTCCTGGTTGCCTTATTCCTGGCTGACAGCTCTTAATTTCTTATTTTGTAAGTCTGTGCAATATCCTCTGTGAAAATATTTCAGATGGATTTGTGTTAAATTGCTTGTTATGTTGTTGTGTTCTTATTTATTAACTATTAACCTTCTGTTTACTTAGAAATGAAATATTAAATGAAATTACATGGTGAGAGATGAAAAGGACAGAGAGATAAAAAGATTTGTGCAGATGTAAGACTTGTCACCCACAAATACAACAAACTTTTCTTACCAGTGACAGCTATCTCCCAAGACTTAAGCACTCATGAAAGTTCTCCTAAAAAGGGAGAAACAACTTGGAGATAAAAATGAAGAGAAAGTATTTTCCAGAAATTACTCTTGATGTCAAGTCCAGCCTGCACTTATTACTGCATAATGGTTCTGTTGGTTATTCACAGGAAACACCTATGTATACTTTTTTACAACAAAGCCAAACCCAATTCTTTTCTGTAGGAGCATTTGTGATACGAAAGGAATTCAGTGTGTTGAGCAGAAATAAGGTTTGATTCCAGAAACAGACTGACCCAGACTACTTCACATATCTCTTTCTGTTTGCATTGACATTGCAGATCAGAGAACATGTTCTGCATACATCTTTATTTTCACTTGTTTTGATGAAATGTCTAAAAAACATGCTTGGGTAAATTTCAAGCACGTTACCTTCTGCTGAAAGAGGTAAAAATGAAGCAGCTAAATTTTAAACATGTCTGCAGCATGATCCCATGAATGTTCTGTGCTGCAGGGACAGAGAACATCTCTGTCTGTAAGAACTCTTCACAGCACAGACTGCCTGCTCAGTCCAGAAGGTCTCAGCAAGATCTTTTATTTAAAGCCTTTATAGAATATCAGAGTCTGATTGTCAGCATAATGTTCTCTTTCAATGGTGTTCAAACTCAGAGACCTCTGCATTCTGCATGTCTTGTACCTTGGAGACCTGCCTCCTCTGCTCTGCTCATTCCCAGAATAGATTTGCTTTCCCTTCTTTCTCTTTGGGAGTTTCAGGGTAATAGGGAGAGGTGTCTCTCCCCTCTTCATCATCATTTTGTGTTGTTCTCCACTGCTTTCTGTAGTCTGCTGTTTTCATAGTTACGGTAGATGAAATACTGATCTTCGGCAAGCTCCTGAGGGAAAATAAGGTCTTACTGTTTATGTGAACAACTTTCTTTGCTAGTCCCATATACTTAAATATACTGGACTACTAGGGAAGAAAATTACTCACCAGGATACATTTAATAAAGGCAAATGTAACAAAACAAGTGAGCATTTCTTCTCTAAGTACAACAGAAATTAAAACATAAATTAGCACAAATAACATAAATCATCAGTAAGTTCATAGATTCTATCAATAGTGTATATTAGTTAGCAAGGTCCAGTTGTGCCCTGAGGCTCAGGAGCACTCCTAAATTTAGGCTCTGTGCATCTCTGTTTGCTTCCTATAGATCTTGTCTGCCTGACTTGCAGGAGTGTCCATCTCCTGTCTGGTCTGATAAGCACTGTCTAACAGGGCAGTGGGAATAATGGGGTGGCCAAGCTGGGCACTTGAAAGGATGAGTACCTCTTCATGCATAGTTTGAATCAGAGGGCAGTCTGCTCTCAAACCCTCTGTTTGGTAATTGGTTGACAAGATTTATCTGAGAGCTGCAGAGCAGACATAACTATGTGGCACCAACTGGGCCAACATGCATTTGGCTGGGATTGGACATAGTCCCTTGCAGGGTACCTGGGGGTAGTGGTCAAGATCACCTGCATAGCCTTCCACTCCAGGGATGAAAGGATGGGGTGATGTGTATTCAAACTCTTTTAATACTGAACACTACTGTATAGAGGTTTGTGTGGAACGACTATTTCTTTCTCTCTTTTTAAAAATATACAGAAATGTATTGTCCCAATTTTAATTGGGTGGTTAAAGTTCAGTTATCACCACAGAAACTTTTAAAAGAGACTACTACTGATGCACTAGAAGAAAACTTGCATGTTTGAGCAAATCACATTTACTTGGCAGTTCTGGAACTCACAAGATGCCTATTTTCACCTGAGAATAACTTTTCAGGTGCTGGATCCCAGCTTGCTTATCAACAGATATGTTTCTCTTCGGTGTTCTCTAAATTTATTTATTCTCTGTCTTTTTTATGCACTAGGCATTTAGTGGTGCCTGGATCTGCTCCTGCAGATCGTGACAAGAACTCCAATCTTTTGTGAAGTACACTCATGAATTTGTGTGCTGCAGACCTGCTTTGAGAGTTAGTCTGAGCATCTCTGGACTGTGTGAAGTAAATATACATATACATATTTAAATAGAGACTTATGATCACATGGGAGATTTCAAATTCAAATGACAGCTGGGAGCCAGCTCCCTGATGTACTTTAATGCAATCTGAATCCTTTTTGGTCTTGCAGGCCTGTGGAGAATCTCCTGGTATTTCAGGAGGGAATACCCTTTTTCTTCTAACCCTGGAGTTTACATCTGTCAAGCGCATAGTCTAGTATTTTCTGCAGAATGTGAAAAGAAGTGAGGCATTTCCCTTTCAATTTCTCTGCAGCTTTACTAGTTACATTTGTTCAGATGAAAGCTAAAAAAAAGTTAGCCATGCATGCCCCCTTCTATATGGTAGAATAAAGTAAAGCCAGACAAGTGAAAAACAGATTTGCCACAGGGGAAAATGCTTCTTTTTTTTATCAACTAATTTTGCTGCTTTTCCACTCATCAGTCTTCACACTCATTTTCTTCACCCCATTTTTTCAGTAATATCTGGGTTAGGAATTTGTTCCCATGGAGCTACCTTTCTGTACTTGTAGTTAGAAGACTGCATCTCTTCTGCTTTTAGTCTCTTTTGTGTTTCTCTACATGCCACCATCAGACTGATGGTACTCAATTTTGGAAAGAATTTCATTTCCCAGGGTTTGACTAAATTTGCAGACTGCTCTTCCAATGCTGGTTCTGTTTTCAGTGTAAGAAACCAAGGGTCGGTTGTTTCTTTTTTCTTTCTCTCCCCCCCCCCCCCCCCCCCTGCCTGTGTCCCTCGCGGCCCTCAGTTTTGTTTGTTTGTTTGTTTGGGGGGGGTTGGGTTGTTTTTTTTTGTGATTTTTTTGTTTTTGTTGTTGGTTGTTTTTTTGGTTTTTTTGTTAGTTTTTTTAATCCTCAACAAGGACCATTTGAGAGGCTTGAACATGAAATAAGTTCTTACTGTTGTAGGTTAATTCTAAGGTCTAGGCATCATCAAGCAAAGAAATCCTAATACCCATCAAGCAGTAATAAAATTTATACAAAGATAAATGCTATTATGTACTTGGATAAATGGGAGTTTTGTTAATAGAGATTAAATATTTTTACCCTGGAGATTGGTTAATGTCAGTCCTTGTACTTTCCTGCAGTGGATGTGAGCTTTGACATTGAACAGGGAGCTTGCTATTGACAGCAATGCAGCTGGGCCTTGTTCCTCTATAATTGAAAGATTACTGAAAATATTTGGAAACTATTAAATAGAGAAGGATTAAGAATTATCTCTCGCTTGTGTAACCATGAATAATTCCATAAACTCAAACTGCTTAATTTATCAAAAAAGATTAAGAAACTACTAGTCAAAAAATTTTAGACACCTCAACAAGATGATAGTATTTGATATTAGAAGTCTTTTTAATCTCCCTTACTAATCCTTTCCAAAATCAAGTTTAAATATTTCTAAAGGTAAACTTTTCATGTGAGTAAATTTTTTTTTGTATGACAATTTTTTTTTTTACTGAAAACATCCCCTTTAGCTGAAGTTTCTGTGGATTGCACCTTCATTCTGAAAATGGTCCATGTTTTTGATGAAAAACTGAAAACTATTTTTGGTTTTAGAATATTTAAACTGAACATTATTCTCTTTTCCAGAAGATGAAAATAACAAGTTTTTAATTATTTTTCTAATGTGGGGTTTCGGGCATTTTTCATGTTATACACTATCTTCTGATCAGCCCGAACTTTACTGCCATCTCAAGTACATAATTAATGGAATTTGAAGGACTGTTATTTAGAGACAGCTGTAGTGTCTGAGTTTAAAAAGTAGTGCTAATTTGAGACTGGAGCACCCATCATGTGAAATGGCCAGGGCTAGCAAATGGATGTTCATATGTATGACTCTTGAGGTTTCTTCTTTTCTTTATGCTCATATAATACAATGAGATTTTTCACACTCAGATGCTGTAATTATCTTCTACTAGACTTGTGATGTGTTCTCTCCCATTTTTCTAAAGCATTAAAATACACATATTCACACATTCACTGTGATTTAAGTCTTGTTCGCCTCTTTATTTTTAAGTTTCATCCTTCATTAAAAGAGCTCTCTTAAGTTTTGGGGGTTTTTCTGTTAGCACTAACTCATACTTTTATTTTTACCTGAAAATCATTAATGACTCATTCTTTTTCAATACTAGCATGGCACTAATTTGCCTTGCAAAAATCTGTTCTCTCTGCATATGCTGGAATGCTCTGGCATCTCTTACTGAGAGCGTTAGTCTTCAAATTGTTAGTTGTTCTGATGAGTTATGTTCATTTTAGGTCCTCCTTTTCATCAAATTACTTCCATAGCTTTTTATTTACTGGAAAATCAGCTTTCCCATCCTTTAAACTACTATCTGGGAAGTTGCTATCACAAATTTAAAATGAAATGTTTTATTTTGGTTATTCATGTCTTGACAAATGCTAATTTTTTTTCCAGTCCAAATGTCTCTATAGATTAACCACTTAATTTTTGGAAGTTTCTCACATTTTGATTTGTCTGCAGTCAAAATTGGCTCCTGATTAATTTCTTGATCACTAATATATAAAATATCTCCAGAATCATACCAGATGTTGATGAGCTAGGACAAGGAGAGGAACACTGTTGGTGCAAGTTTGTGTTTTGCTCCTCAGGCAGCAAATGCACTATGCCCAACTCCAGGATATATTGATACATCTGTTTAAGTCCTGTGGAAGTTATAACTGTGGTTCACTCCAGTTTTGTCTGTCCAGGCTGGGAACACAGCCTCAGAAATTTCCTCAGGTTTTATTTCTACGTTCACAGGTTAGCTACTCCTCTGTTTTTAGGTTTGTTTTGAGCTACTTCTCTTATGCTGTTAGAACTAGGTCCTTCTTCAGCCATTGCCATGCACTGCCTGACATTGCCTTCCTGAACAGTGTTCCAGAATCTAGTTTCAAGAGAGTAGTTCTTATTCTGTCTTATTCTGGCCTATATTTCAACCTGGGGATAATTTCATACTCTGCATTAACTTGATGCATTGTGTACTGTGTCCTTTCCCAGCATTCAGATTAAGATTCTGTACCATGAGTGAGGAATCCTTTCTGAACAGCAGAATATTCAACAATCAATACAGTGCACTGTTAACAAACATGTATGTTTTCTTAAAAACCCCTTAATGAAAATGAGTAAGTAACTCTCCTTGCCATATCTATAAAAGTTTTCCCAAATGGAAATGTTAAATATGTGTCTGTAATTCTCTTTACAGCACATTTTTATTGTCTATCATATGTGAGACTTCTAATGTCAGGTGAATGAACACCACTCATACATATATTCCAACGTCTCATAATTCCATCATGCCAAAGAAAAGCAAAGTTGACCCCCATATCTTCTGTTGGTCCTGCTCCACTAGTTTGTTAAATAGTCACCAGAGGTCCCCTTCAAACAACTTAACAGTTGTTCTGTATCAGGCACTCATATGTCTGATCAAACTCAATATAAGGATATCTTAGTTCATACAAATCCAAAGCTTTGCAAAGGCAATTAAAAGTTTGGTTAAATTTCTTTACTTATTTTAATTTTTTTCCTCAATGTCTGGGGTCCTGATCCTACATTCAAGTAACAAACTTCTTGTTGTGGACCACTACAGTACCTCAAAAAAGTGCATCTAAGAAATTGCAATTGTAGAAAAACAGTCTGGAGCTTCCACCTGCTAGAGAGAATACTGACATGGACACTTCTTTAAAAGTTTTTTTCTTCATATGTAGGTGCTGATTTATAGGGTAAGAAACTTTCTTTTGAGAACATGTCAGTTTAATTTAGATATTTAAAGAGATGGTGTCAATTTGAGGGAGGAAGACAATTTTCTAAAGCAAGGCCTAGAACGTGATCACTGAGTACACAGAATGTGAAACAGGAGAATTTCTGAATGCACAATATTATCTTATGGGAAAGAAGAAAGTATTCATCTTCCAGATACAAAACCAAAACATGTTCTAGACTTGGAGAAAATGCAGTGGTTGATGATGCAATTTTATTTACTACAGTGATTTTTTTTGTTGTTGTTGGATCTATGTATTAATTTTTTCAGTCAATAAAGCCTGTTATGCATATTAATTAGCTGTAGTTGCTTTAATTAACGTTGGAAATGCAATGATTTATAACATGATAAAAAAATTCAATTTGGACAGCTCTCAAGCAAATCACATGTGTTTTCTCCTATTGCTTGCATACTTGAGGAAAATCAGTATCTTATTGCTATTATATTTATTTAGAATATTTATTCAATTCTGTTCTGTGTCTCCATATGATCATGTTGAGCTGTTTTCTTTCTTAGTATTTCTAAGCTGTTGAAATTCCAAGCCAGACAAAATAAGAGTTGAATGAGACCTATTATTGTTTCATTGACTTTAAGCACTCTGCATTTCCATTCCTCTTCACGGAAAAGGTCACTTTAATCAGTAGTGAATACTTCAGAGTTGATAGCACAAAATAATCTTAATAGGTTATTGAATAGCAATTTGATTTAGATGAAATTTTGTTAATCGGAAGAACATGCATTTGCAGCACACTGGAGAGCTCCAAGAGGAGAGTGCTGTTTTCTGGTCTTGACAATCAAGAACTGCTTGACAGAGCTAGGATTTCTTCTTTCAAAGAGAGAATGATTAAAGAAACATGTAACAGCACTCTGTAAATACATTCAAGGGTGTTGCAAGAGAAAGGAAAATACAGTATTCAGATGATCAAAAAGATGAGAAGTAAATTTCAGTAAGCAGGATTCAGATTTGACAGTATGGAATCTTCCTAGCATTTAAGATAGTGAAATGTGGGGATGGCTTCCTTAGGCAGGATATGGAAATTTCAACGTTGATGGTGTTAAAAGCAGGATCAGTGTCTGACAAAGCACGGCCTGGGTGTAGACAGGATATGATTCGTTTCTGAAGCAAGAGAGGAATTAGATATCCTCTCAAGGACTCTCCCAGACATATTTTCCATGTTTCCTCTCATTCTTTGATTTCAAAATTCGCTTCTTTCAATATTTGTGTGCAAAAAACCTAATTCATAAGAAGGACTGAGTGAGGCTTCTGTTTACTTACATACACAATAACATAGTTTCCAAATCAGTTTGCTTTTCAGGAAGGGTTTCAGTTTTGGGGGTTTTTTTCAGCATTCAAAACCACCCAGGCTTTCAGTCTCCTTGCCTGCCAGTTTTGAGCTTCTAAATTGAACCTAAGTATGCTTTCAGCCTCTTAAGTGAGATTCACCTCAATATTAGCCACTAAAAGCTAAGTGTCTAACCAAGCATGGGCATCCAGGTGCCTCCTGTAGCCTATGGGGAGAGGACAGATTCTGTTACAGTTTTTATCTTATCTCTAAAGTGTTACTTATTAAGGATCACTTCTCCAGCAAAATATACATTTCCATGCAAAATATGTTTCCCATGTGTGAAGTTCATTGAAACAGTTTCAAGACTTTTTAGTTCAGAGAAAGTGTACTGAAATGTCATACAAGAATAATAGAGTCATACAGAGTCTGTGATACCACTCACTGCTTATGCATATGCCTCTATTTCTCCTGATGACATGGAATATGTAAATGTGCAAATTTTACTTTTTTCGTAATTGTTACATTTTCATTCATGTGAAAAAAATCAGGATCTGATTTTATATGCAAACTAATCACATTAAGTCATTTTGTAAAAAATAAGATGCTCTCCTCACCTGCCAGAACAAACTTTATTGGTACTGGTAGATCTTTATGAGTTATGCAGTCTTTAAAATTTTGTCACTGATATCACACTCTCAGAAAGAAGGATCTGTTTCTGTTAGAACTATTTCCAAAGCAACAGTTTGTTGCTGTTGCTGTCCAACAAGGAAAGCATATACAGCTCTATGATTTTTAATGTGTGGCAGCAAATCTACCATTGGCTGTGATGAAGCCTCTGTAGGGCACCATGAGTGGATCCTTACAAGCAGTGAGAAGTTCAGGTTGTATCTTGAGCTGATTCCTTGAACTTTTTTCCACTGTTGTTCCTCCCTTGATCAGTGAAAAAAAAAAAAAATTTAATTATGTGAAGAGTACCCATCTCCTTCAGTGCATGTTTGCATTTTTGAGAGGCATGCTGGAATTTCTCCTGCCTGCTGTCCAAGGCATAATTCCCATATTTAGAGTGTCAAACACCAAATATACAAAACACCAAACCAAAAGTTACTCCTTTCTGATGAAGAACTTCACTTACATTTCAGTCACAGAGAAATTGACTTCTGCAGTGTTTCCAGATTTTACCAGCACTCATATCTAAATTTCTTATTCAGTCCATTCTCACAGTGAAGTCAAAGTGGATTTAATAAATCAATTCTTTTTCTGGGAGTAAAAACGTATCACTAGTTAATAACATTCAGTGTATTAGAGTATTGCAGGAAAGCTCAGGGGATTAACTCCTGACTAGAAGTTAGTAAAAATGTAAGAAAAGTGGCCTGTATAGTGGAAGATAATAAATATACCTAAAAATCCATTGCCTTTGAATAGACAGGTCTGAAATGGAGTAAGAAAGTGTTCTTGTGCAGAAGGGCATCTTTGAAAAAAAATTCATTTTAATGCTCAACCATGAGAAATTATAGACAGAATTTGATGCATTTGTCCTCTTAAGCATTCCACATATTACAAATAAACAAGTATTTGCCACACATCTAAAAAACTCTGAAATAATCAATGACAGTGAATAAATTATTTCTTTCCTTTTCATATTAAAAGATTCAGGTCATATAGCCATCTCACATCTAGTAATATCTTCTCTTTGAAGTAAAACAATTTTAGCAGCCAATAATAAAGTAGATGTACTGCAATATTGCCACAGGGTTTCATCCAGTGAATTCATCCTTTAGTTCTCACAGCTGTGGCAGGATCTTGCTGCTACTGGGCAAAACCTTGCAAAATACCTTTCTAACCTTCTCTTTAAGCCTGTGGCTCCCTAAGGTGCACCTCAGGCTCATTTAGGAGCTTGGCTGGAGCTCCTAAATGTTTGGATTTCTGTCTGTGACCAGGTTTTCAATGGTTGCTATTCTTTGGGATGCAAGCAGCCAGTTTTGTGTGCCCTGGGGAGGAGCTAAGTACTTACGTACGTAGATGTTCTGATGGCTCCTGTGATAGAAAAGACATGGCTTTACTGAAGGAAGCAGAGACAGATAAATCCCTGGCTTCAAAATCATGTGAACTGACTGCATCATATACGCAGAATTTAAAGCTAGCTCCTTCTATAGTGTTTTAGTTTTGGGGAGAGGTGGCAGGAACAGTTCGGAGCTGAGCCGGTAAGAGAGCTAACAGTAAAGTGGTGCAGACATCAGGGACTAATTTTTCAGTGTGCTCCTTGGCCCTTTTCAGGGTACTTGTCAGGGTAGCTGTGCTTTGTGGCTAAGTGCCATATGACAATGATACTAAAAAAAAAATAAACAATGCTGTGTTCTGAAGTATAAACCTCTATTTAGTTGAACTGCTAGAATACCCCTGGATGTGACTTCATCCTGGGTCAACGGGTGTTTCTTCAAAAAGGTTCATTGCATTGGTTTTGGAAGTCACATGGCCTGGACACCATCCTTTATAAGCAGTAAGTATGTAGCTGCCTTATTGTGAAAATTTAAAAAATTTTGTAACATGGACCTGAGCCATTTCTTGCTTGTGAATCCCAAAGAACAGTCCAGAGCAAATTTACTTTGCTAGTATAAAACATTTATAGTATCATGCCTCAAAGGTTCTCCTCCAGAAGAAGGCTCTGCTGTGCCCAGCTGCTGCTCATTTCCAAATACTGAGGTGGTATGACCCTATTTTGTGTTTGTGTTTGTTTGTGCCAGTACTTCTGTAATTTGCTTCAGGCAAAAGCACCTATTTAAATTAGGTAGACTAACATTTCTGCTTTTATCAGCAGTGAATTAGAGAGCTAAAAGGGAGGCAGTAGACTGTCCTACACTGCTTTATGATTTCAATTCTAACCATTTTTTGTACCAAACTCTTTATTTTTTCTGCTCTGAGGTACCCCTTGGCTATGAGTAGACCAACACTGTGATTGTTTCCACAGTAACAAAGACTTCAAAAAATGGAATGAGCTGCAGGAAAAAAAAGAAAAAAAAAAAAAAGAAAAAAAAAAAAAAAAAAAAAAGAAAAAAAAAAAAAGAAAAAAAAAGACAAAAAAACCACAACCCAAAAGTTGTAAACAAAATAAAAATGAGTGGCAGAGACACAACATCTGAAGTCTAAAGGTTTTGTTGCTCCTTTCCAATGATCCAGCCTAATGTGAGAGTGATGATACGAGTTCATCTCAAATTCACTAAAGTACTCTCTTTCTAGAAGTCTATACTACCATGGCATTTGCACTCACTAACTCATTTCCTCTCCTCTGGCTCAGATTCTTTAAGTGCTTGAACCTGCACGCAGATCAGATCCTTAGCTGGAGATGTCAACTTGGGTGTCATCCTGCCAGTACTGCCCCTAAACGCCACTTAATCCAAATGCGGGATCTGTCGGACAAAGTACTGTTGCATGTTTCAAGGATACTGATTTATGCCAACTTCATGTTATTTAGTCGTATCTCTAACTAGATGCATACTCTTGGGTTGGTTAATTTGTTGTGGGTTATGTTGGGTTTTTTTTAGACTAAGTAGCACAGGAATGGTTATTAGAAAACATGCATTCTGCTTTTGAATCTTTTACTGGTATATATTATATAAAAATTAAAATATTATGATGTTTCATGCCTTGACTTCCCTACATGTAGAAAGGGAAGTATAATACGTCTTCACTGTCTACTGTTTTTGAAAGGAAGTTGTTTCAAAATGCACAGTTTTGGCAATCTTTTCTCTCATTTAAGTATGCTTTGTACCAAAAATATATAGTTAGCTCCAATATGCCCAATGCCTAAATATTGTAACATTCCGCAACAGATTTTTTTTTTCAGTTCTGTGAACTCTCATACTTGTTTTGAAATATTTCATAAGATATGCTTAGCACTTTGCCTGAACTTGGTGCTAGAAGCAGCAAAACTAAGGTGCATTCTGTCTACATAATACATATCAGAATGTTACAGTGAATGATTTTTGGCTGTGTAGAGTGTAATACTGTCGAAAATAATAGAGATTCTTTAAAATGCAATGCACTACATGCTGATGGCCAGTTGTGAAAATGAAAATGTTTCCTATTTGTGGGCCTAGAACTCCTTGGAGACTATCACAGCCCCACACAAGGGAGTGGAAGAAATCCACAAGAGAATCCGTCTCTTGTGCCAGGAATCAAGCCACATTTCAGAGGAAATGAACTGGAGAAGTTTGGCCCACTGCCTCTGGTAATTGCTCCTGCAGTCAACCTACCAGTCTGCTTCAGAGCTGTTGGAGTTCCCACATTTGAAAAGCCCTTTGGACTTTACAGCTGAGACCTCTCAGGCACATGCATTCATATCTCAGAATTAAAATATAATTTGTTTTGGCTAAACAGTCTCTAAATCTTTCCTTCCTCCAGATGGAAGCATTTCTGCAATTAAGCATTTGTCAATGTTGGCATAAGTAACCATGTCCCCTTTGGAATATTTTCAAAACAAATACACAGTAAATGTGAACAGAGTGATCCAAAATCATCTTTTTTGTCAGGAAAGGGTTGTTCATTGCCTGGTTTGGTTTTCTTCTGCTTTATTTTCAGAGTACATGCTCCTTTAACTGGTAAAAAACACAGTCCTCTGGGGTAGTTTCAATCAAGTCTAGTATTGAGGTTGATGAAGGAGGTTCACCTTATCTGTCTTCTATATAAGGATGTTGATCTTTAGTAAAGGAAAAGTTAAAAAAAGAGTGAGAAGGTTTTATCTAAATGTGACCTGGCTAATCCAGTTCTGCAGAGATCACCCATTCAAAGCCAGGAGATTGAATAAGATTTGTTCATTTGTCATGATATGCAAGCTTCATTTAGTCTACATATAGTGAGTGAAACACAACTAATAATGGGGTTTTCTCGTATCTCCAAGGGCTCTCATATCAGTGGTAAAAATAACAGCAGAAGTGAGTTTGAGGCCTCCAAGCTGTAAAACGCTATCAAACATTTGTTGGGAAGTCTTGAATCTAACTCCATACTGATAAAACTTTAGCAAAGCTTGCTAAAGGTTTATCAGTATGAAGTTGGAGTCAGGTTTTCACAGATGCCAAAGAGAAGAGCAGTCAGATCATTGGTACGTCATGAATTTAATGAACACTGAAACATAATAAAAGTTGCTGACAGTAGATGTCTCTCATATCTCAGCCCACAACACATACCGTCAGTTATTTCCTGTGTCTCCTAAAATGAGAAAACTGTACAATAGCAAATTCTTCTTTTTAATGACACTTACAACTTCCAAATGACTATTACTCTAATTTACTTATTAGATTATTTTAAATTTATTCTGAGATGGGCAGTCTGTTTAGGATAAAATTAGGTATCTTACCAACCAAAATCCACTCTGGCTCTTGATATATTTTGTAGGAAGTCAGAGAGGAACAGGAGAGAGGTGTCAGTATAAACAACAGGAAGGAAAATGTGATAACCAAGTTTCACAGAACATTCACCTTCACATGGTTTTAAATACTGGTGATATTTCTTAGGAAAGGTTTTCACCATCTCTTTATCAGGTATGCATAGGGTTTCTACAATGGAACAGAAGTTTTGGGGTTTTTGTCCTTTGCCTGAGTTCTAATGTCCAGTTTGGATTATAAAAAAAATATATATTTTTTGAGTATTTTACAAACAGCGATTTGGGGGGGTTATGGTTTTTTTTGTTTTGCCACTGTTATTTTTCTGCACTTACATTAAAACTGAATTATTTTACTGCTTCTTGTGAGTTTTTATTAGATCTGAAGACTTCCAACCCGCCATCCTGGAAATACAAAATTTGGGGATTTGTATGGAAGCTCAGCCTGCTTCATCTGACTATAAAAACTCTGACTTCTGTGTGTTTGGTATTTTGCTCCAGCTTTAAGGGCTGTAGTTTTATCCTGTTTTAACATGAATCAGCTTTGAAGTTACCTGAGATTCAGTCATTCAGGTTCAAAAAACTTTGAATGGATTTTGTTTTCATTTTTGTTGTTCCAGAATACTGAGCCCCAAGTGAATAGTGGAGGAGGCACAAAAACAATAAAACAGTAATTTCTGTGACTTTTGACCCAAAGACTGAAATAACTGATCCCATGAAAATTTTAGTTCAACTCCTTGGACAAAGGTGATTAGATAAATCAGAGATAGAAAGAAACTCTGAAGCAAGTCTGCAAAGCTTTTCAGTCTTTTTTTTTGGTCTTAATTAAGTTATTATTAAAGTTGCATGAGCCTCATGAATTTTTTCTCACATAAAATGGTAAAAGTATAAATGAGGCTTTGAGGTTTGTGAAGGAGAGAGTGTGGTTGGAAAACTGGAGAAACAGTTTTGACCAATTTTTTTTTCCATTACTCCATAAAGCCAATCACTTTTTGGCAAGCATTGTTACCTCTATGTCTCTCTGTCAAGGGCAGGAAGGCAGCTGTGTACATCCTTTTTGGTTACTTTCTTTTCCTGAGTGAGAGCTTTGTTTCGTAGGAGGAGACCACTGAAGTGAACATACAGCATGCCTGACATAAATCATAGCTATTTGACACTGAGTATAATAGCCAAAGTATAAAAATGATCTTCAGGAAATAATGGCAGTTTCTGAATTTCTCGATTGTGGAAACAATTAACTTCTTGCCTCAGAATATATCATTAGGTAGATGTCATTTTAAAGGGCTAAATATTGGGAATATTTACATGGTCTGATTTACAGATCAACCATTGACCTCATGACTGCTTTGGAAAAAAAATCCCCTAATATCATCCTAGTAAAATAAAGAGTGCACCAAACCTTTGATGCACTATGTAGCATGAGAAGTATTTTTCCTTGACAGTAAAAATCTCCATGCACTGCCTGAATCCCTGAGAGGATTGCCTCCCTGTTAGCACACACAGACAGATACATCAGTACAACTCTTGGAAACAAACATCTCTTGATAGTACAAAAACACAGCAAAAATATTCTTTCTTCATGGATGTACTGGTGAGTCTGTGACATTTTACAAAACTCCTATCATTAGGGTATTTTAGGGGATGGCCTGTGTGAAATACCCTCATAACTGTCTAACTGTGGGAAAAGCAGTGATAAAATGAGGTGAGATGTGCATCTTGTTGCTTAGGAGAAGATCCTGCAGTTTTAGCTGGTTACACATATTTTTCTGCATGAGGGCATCTATAAAAGAATGAAATTGTTCCCTTTTTTACTGTTTAGTGGGAGTTTCACAGCCACAGAGGTACTGCATTAAGGATCTCAACCAACATAATCTTAGGAGATGATACAGTGGGGCAGATCAGATCCTTGCAGTTTGGAGTTGCTCCTTGCTGTCACCCTTCTAGAGTATTTTCTGTGTTATTGTTTGTTACTGCCTAATTTGAAAGACCTGTCTGTAGCATGCTTCTCTTCAAAATAAAGGATAATTATAAATTTTCCTCCAGGCTATAGTACACCCACTGCCTGATGCCTCTCCCTTTAATGAGGTTCATGACCATCTTGGGCAGGGCTCCCTAGCTTGCCTGCCTCAATTCTGCTTTCTGGCATCAAGGAATTATGTTTTGAAGACCTGCACCACATGAACTATTAATGATGCTCTACTTGCCTTGCTTTACTTTCTTCTGAATTCAGGTCCATGCTACAATTCTGCCTTTAAAATTCTGTTATCCTCACACTCTTCATAACCTGACTACAACTCTTATTCCCTGGGTTTTTCTTCAATTAATTTTAACTTGTAGGGCAATAACAGGAGTTTGGCAGTTGGAGCTACTCCTTAAATGCTCTTTTGTCATATTAAACAGCTGACATTTATTTTGTAAACTGCAATTATTTTATTGTATTTCCAAAAAGATCATGTTGTCACAATCAAATTGTGCCATCAGATTTTTTTCCTTTTACAGTCTCTAGAACTGGATAAAATTGGTACATGAATGTTTTGACCCACAAGTCTTTAGGCAATGTTTAGGGAGAAGAAATATTGATGGCTGTAACAGTGGTGGGAGTTTGCACCACCTAGTTAGTGGTTTATCTCAGTCTCTTCTGCCTTCGTTCAGAGTCAGGATTAACAAATACACAAAGGAAATGGATTTTCTCGTGTTTGGGCTTGGTACAGAGTGTTCAACAGCACTTCTAGCTACCTGCCAGAAGTGAGCAAAATGGAGGAAGATCCAGCTGCTACAAGGTCTCTTAAAGCTAAACAGTCCAATAGAGAATTAACACCTATATTATTTATCCTTTTAACCCAGTAACTAAATTCCCATGACCCTCAGTGTGACCCTGACTGACCAACCAGAAACTACTACCTGAAACCCAGGAAAAAGGAACACCAAAAAAGACAACACCCAAAATCCTCCATCTTGTTCCATACTTAACTACTATACTATAAAAAACTCAAATTTAAAACCGTTTACCATGTGAAAGCACACACACCATGTTAAATTTCACTATACACCCATGATTTCAACTTCATCACTCAAATTTAGAAGCCTTCTCCAAGGCCTCAGGTCAAAAGCAGTGTTCTCCAGGATGTCAGTGCCAGACAGCACAGAAAGATCAAAAACCCCAGGTTTCTTGGATCCAACAGATGGCTTCTCTCATGAGTTTTGGTCCTAAATCTTAGTTGCCTTAGAGATGAGTTTTTCAAGCTGCCATCCAAGCTAGAAGGACAAAAGTCCAAATCTTGAGTTTTGTTCTGGGCTCATCTCTATTATGATATCTGGATTATGCTCCTTTGAAAAATTTTTCTTTCTCAGTTCAACTCTGGACTGAGTTTGGAAGATGAAGATGATTATTGCTGTTGGTCAGGCTTTTTGTGAGGTTATTCAGTCTTTTGTGTGACATTCAATGATTGTACATGACATATTTCTATTTGGGAAGCAAAAAGCACAGCATGTTCATATGGAAGGTCTGAGTTTAAATCAAAGACTTTTAATATTTATATCAACAAGTAAATAAACAAGTCTTAGAGATAAAACTTGGCCCTCAGAAATCTGTCATGATTAAGGCTATGAACCTCACACAGGATTCTTGTACCTTGCAGAAAATAAGAACAACTGGAGCTTGGATGTAATATGCTGATCCAAATATTTGTGTAGGCTGTACTCTGTAGTGAATGGAAGAATGCTGGATGAAAAAAAAAAAGGTAGTTTTTCTGCAGTTTTGCAGATCTGTTTTGGCTTTAGGTAGTTCCTTTTGTCTCTTGCCTATTTGGCTTCATTGGAAGCTGTATGAAGGTTTGTTAATAAAATTGTGACTTCTGGTCTCTGTCAAACTCAATAAATCAAACTTTTACATTCATGCTTGATGTTTCTTACCTTACATGAAGTAAGTCTGCTACATAAAGATGCTGATAATTCCACTGATCCTAATTACTTCTTCAGCTTGTTGGGTTGTTAAAGCTGAGTTGTTAAAACTACCAGAAAGGTCAGGTCATGAGCTAGCAGCAGGGCTGTACATCAGTCCCAACCCCTCCAAGACTATCATGATGTTCTCAATATCTCCCATGAGCAGAACTGCATTTATGACCTTGTCAGAGGTTCAGGCTACAAATGTTCAGATGTCCTTGGGTTTGCCTGTGGATGTCATCTTCCTCTTTGCAGAGATTCAGTCTACTTCAGTGATATATAACCAGATGGAGACTATTGCATGGGGGAAGGGAATAGCCCCATCCATGCAAAAGCTGTCAAACGCTTCCCCTCTGGGGACTATCTAAAGACAGCTATGATCATTATTCTCCAGCTCTAATTCCCTTCACTTTCTTCCCTCACTTTCCCACAAAATATTGTGGAGAGACAATGCTACAGCTATTGACTCCTTTTTTCTCACATTAATTACACCACTCTTTCCTCAGCTGACTCTCTATTAGAGTCATTATTCAAATGTCATAGACTAAAAGCATATGGTGTCTGTTCATTACCAGGAAGCAGTAACTGGCAGCAAGGTAGCAGTAGTACACTCCTGAGATAAGTATTTCTTAAAAGTGAAAATGCCATTCTCCACTCCCATGACAAGAATCACTGAAGTGCATATGTGCAGCTGTATATAGCCCTTCCTTAAAACAGCCATGCCATTTGTAATCCTCTTTTGAATAGAATGCTACAGTAGCTAGGATTGCAATGTACCATTTTTAGCACTTATCACAAAGCAGCAGACAGCTGGGCTTTTACATTACAAAACAGCCACTGCTACAGCAGTGGCTTAGACGACAGTGAAATACTGTCCATGATGTATGATCTTGAGCAATGTCTAGTGGCCAGAATAAAAATCAGTCTGACTTTTCAAAACACTAAATGCAGCTGAAAGGGCTATTAAAATGGGCCATAAAAATTGAAGTATACAGCTGAACCAGGAAAAGAAAACATACATTTGCTCTCAGGCTGGCTAAATTACCTGGGTTCCAGAGTACTAGGTTTTAGAGAATAATGTCACAAGAGCTGAGGTAGTACTCTAGAGGGGAGTGGTTAGGCTGGCTCTCTTGGAGAGTTATGCTGCTCCATAATCTTCACCTCAGGACAGATGATGACCACTTCACATAGTCCCGTATTCAATAGCTTTGTTGTTCATTCACTGTTAGTGGTAACTTGGGTGAGCAATTTAATTTCCTATGTATATTTCAGGAATGACTGCACAAATAGATGATTTTACCTATCAGAATTGATGCAAGTGTAAGCTGTCTCCTTGAGGATGGCTTGGTTAATTTCTATTTAGTGTTAGCCACTCGGTTAAAGAGAATAAAACAATGTGGCTGATCATTCCTATTTAAAATAGTGCAGTTAGGCCCAAGACATTCTTGAACAATTCAAATGGGGTAGATTCTTTCTGAATCAGTCAAAGCAAAGACTAAATTCCTAAACAGACACAGAATCACAGAATTTGCTGAGCTCAGAGAGACTCACGAAGATGACTGAATCCAACTCCTGGCCCTGTGCTGGACAGCCCAAGATTTACACCATGTGCCTGAGAGCATTGTCCAAATGCTTCTTGAACTCTTTCAGGCTAGTGCTGTGACCATTTCACTGGGCAGCCTGTTCCAGTGACCAACCACCCTCTGGGTGAAGAAACTTCCTCTAATATGCAGCCTAAACCTCGTATAACACTACTTCAGGCCATGAATCTCCTAAATCCAAAACTGTTAGTCAAGCACATTTTACAGTCAAGTTTTACCAGTTGAGAGAGAAAGGAAGATTACAAGTTATTATCTATGACAGCAAATTGCATTTAGTCTTCTCTGCTTTGAGCAGGACTGAACCTTGAAGCATCATTGCTGAGGTAGTCACCCATCTACAGAGAGGTCTGATGTCAGTATGAGTAGGTCTCATTCCCTCAGAAATACGATGGTTCAGATTTTCTTCTCATGAAGATTGAATGACAGAACAGTATAACTGCTCAGAAAATTGAAATATTGTGCTCCCCTCAGGCTAATCTCCAAACTTGCTTAAATATTTCCTATTTCTTTTAGCAGCTAGCACAACTCACCAGCATTGCCATTTGCCTTGTGCAACTTGGAAGCAGTGTCTGGAAGTGGTGAAGAAGAGCTCAGCTGGGTTAGTGCCAAACTGCTACTGCAGCTCTTCATTAGCACACACAAAGGGATGCTGCTTGGACGTGAATAAATTCATTTGACTATTTCCAGTGAAGCTGCAGTGACAACTCAAGGATGAAGGACTTAATGCAGGAGCACAACAGAAAGCAGGTCCTGAGAGAAGGGGAAGATTTGGGGGTAATACAAGTGGTAAAGCCTGAAATGAGGTGATAAACTTGAACTGAAAGTTAGTGTAGATTTCTAGAAGATAAAAATCTAGAGTGTTGCACAGCTGCAGCTACAGATGCCTGCAGAGGACCATGGTGAAAAAAAATCCATTTTTTGTGATGAAATTGCAATAATGCTTAGTCAAAAGCCCATTGCAGTGTACATGGGCCTCGTTATCAATTTCAGTATGCTTTGGATCAAGCTTTTAAATCCTTGGTGTACCTCTCAAATCAGCATTTCTAAAAGTTCTAAATTGTGCTGAACTCAGCGTTTGCAGTTGGTGCAGGATGGATACTGTATGTCAGTATTGCTTTCTTCATACATTTATAGGTCTCATTTGTAAGATGTTCAACTGGAAACTTTAGCCAGCTGTCTTTAAATGTAGGCATTTCCTTTACATTTTTCTGCACATGTAACTAAAGAATACATATCTGAAGACTGAGAAAGGAACACCTTAAAATGTATTCTCTCACTCTTATAAGGAAGCATAATTCTTTACAGACCAAATTCACACATAAGCACAAGTTCTGCTACCATATTAATGTCTGTGGAGGGAGCAGAATCCACTCACAATGCAGAAAACCTCTCTGAGCCCCTAGAAAGGGCTCCTTGGAAACTGATACCTTAAAAGATAAAAAACTGCTTGCTTAGTGACGAATTCCAAAAGGAACACAAACCCCTTAGTGGACCCTCTGTGTTATCTATCTGTAATATTAGTGGTTCATTTTCTTCTAGCATTAATAGGCTAGTTTTGAATGTGAAATCCTTTATGGATTGGTTAGCCTTTAGAATCCCCTTGGTAATTGGTGCAAATTGTAAACCCCCCAAAAGATACAAAAACCCCTAAAAACCCTAACTGTTGGATATGCTAGACTGGATACCTTCATGGAAATAAAGCTATGGATTTGTGCCATTCTGCATATTCCGATCTCTTCACTCTGCTGGCTTAACGGCGCTTACCAAGCCAAATTCAATCCGGGTACGGCTTGCAAAGTTTCATGTCACCGAGGGCTGTGGAAACAGCCTGAGGAACACACAGACACCCCAAAAACCACCGGCGACAAATGTCCTTTGTGTGGGATTTATTTTTTGCTTCTTTGGTTTCTTTTTTTGTAGTGTTTCACACATTGTTTTGTTCCACTTGGAGGAGCAAGGCAAAATACAATAGCAAAAATAAACCATGAGAGAAGAAAGAAAAGGAAACAAAATTCAGAAACTAACCAAAGTTAAGTTACATTTTTTAATCATCTTGTCTATCTGTTTTTCATCTGGAAAACCCAATGAACCAAAGAGGGCCTTCACTGCTGGCCTGCACAGCACCTTAATTTTTTGGCTTAGATTTTTCCCCATTAAAATCAGCAGTCTCCACCTGCCAACTTCAGAAGTTCATGTTTTTGACCTGATAAGTTTCCATGTGTTCCAGACCGCTGCTCCTCAAATGTATCTTAGAAACTTTGAGGGTTCCACAGTGAGAACAGCACTTTTGTCAGATTCACAAAGCTGTAAGGTGTAAATCAGCTATAGGCTGCTGATCATAATAGAAAAATCTATGTCATGCTATCTTTATGCTGTCCTCACAAAATGTGAATGAACTGGGAGAAGACTAGATGAGCAGTCATGTGGTTGTGTGAGTGGAAAGAGTAGGGATGATAAACTGGCTAAGATGGGTCCAAAGCCCCAGGTGTGGATGGCGTAGGACCAAGCAGCTACATAGTGGTGGGTGGGGTGGTGGCTCTCCAGTGTACATTTATTCATTTTTGTTAACTGCAACTCCACCAGAAAAAAAGAACAAATCCAAACTGCTTAACTCTGTGAGTGGGATAAAAAAGCCACAAAATGTTAGATTGATTCATCACAGCCTTTTCATTCAGTGGTCCAGTCAATATGCCTATAATTGTAGGAGTCCTGTAAGTACTCCAGGAGCTTCAGTTTCACTAATTTAAAGTGCAGAAGGACTTAGGTGCTTTCCAAGATATCTCAAGGGGAGGAATTTCATTTAAAATTAACAGGGTAAATGCTTTTTTCTACTATAACATAATTGTCCTAGATGATAGACTGAGAAAACCTATAGCTCACTGAGTTCTACAAGAAGGAAAAAAATTTCCATGTTAGGCTACATTGCTGAAAGGACTTTTTTTGATGTGTGAAAGGTGTTGCAGAGTAAAATGAGGAAATTGAGGGGGTAAGACATCCTGATTTTACCTGTAGTTTTGAAGAGTTCTGACATTTCCATCAAGAGTTTTGTGATCAGAAAAGACAAATCTTTACCAAATATGCGCAAATTGAATTTTGATGTTATAGACCATCATGTTTTGTATTTTTCAATATTCTATATTGTTTTTATTGTAACAAACCTCAGTTCCTACTTAAAACCTTTTTATGTGTCCTATTTGATCTGCAAGGCCGTACTTTGATGCTAATTTAACTCAAGATATTTTAACTAGTTAGTGATGGCTGAAGAGCAAAATAAGCTCATTTGATATTTGTTTCCTGAAATACTATAGAATGAAGTGGTGACACATTGTTAATGCTCCCAAGAGAGCATTCTCCTACATTAGGTTTTAGAGAATTCAGTTTTATGAGCAATTCAGAGAAGTAGGGAATGCAAACAACCTTTGCTTTGCTTTAATTTTTGTTTAGAACATAATGAAATTCTGCATCTGAGAATTTCAAGTTCAGTGGACCTTCCTTTCATGTTACTTGTGCCATAGTGCTGTGTCTTTAAAAAGCAATGGAACATATTCATAACATAAATGTATGAACCGGCTTATAACTCTCCTGTGCTTATAATCAGCAAAACATGAACTACCTTTGTGGGACTTCCATAGTAGGAAACATACTAAGTAAAAGCTGGCTTAGTGACAAGGAATTTTGGCCAGAATTAAGCAGAGGAGAAATATGACTTTGGTCTTCTATGGATCATTGTCTCTCACTTAACCTGAGAAAAGCCAAACAAAATCACAAACATACAAACATGATTTCCTCCTGAGGTAGTATATGGGTAAGTTTTTAACATTCTCCAATCATTTCTCTGTACTTCAGGTCAGTTATTATATAAAATATGTTATATAAATTTATTTAGCAGTAGTTATTAAGGAATGCCACAAGAATTCTAATAGCTGCAATTATCAGTAGTAACTATAGTCACAACCCATTGCTAATAGATCATGAGTGATTTGGCTGGCATATCAGTGGGCTGGAGCTGATCAATGCTGGCCTTTCATTGCGTCATGCTCACCACATGTTGCATCCCTCAGAAGGTGGAGATGCCACAGTTTTTTATGCATACAGATGAAATTGCTTACTAATGACCAGTCAGTAACATTGCCAGGGGTTTGGGAACAAACCTGGCAGTCAGCGCCATTTCTCCCTATGCACTCTTGCCCAGTGATCCAGGGCTGATCTGGTCAGGGATATTCTTGAGCCACACCTGAACCCTGACGTTTCATGACACAAACGCCAGCCAAATTACTAACCTGTTTCAGTGTGAGATGGAAGTTTCCAGAGCGTCTGTGTGCAGCCTGAGCCCACATCAGCAGATGGGGCAGTTATAGTGCATTTACAGCACACTCCACAATATCTCATTATTCACGGAGCATGCTTTCCTCTGCAGAGCTCTAGAAACCAGCCTTTTGTGGTTAAGGGTGTTATTTGCTATTGCCTGACTTAATTCAGCAGTCACAGCTGATGCATGAGTGTTTGAGGCAGTGTTTTTCAGGGCAGTGTCCCAAGGGCTACATCCTAACAGTGTTCTGTGAAACAACACAGAGGAATGGCCCCATAGCAAAAGTGATAAATAAACCCTGATTTCTGTTTACTGAGCCAGCTAATGTTCCTAACAAGTTCCTCACCTCTCAGGCTGTTTACAAACCTGAGATATGTACCAGACTTAAAACTTTGGTAGTGAGCTTTCAGTGAGAAGGCATAGTTTCTAGATAAATTTTAATGATAAATTTTTTGTATGCAAAGTAGTACAGACCTTTATTATTTGGCCTTGCCAAAAAAGGATGCTTTACACAAGCATACAGAAATACAATGCTTTTTTTCTTTCTCCTGGATAGATGATAAATTAAGAATCTGGGTCTTTTCCATATTCACAAGAAATCACATATGACACTGTTGTTGTAACTTCATGTCATATTCTCAATACCCTACTATTTATTGAAACAGAAGGAAGTCCAAATTGACTGGTTTTCTAAGGGTAGCAATTACTTATTCTCTTTAGAAAAAGGTAGTTTCTCGAAATTCAAACCTCTTGTGGAAAAGAATGTGCTTTTACATTAGTTTCATAAAGGGAGGAGAAAGTTTCTATAGACAAGGTGATTCTTCCAGCATGAAAGTAAATAGCCAGTGCAGTAGCCTAGGATATTGGATATTTAAGTTCAAGTTCATTCTTCTCTATTGAGGACTTAGACCTGAAACGTCAATATTTTTTTTTCCTATTCAAGGCAGGTTTCATAGGTCCTGACTAGTGACCCCATGGCACATATGTGTGAGTTCACTTCAGTGATGCACCCACTTCTGATGTAAGTATTCTTGCCTATACATGTTTGACTATGCACTGAAAAATATCTGTACAATAGCATTGTCACATGTCAGTTTATCAATTTGTAAGTGTGCAAGAAGGGTTCCCTTCTCCAGAATGAGCTGCTCTTCATATAAATTTGCTACATCATCCATCTTCCCTCAAACGTCCCATACCTGAAACCTTGCAAATTGTCTGTTTTGTTAAGAAAAAAATGCATAAACTGTGATTCAGTTTCCTCAGTTTCTTCCTGGGGCAGTTTTCAGTTAAAGCCTCTTGGCTAAGTTCTTTCTTCCATTTAATGTTCCTGCCAAGATGTAAAATATCCTTTCACCTTAAGAATGGCACAGGGATACAAGACAGTAAAGTTTAGTCCAACTGTTAAGTGGAACTTGTAGAAAATAATGGGGTCATGAAGCACTAGAAGAACAGCTGCAGAAAGAGAAGAATAACCACCTCAAGGATATTTCTGTATTAAATGATGTGACAAATGGAAAAGAAGCTTGAGGTAACTTAAATAGGATCCTGTAGAAAGCAAAAATAAAAATCACGTGCACTTCAGAGAAAAATTATTAATATAACATAGTTTAACTACTGAATCTGCAGGTTCTGTTTCAGACACAGGGAAGTGTTTGTATACCTTTCAGCTTTTCTAAGTTAAAAAAAATGGACTTGATTTTCTTTTTTTCTTCAGTGCCTTTAGACCACAACAGCCACAGCAAAGTCCCATTTGTATAGTCCTAGATAGAATAACTACTTAGTTTTAAAGTTTGCTCAGAAGGGGACAATATATGACCCCACTAAGAACATCAGAATATTTTAAAAATCAAGGTGTTTGCCAGATGGTCCACAAAGACATTTTGACTTATGATATGATCAAAATAAAGACTCTGTTACAGACATAAATCTAAAACATGTTAAAAGCATTTTACTAAGGCCTCAGATGTTCATGGCTTAGGATTAGTGTTCTATATGAAAACAGTACAAATATCTATTTAGGAAAATGTTAAAGCTGAACCACTAAGCTTCTTAAAGGGAAGCAGTGCTACATTATGGGATGAAGAACAAGGAATCAATTTACCGTACAAAGTGTTTTTTCACCATTCATTTCATTTGGTAGCTCTGAAAGTTGTCATAGAAACAGTAAAACAAGTCCAATATCAGGACTGGATGATTCACTTCTTTTGGAAATGTAAATAAAATTTCACTAGATAGATTTTTGTCAAGTGTGCACCCTGCAGGAACTTTGAGGTTGGAATAATATGCATCTGGTTGTGCTTGTTTCATTTAAAAGGCTAAGCCGTTCTGCCCCAGTTGGATTTTCACAGCATGCTGTTCCAGTTCCTGTGATTTCTTATTGCAACTTGTAATCTTGGACATTTCAGGTATCTTCAATCCTACACCCCCACATAGGAGCCTTTGAAAATTTGCCTGGAAGCAAACATGTCAGGACCTCTCAGGATCCATTTGCTACTATGGTCTCATATCCTTTATTAGTGCCATTGTGCAAACTGAAGGCACAGACTGCAATCACACTTTTCAAGCCTTTAAGCTTTCAGTCGTCTGTCTGTTTAAAGGGCTAAAAATTGCAGAAACTGCTCTTTCAAGCATCAAAGTCTTTTCCTAGTATGCTGTGCAATAAATGGTTTAGGGATTTGTGGGAGGGACACAGAAGGGTAAATTATATCACTTACTTTAACACCAGACAAAAGCTGGGAGCAAGACTGAAATCTGGGTTTAAAAGGGAAATATTTCCTAGCCTCTAGAAGAAGCAGAACTAAAGGTACAGACTGATAGCAATATTTTACACACTTCCAAACTTTCTTCTAAACTATTTGTTTTCATTCCCAGTGTCATGGATGCAGCTTGGTGCAGTCCAAGTTAATTCGATTTTTTTTTACAGGAGTTCCATATTTCCCTTGTCAGACTGTTACTGGTACTCAGATCAGCTGGTATGAAGCAAATCAGACCTTCATAGATGTACTGAAGAAGCTAGTTCAGGGCCCTCAGAACACCTCAAGATATATTTGAGCCAGCACATGCCATGGTTACAACACTGACTATCAAAATAAATCACATAATGAAATTTTATAGGTACTTTCTGGGAATAGACTTACTTGATAGGGGAGCCCTGAAAAACTATCTTCTCACTGCTCATGGTTGATACATCTACATATGGCACAATGTATCAGTGCAATTATAATACTATGTTTGAAAATGAAGTGTTTATTAAATATCCAATCATGTTTTCCACAAGTTCCATGCAATAGAGAAGAACTGAACTAAGATTTTGGAAATACATTACTATTTTAGGACTTCTGTTCTGTTTCCTCACTTCCAAATACAGAAGAAAAATTTTGTCTTCCTTGATGAAATGCCAAATTTGAGTCTGTAGTCACCTTTGAAAAATCAAATTCCTGGCTCTGGCCTGTGTACATGTTGCATAGGTGAAACCTGGGATGTGAGAAAACCTTACCTGACTGAACAAATGTTGCTGATTTGGAGAATTTAGGACCACTTGTAAGACACTGATGGTAAAGTGTTTGACAGAGGTCTTGCAGAGAAAAAAGAACTTCTGACTGAAAGAAATCAATCAGGCTTTTACCACTGATTTAGGCCTCTAAATTTCACGCTAAAATATTTGTCTAACTATGGGAGCTGCATTGAAAAAAGAAAAATCATAAACCTGTCATTTTAAATTTAGAACATTTTACCTTTTGGCCAAGCTTTATTTCTTACACTTGCACAGTATTATATACATATACATATACATATACATATACATATACATATACATATACATACACATCACGTGAACAGGAAAAGATAAATTTAGTAGGTCTGCTTAAAAAACTAAAGTTCCTTTACATGTAGAGTAATAATAATGTCTTTGCAGTTTCATACTTTTATTTTATGCCCAGTGACTAGCAAAGAGGAAACTATTACCAATCTTGAAACTAGAGAATGCCAGTAAAAAACTCTTCATCCATTTAGTTTTGCAAACATAGATCTTGTCAATTTATCTGAAATATGTTTTGAAACAAATATTTGCATCCTTTTTCTCCTTAGTTTTCCTGGAGCTCTCAGTTTAAAGGCAAGTTATAGCCACATGGCTTCTTCACTTCAGAGTGGAATGTGAAAACAGGCACACCAACAAGAACAGATGGATTTGAAGTAGTCAAATTTAAAAAGACAACACCTTCCCCCAGCATCCACCTTTTCATCTTCTCTAGTCTTCAAAATGTTTTATTCATATGCTGCTCATCTCTTCATGGCTGTGGTTCTTGGTGCAGTCTGGCCAATACTAGAGGCAGTAATGACACAGTATTGTAAGGGCTGTCCTCCTGAGACTTCTTCCCTCAGCCGAACTGCAACATTCTCAAAGACTTCTTATGGAACTTGCTATTTCATAGGGTTTCATTCCAGCATTTTAAATGCCGAAAACTTCAATACCAATTAGAGAACCCTCTGAATTTCAAGTGTTTTCTTTTCAATATGTAAAATTACAAACCTTCTAAAGCTCACCTTTTACTTTGATGAGAACTAGTAGTGAGAGGTAGTGGTGAGAACACTCCCCTGTTACTAGGGGGACAACACAAACTGAAATACTTCATTTGAAACTAGTTTGCTTCAGGAATATCTAAGGATTAAAACAGTATGCGTAAGTGTAAAAGCTGGAAATTTAGGATCACGCAGTTATCTACATTGCTAGCAGCAGAGAGCAGGCAGGTGCAGAGACACACAGGGCAGCCAGATAAACATCTGGCCTTTAACTCTTCTACTCTTCTAAAATCTGTCTTCTGAGAGAACATAGAGGGGAAAAAAAATTCATTCTCTATTTAATATTTTTAGTGAGTGAATTTGTTTGGGAGCGGGGTTTTTTGTGTTTGGGGTTTGCTGTTTTTTTTCATTTAACAACTGCAGATATTTGAATTTGGAGAATGCTTAGGGGAAGGGCAGTTGACAAATTTTAATCAAGAAACCCCTAGCATAATGAAGAAAACAATGGAACAACTGAATGGAGGCAGCACCATCTGGAGAAAAAAACTGATTGCTTGTTGAGCAGCCAAGGGTCTGTGAAAAAGAGATGTCCCTTGGCTACACAATTAACTTGATATTTTATGTCTTTGTGGTGTGTGGTTTGTGGGTTAATTCAGGGACCAATGTATCTAATGCAATACTTTCTGAAGAATGTGAGGAGACATGCCCAAAGTTTAAAACAAAGCTGGGCCATTTCCTTTATTTCCATTTCCTGGAAACAGATTTAATTACATGAATTTCCTGGAAAGAGAGTCAGCTGAAATGAATTGCATTGTTTAAACCTTTCATCATCTATGAAATTTTACATCTCTCCCCCGTTTGCTAGTTCCAAACAATCCCATGATTTGGCAAATGTCACAGCTGTTCTTCATTTGTCATAGCTCAGTGACCTGTGACAGCAAGTGGAGACCAAAAACTAATTATCAGGCTATCCAAAAACATTTAGTTCCTCAAAAAAAAATCAAGACTACTATTCTTTATGTCATGAATCAAGTTCTTTCTCATGTTGATTACCACACTAATGGCTTGCTGTATGCTTTGTTGAAGTATCTCCATGACATGAGAACTGTGCTTCAATACTTATGAGGGTAAAGGGAAATTGGTGCTACCCAATTATTATTATTATAATGTTTCTCCTTTTCATTAGGCTAGAACATATATTTGGAAGAACCAAATGCTATGTGAAAACTATAGTTGGTTTTCACTGGAAGTAGTCTATTCTTTCCATGAATCCAGTAAGGATTTTTTAATGAAATTGTTTAATGGTTGGCTTTCTGAGTATTTTCTTTCTACTATTTTTCTGAAGTGCTTTTGTGAACTGTATGTTAAATAATCCTTTTTCTTTCTTTCACATCTTGATTTCTTCCATTGTATTTCTGCTTTTGAGATTTGAAATGCTACATTTGTAACACAAATGCATCTCCTGCATTGAAAGACACATTGAAAAGCACATTCTGTGGCTGTAGTGTTGTTCTAAACAGAAGTATAGGTGGGTCTTAGGCATATGTTCACTGTGCTGCTTTAATATTTAATTCCATCAAAGTTGTTTTGAGGAACCTCTTTTTAATATATTCCTCAGGTTTCTAGGAGTGTTACAGACTTTAAGCTACATATAAATCTGGAAAAACAGAAATGCACTGAGGAATTGAGGGAAATAGGAGAATAACAGGTTCTTATAACTTCAGTGGGAACTATTTATCCATGTAAAAATGAAGGTGAATTTGCACTAGATAACAACTGCTGTGTGCATATGACAATATAGATTAAATTGCTATTGGAGAGAAAAGCTTTGCACCTAAATGGGATCACCAGCATTACAAGCATGTATAACAATAAAAATCAAAAGCTTCAGCTGAGTTTAATGGAGAAGACCCAATTCCCAATTTCTGTGGTGGGTGTGAAACAGCTGTGTTGTAGTAGCATAGATCTGGTGTAAGATAGTGGAGAATAAGCCTGACAGATTTTACCCAAATTCAATCCATTGTTGCATGAGAAAGATATCTAACATAACCAATCAAAAACAAAATCTCTCATGAATCCGTAAGATTGATCAAGGTAGCAGTCCTTTAATAGAGAACGTGTTTTTATTTCCTTCCCAAGTAAATAAAAAGTGCTAAGAAAGTTGTTACATTTCACAGTAAATCATGCTGGTGAAGAGCTTACTTTCAAGAAAAGTCCAGTTTTGCGAGGCACTGGAGGGGTTCACATATATTCTCATGTTTTCCCCTGCACAAGCAAATGTGACTTTTTGTGTTTTGGACACAGACTTCAGCTGTAAACAACTAATACCTCAAATCTGGGTTTCTCCCCAGCCTGTAGATGCTCACCTATTATCATTCCCTTGCTGAAAACCTAATCACCCTCCACTACCCTACACCACTCCTGCAAAAACAGTAAGGGGGAGGATGGGATGAAGGGGTAGTATCTTTTCTTTTTAAAAAGCAGGTACATTGGCAGCTTTCTAGTGATGTAATGAGGGAATCTTAGTTTGGATAGAGAAATATGGTAGGAGTTCTGAATGACATCAATTGGCTAAAAGATGCTTTTAGAGAAGATAGTTTCTCTGAGTGTGAAGTAAACAGCTGATAAAGCAAGTCAAACTTCATGCAAAGCTAAAGGAAGTAAAACCCAAACACACACAAAGGAGTCCATTTACATCCATACATATTTTGAGTTTGTTCATGCTTTTTTGGTTTTGTTTTTTGGTTTTTTGGGGGTTTTTTTGTTTAGCTTGGGGGTTTTTTTGTGGTTTCTGGTGGTTTTTTAAATATAGATCATATTTCTACCTAATTACCTTGCTTATTGAAACACCAAAAATAGAGTAATACTGTGAGAGTTTATTGTTTTCTGCTCCATATGTATATGGATCTTCATAAACTCATTGTAGGGCACTTTCCCTGGTAAACTGTCTGACAGGTAATTTTTTGGTATATTATCACTGTAGATGAGGAAGATGCTAGAAAGTTGATTTTGTATTTTATTTGTGCTTTTGTGGGATTATTGTGGGATAATTCATGACAGCTCTATAAATATTAAACCATTTTAGCTCTTCTGTAAATGGAACACTGATTTCCTACTAGAGAAAGGCCTGTAGAAAGATGTAATAATGCATTCCAAGATGTTCTGCATGCAGGGTTCCTAGTGACTGAAATGCCAATTCCCGGAAAATCTAAAGAAGAGCCGCTTTTAATGCTCAGATTGTTTCCATATAAAAGGGTTCATAAAAATGTTTACACAGGCTAGGCTCAGAGGAAGTAAACACCCCTCTGAAAGGTAAGTGAAAGAAAAATGGCTTCAATTAGGAGAATTGCTCCATGCTTTTCCATTAAAAAACCTGACAATTACATCAAATTGGTATTTTTAGGCAGATTATAAAGTGGAACACTGGGTTAATGAAAGCAGCCTGCACAAACTGAGTGCTACGGAATGTTCACCCAACATCTGGCATATACATGGTACTCTATGTCTGAGAGAAACACATGCAATCTGCCTGTGATGCCTTAGAATTTTGCCAGAGAAGAAAAGCTGGCTTTATTGGCAAAACAAAAAGCATAATTATGAACAACTTCTCTTTTAAATTACTTGAGTTTATTTTAGAGGTGAGAGAGAGTCCATCATAGAAAGGTTTGGATTGGAAGGGACATTAAGTATTATCCAGTTCCAAGTCCCCTGCCATGGGCAGGGACACCTTTCATTAGACCAGGTTACTCACAGCCCCATACAGCCTGGCCTTGAACACTTCCAGGGATCCACGACTTTTATGGGAAACCTGTCCCAGTGCCTCACCACCCTCACAGTAAAGAATTTCTTCCTAATATTGTGATGCTGTCCACCTCAGTCCACTCGGTTCCGGCCCACCCAGCTAGCTTCTGAGGTGGGGGGAGCGCCAAGAGTGGCCTCTCCCGGTGGCTTCCAAAGCCCCAGGAGAGTGTAAGGCATTTGCATTAAGGCAGCTGCAGGCGTCTGGGAAAGGCAAAGAGTCGGGAGAGTCCTTTCAGGGATCCACAAGTTTTAATATTTTCTTTTATTTCTCATTGGCTTCTGGCTGTCTCCTGCCTTAGGCAAATGGTAAATTTGTCTGTGCCTAAGAGATAGCCAATCAGTAGATGTAGGATGATGACATTCCCTCCCCCTAGCCCTCCCACCCCATTTTTTCTCTGGAGATATACTTCTAACTCGACATTACAACATTAGAGCTCCAGTTCTGTATCAAAGAAATTAAAACAGATTCACAGAATATTCTGGATTGGAAGTGATTTATAAGGATCATCCTTTTTTGCTTTACCTGGTCAGCCAAGCAGGAATTCTTCCTCGTCTGTTGGACTTCTAACATCTAGGAATCATCAGCTCCTCTGCCCTTAGGAGGTAATGCTTGGAAAATGACTAGCTGTTTTGGTTTAAGAGACAGGTATTTGCTAAGGAGAGGGATGAACCCCTTTCCCTGTAATCCGCTTATTTTTAATCACTATAATTTGAAATCAGATGCTTTCAGGCATAAGATATGGGGGTAGGAATAACAGTTCTTTACTAATATATCTAACAAGGTAAACAGCAGAAACAACAACAGCTATAAAAACTGACAACGAAACAGAACAGTACAGCTCAGTTATAGTCCCTTTTGGCTACAGGCTTCTTTTTCCCGAGTTTAGTTACTGGTGCTGTGGGC